>CM019238.1:16319726-16425706 GCA_009741485.1 Malurus cyaneus samueli | reverse complement strand
GGTCATGCAAGCCCTCGCTAAGATTGGAATTGCAGGGGATGTTTGAGCACTCCAGCCCTGTGGGGAGCACAGCCCATGGAAAGGAGGGATGGGAAAAGCAAACACTGAGAATCAAGAACTCTGTGAGCTTTCTGAAGGTCATTTGGTTTCTTCTCTCCCATTATTAAGTTTAATAATTTATACTCTTTAAGCTATTTCTGCTTTCTTTTTCTATCTCTTGCTTAAACAATGAGATTTAGGTCTCTGTTTAGGCTTTCTGAACATCAAACCATGTCTGATCTTCACAGTCCTTCTATTTTCCACCTGACTTTAGCGCATTAGAACTTTCCTGCTCATTATTCTGACCGTGGAAGGAAGTGAAGCAGCTCAAATTCCTGCAGCCTCTGTTCTGGTTTTGGCTTTCTGTTGGGTTTTTTGGAGCAGGGGGAAGAGGAAAGATCCTCTACTGTGGAGAGAAGGTATTTATGCATTTTTCTCCTCTGGAAACTCTATAAATGAAAGATTAGAAAGCCATGTTTACATTTACTTTGGTGCCCAGACTAAAATCATTTAGGCTTACTAAAATAAAAGAGCACTGCAAAGTGTACAGCCACCACACCACAGTTAAAATCTGTAGACACTCTAACTCATGGATTCAGCATGCCTTTAACAACATTAAAGCTGAGAGAAAACAGTTTTCTGCCAGATCTGTAGCATTTACTAAACTACAGCCTCCCTGGCAATGGGTAATAAACCTGAATTTACTGGAGGTGAGTGAAGCAGATCCTGGCCTTGACCTTCAGAGCTCTTTCTGGAGATTGTTTGCTCCACTCAGTCTCAGTGATGGAGAATGTTCTGGTTTCTTGGCTGTACTGTGCCTGGGGCAGGAAAGGCTCTGCTCTGTCTGATGGGGATGCAGGGATGGAGCTCTGAGGGTTCAGCATTTCCAGGGCACTGTCTGCTCACAGGATCTGCACCCAATCCTGTCACAAACTCTGATTCCCCAGAGGGAGCAGTGAGACAATCTCAGGATGTGCAGGCAAAACCCTCAAGGGTGAAATCCCTCAGGCTTTTCAAAAATGGGCGTTCATCCCTATGTGCAGATCTGAGCAATGCAGCCAATTTCATTTCACGTGTGGACACAATAAAAACGTGGTATTATCACCAAAAATCCAACCTCTGCAGATAATCCTAAACTGCATTCTTCAGGTCCCAGATCACACAGTGTGCAATTGGAGAGCACACCAGCCCCAGAGGCAGCACTTATTGTAACTAATAAACAACTCCTTTCTTTCTCCAAGGTCAGAAATTTGTTGAAGGCATACTCAAGAATGCATTTCCCCTGCCTGTTTCCCTCCATTTTCTGGGGTTTTGTCTCTATTCATCTTCTCAAGCTACAATAAAAGCTGCCTCATGCAGGCTGACAGTTAAATCAGGATGAGGGAACAGGCAGAGCAGGATGAAATACATCCTCTCAATACAACCATTGTATTTCCCTACTCTTAAGTCTTGCTCATCTTTCTATCCATTTTTCTTGCATAAAATAAAACAGAATACCCACTCTCCTGAAGAAATACAATTCTTTCTACAGCAGAGTGTGTTTGACACCAGCTGCCAAATCCACAGGTTAGAATTTGTTAACATCTGCTCATGCAGTCAAATAAAGGAACAGCAAAGTGCATCTCTGCAGCAGGGTGGACAAGGAATCCTTTGAGGGGAAGATAATGCAACATTCTCATCCTTTGTGCTCCTCAAAGCCTGGCTACATCACTTTTGGTGTTCCAGGATGGTTAAATCCCTCCAGACACACAGTCTGTCGTGCCACACAGGCTCTAATGCCACCCCTGAAACTCTTCTGGTGTTTCACAAACTTTAGAGTAGACCGAGCTCATAAATGAGATATTATTGACACAATCATTGTGCTGGAAAACAAACATTTTTTTTTCTGTCTGTTTTTTTCTGCTTCTTGCCCAGTTCCACACTATTTACACAATCACCACTTCCTGAGAGCAATTTCTGTGTCCAAGCTGCACCTTCACTGGTGCTCCAAGGAACATCCTGACACCATCACCTTCCACCAATCCTTTTTGTGTTCCCCCCAAGAAATGCTCCATTCAGAAGCCCAGAACACTGAACTTTAAGGATTTACTGCAGCTCTGAGAAATATCCAAGATAAAACTCCTCCTGTGTTCTCTGTGCAGAGATATTACACACCCTGGACTGACTTGGGAATGGATTATCCTGGGACACTCCACAGGGCCACTCAGCATCACTCCAGGAGGAATGTTTCACACAAAATGAACCATTTTCCTCGGTGAGGCAGCAGGAACAGGAGGATTGTCAGTTTTTCAGGAATTCTGCCCCACATTCAGCCTGTGGGCACTGGGACACAGAGAAAGGGGGGAGATAATGGGACCCTGACCCTGCAGAGCTGATCCTGGGCTGGGATAGGGTGAGGGATGGGGTGAGCACAGCCCTGGACAGACAGCTCAAAGCACACCACAGCACAGCGAAGATCCTACTGAGCTTTTCCACACAGATTTCTCTATCATGTCACAGGTTTTTTTCATTTTTTCACTGAATGCCAAATAAACAAAGTATTGGAAAATAGATTTATTTTTAGTTTTCAGATATCCTTTCCTTTTTCAACTCTTCCTTCACATTTGCCTCCAGAGAAAGAATTCAACCATTTTAGACAGCTAAGCAAGGGACCTGACTTCAGCTGTGCTTTATGGCTTTGAATTCCACAGACAGTCACTGGGATAACTGTGCTGAACACTCCAGTGATTCTGACAGCTTCCAGCCAGCACTAGCACTGCCTCCACCACTGAAAATCAGAGTTGTTATCCATAGAGAAGGAATGGAAAACACAAATCCTCATCACTCCTTCCTCTGCAGACTCTGGGTACAACTCAGAGGACAAATGCAGGAGAGGAATGTGGAATTTGCTGACATTCAAAGCTGAACTCACAGGGATGTGGTTGTATCTCATCCTGCTTCATTTAAAGAGAAACTTGAAATATCGATTTTCAAATTTTAAATGGAAGAAAAATGGCTCTTTTTATTTTAACAGGCATCAAGCATAATGGATTAAAAAATAATCCCTGACTTAATGCAAGACCTTTAAAAGGCAGAAAATTGGAGTACAAGACATGTTCCAGACCTTTCCTAAAATTTCTAACAAACTATGAGCATTTTTTTTAGTTTCAAATTCAGACCATTTCTTGTTTTACTTCTAGTAGAGCTCAGAGTATTTCCCTTTCTTAGCCACTTGATGACATACTTGTCCTGGAGGCTTTAGAAAAGACATCAGTGGCTTCCTTGAGTAGGAGAGTTGAGGGAGGTGGTGTGGCAGAAACCAAGGGATTTAGCACAAAAACATTGTGGAAATACAGAATGTTTGTTTGGAATAAAGTGTTCCACACACACCAATCCCTCCAGTCATCTTTACAGATAAAAATATAAATGCAGGCTTGCAGTTGGATTTTGTACCCATTAGGATTTCTGCAAGTTCCTACATAGGTTCATATATTTATATTTATTTAGACCCGTATGTCCACAGGTTTATGTGGGGAAAAAAAAAAGAAAAGCAGATGCTGTTATTTCTACTAAGAGAATATATTTTAAATTCATTCTGCTCCAAGACTCCTCTGAGAAGGAAAGGTGTAACAGGAGGCAGAATCCTAAGGATTGGCTGATGCTCTTCTGTCACCTTCCTAAGGCAGCAAAAGTTCATTTTGCTGCTGCTGGAGATTTGTGCTGAGATTTTGTGTCACTGTGGGCTGAGCTGATGTGTCTGAGTGCCATTCCAGGGCACTTCTGCATAAACGAGATTTGGCCACTGATACCAAGAAAAATCAATAGAAATTCCAAAATATGAGTAAAGTCTATCCAGGAAAATATACTGTTGTCCTCAAACCCATATAATTATACCATTCCTGTGTTAGTGTAAGGCTCCATCTTTAGAATTTGGTTGATGTTTTTATCATTTTCTCTCCTTTTTTTTCAAAAAGTATTTTTTGGTGGCCTTGCCAGAATGGAACCATTTCCAAGGAGACACAAACAGCTCTCTCAATGATGATGCAAACCCTGAAATAAGGTGTTGATACCAAGGGTTTCATTGCTCCAGCCACATCCCAAAACTTCTCCATTATTTAATACCTCCCATGGTTTGGTTCATGTGCAGAACAGCAGAGCTGCAGAATGGCATTGGAGAAGTGACTGCAGCTGCTGCCACCATGAAATCCCACACTGAAACCAGTAAAAACCCTGAAATGCACAATTTGCTCCTCTATTCCAAAGCACATTTATATAAAGCTACCCCCATATTCTTCAAGTAATCAAAAATATCTTTATAATCAAAACTATCCTTAACAAAAAAAATTAAGACTCCTTTCACTTTTCTATTTGCTGTTGGGGGATTTAATATTATGATGATAACACAAGATGTATAAGAAAACACCTGTAAGTGTGCAAACACGTTTTTGTAAAGAAAATTCTCTAAGCTTTCCAAGACTCCAGATGGCACCACCATTTTTTTTTTTTTTTTTTTTTTTTTAAAAGACTGTAGGGAAGTTTCTGCACATGTCTGCTAGTTTACTGCAGTTTTGAACATCTTCTGTGGAACTGTTGGAAGAGCAAAGGCTTTCCTGACAGGAATAAAATACACATGAAGGAAGAGCAGAAATGAAAGGGAAGAGTTCAGGAAGTTCAGATTAATTTGCTGGTTGAAGCTCTTAGCACCAGACACATTTGTATGAGTTGCATTCAACTGTCAGGGGCTTGTCACTGATTTCTTACCAATTTTTTCTCTCATTAATTTTATCGCCTTATATTTTATTATTTATTGTATAAAGAATATAGCTACAAATGAGAGTTCCTAACCTGTTGCTAGAACCATTAGAGCTTGGAGACATCAAGAAATGCCTTTTGTTTGGCAAAAAAAAACATTAAAATCCCAAAACTGATGGGTGCAAAGGAAAATCTCAAAATTACAAATCCGACTTTTTTTTTTAAGAGGGAAATAAAGATTGATTTTTTTTTGTTCTTTTGCCTGCACCTGAAATGACTTGGACTCTGCAGTGAGAAATAAATTAATAAAAGAAAAAAAAAAGAAAGGAAAACAGAAGATATTGCTAGTGCAAGGTCTGAACAGAGATGAGAAGGAATTGAACATTTTGGTGAAATGCTTTAAAAATGAAAGTAGTGTTTTTTAAGGAGGGCAGGAGAGGAATGGATGGTGTGGAATGCACACAGAGCACTGTCACAGCCCATCCCAGCAGCCAGGAGCCATGGCACAGAGTGAGGTGAGAGACAAATCCTGCCAGCTTTGGCTCCCAGCCTACCCCAAACCCTTCAGGGACAGCTCTTGGCTCTCCCAGCTCAGTTTAAAGGAAGAAATCCGCGGCTTTTTGGTGCTGGAGAAGGGGACTGGGCAGGAGCCAGGAGACCTGGAGAGCACAAAACCTCTAATTTGGATACCAAAACCAAATCCAGCACCCAAGGGAGGCTGCCAAAACCTCGTCTGCAGCCCAGACTGAAACTGTTCTGATCAGGGCAGGGTGGGAAACCGGCACGGGGATGGGGGAACGAGGTGGCAGAGGGTGGTGCTGAACATTTTGGTCAGCTCGAGGATATTCGGTTTGATATGAGATGACTGCAATTATTCATTTGGAAGGCAGACACTGGCATGTATGTGTTTGTGCACATACAAAGTACAAAGATTCAGTGACTTTAGAGAAGTTTCAAGAATGTTCAATGATTCCTCCCAGTTTGAAACCCACTGGGGCTGGGAGCTCTCCCCAATAAAGATTCTGCCTTTCAATGGGGAAGGTTTTAGGACCGTGGCTAAAAGACAAACCCACGTATCAGAGTTTTGCACAAACAAGCTACAAGGAGATCAAGAAATGACCCAAAAAAAATAATCACCTGAGCTCTGTAGAGTTTTAACATTACTTAATCCACCTGTAATCTTACTTCAGAGTCCCTCTTCCTAACCCCTGGCTTAATCCTTGGTCCTAATCCTTGCGTATTCTCTTTTTAATACACAAATACCAAAACCTCACAAATACCACCAACACCTCCTCCAGTCCATTGAGGAGATCCAGTAACAAGCTGCTCCTGTATCCTTCACACCAACCCCAAAAATCATCCTCAGCAATCCCAAAATCATCCCCTAAAGCAGCAGCGATCACCAATCCAATCAATCTCTATCATTCATGAATGAGTCAATCTCTCCTGTTACCAAAAAGCCATTTCTAATTATTTTTCCCAAACTGGCTAGTTTGCCTTATTCCAAACCCAACATTAAACTGTTATTTCTGCCTAGGTACATGGGTTTGGGAGCTCATTATTAACCAAAATACCATATCTGAAAAGCTTTTTTGGGGATGGTCTGGCTGCAGGGGTGGGCTCTATGTCAGAAAGATTTTGTGCATTACAGAAAATAAATAATTGTAAAGTAAGCAGCTTTTATTCCAGGTTCATTTAATCTTTAAATAAAGCAAAGTTGAATAAATATAGGCTTTTGGTTTTTCCTTCTGCAAAGAATTTCTTTAAAAAGAAACTCCTGAATTGGCATTTTTTTTGCTTCAATTGGAACTTCTAGCAGGAAAGCAAATCTGTCGTGGCTTTAATCTGAAACATTAGGGCTTGAAGTCTGAACAACTGTTTACTATTCCCCTATCTGATAAAACTTCAGAACCCCAGGGAAACTAATTTAAAAGGAAGACCTGAGATCAAGATAAGCTTTGGCAAATCTAAAGCGAGCCATCCAAAATGAAGGCGAGAGTTTCAGTTTATGGGATAAATCTCCACCTGAACAGCAGAGCTGTAATTAATGAACAATAAGGAAGGGAAGGCTATGATAACCACTGCAAATCCCTCGACTCATAACTCACCAGAAATGAAGAAATAAACTGCTCTCAGGGTGATTTGATGTTGTGTGCAGCGTTGCAAAGAAAAGGAAAGTATGCTAAATACTGAAGAATTAGTTGAAGGAAAATGAGGAGAAAAAAGGCAAAGAAAGTTGCTAAATTGAGCTTTGATCTCTTTGACTAGCTTTAACTAACTGTCAAGGTGTTTGGGGTGAATTTTATTCTCTTAGTCAATACATTAAATATCACTTAGGCTCTGGGGAAGTTGGAGTTACAAAGCCCCGATTCAGCAGAATATTTAAGTCTGTAATTAAATCTTTCCCTATTCAGCAAAGTGCCTGACATTATATGGACTATTGTAAAGGAAAAGAAAAAAATTGAAAAAATGACCTTTTAGGGAAATCAAATTAAGCAGCGAAGGAGAAATAAGCATATTTTACTATATTCAAAGATGTTTCCATTTCCTTAAAGATCTTCAAATTGTTTTAGCCTTCCCTAAAGCTTGTAGGACAGAGTGAGGCATCCCATTAAAAATGAAGTGCTGATAAAACTCTGGTACTTTGAACACACTCAGTAAGTCAACCAAAGAGAAATTTAGGAACAACATGCACGGAGCAGAAAACCCTTTAAAAATCTATAATGCCAATCCATATACTCTGAAAACCTGTCTGAAGCTGAAATGTCTGTAGAGGAGATTCCAGGATATTTTTACATTATGAACAATATCCAATGACAAGAACTAAACCATGGTCATCCAAGACTTCCAATGGAAGTCAAATAGAAAAATCACTCACAGCAGTGAACAACCATTGACTTAAAATCATGGGGAAGAGACAAATATGGCACCAAATTTCAAAAAGAAACTAGGATAGATGGAGGGAAATAACTTGTCTGAAAGTCAAACTTCTATAGAAACTGCAGGGAAAAACAAGTTAACAGACACCTTGACAAAAATAATGTACTTTGAGAGAGTCCACCTGCCTTCTCTTACAGGAAATTGCCCCTTACAAACACAAAAATGGTCCCAAAAGGTCACGACAGTGCAGTCCAAGTGATCCAGTTAATAGAAGTTTATATGTATTTCTAAAAGGCTTTCAGCAAATTTCTCCATCAGGGTTTTGTGATGAACTGAGAAGCTGTGGCACGAGAGGGAATGTCATGGATAAATGGGCAATGAGATGTGGGGATGAGTGCTGTGCCCTCCTGCAGGAGGAGGTCACTAATGGTGCTCTGGGACTGGAAAAGGGACTGAGCTGGAGGCAGAGAGGGGGCAGCTCAACAATAGAGAGAGCATTCTGGAGGAAGAAGGACAAAAACTGTGAAGAGCTGCAGGATGAGCTGAAGTGAGAGCAGCTACACCACCAAAAAAAACCCCAACAACAAAAACCACAGAGTGATGTGTGTTGGCCAAGCAGAGCAATACTAATTTAATATAAAAAAACCAAACAAACAAAAAAAAAAACAAACCAGGCTCTGTGGTGACTCTTTTAATTCAGCAGCAAGACTTTGGGGGTGTCATGAACAGTTCAATGAAAGCACCAGCTCAGGAGAGGGGAATCACTGTGTAAGGACACAGAGCACCAGAGACAAACCAGGTTCATGGGTGTCCAGCTCACTGCACCCAGAGCTGATCCTTCACCTCAAAGCATGTCCTGAACCTGAAAAGGTTCCAAGAAATGCCATGAGAATGATTAAAGATAGGAAATGCTCCCTTGTGAGAATGATCAAGTGAGGGAAGGCTCCTGTGTCCTTCGGACACAGCAGAGATCTGTGGGTAGCAGCTTTGGAGCAGTTTGCATCTTCTCCTCTTTATCTCCCAAACATCTCATAAATGCATTACCTTTCTACAATAGATATCTCTATTTTATTTCCTTTTTTTTTATAATGTACAGAGATATTCTGGGGATTGGCACAAAGCAGGGAGAATTTCTGTATATAATAAGCAAACTGATGAGAAAGACACATTACACAGCCACTTCTGTTTTTTAGTAACAATCCCTCTGAAGAAAAGCTGGAGAAGGAAGTTATTTAATAAGTAAAAATGCCCTGTAAGTTTTTAGAAACACCTACACAGCGAGTGGGTAGCTCCTTCTGTGAGATTACTATTTACCCTATTTCAGGCTCTTTCCTCAGACATATATTGTATTAAATTAATCTCAGGGAAAATATAACATCCCAGAAGACTCACACTGATCTAAAGCTCTATTTGTCTTTCCAAAGCTCCTCCATTTTTTTTTTTTTTTTGGCAAAGATCCTTCTAATGTGATTTTGAGATTCAAAATCTCGGAGCATTGAGGAAGCTCACAGGAGGAAGATTTTCAGTTTATAATAAATCTGCTGCTAGATTACATATTGTCTATTTACTGTCAGCTGCTTCATCAGAAACAAAGGAAAACTGCAATGATCCCACCCCAAACTGATCTTTATTCTCCTGCTTTCCCAGGACATAACCTAAGTAATCTCTCTCACCAATCCTTTGTACTCACAATGTGAATATTGAACCCTGGATGCCAATCATAAAAGAAAAAAAAATTCAAAAAAAGAAAAAAAAAAGACATTACTAAATTCATAATTTCAAATGAAGATTGGCTTGGAGGGTTTTGGTTGGGGATATTTTTTCTGCCAGGTGTATTCAGAAATTCTTAAAAGTATTTTCTCTTCAGTAAGGGGAATCATGATCAGGAAAAACATGCAGAAGGAAATAGGGAAATGCTAAGTAGGATATTTGAATTTCACACAGCCTATTTCTGCTAATACTTTTATTCAAATCTACTGCATGTGTAGTAATGAAGAGATGTATTATAGGCTTACCAATAGGATTCATGAAATCACCGAATAATTCAGGTTGGAAGGGAGCTCAGGCAGCAGAGCAGGGCTGAGCAGAGCAGAGTGCTTCAGTCTCTCCTGGGACAGAGATTCCAAACTCAGGGACACTTTGTTCCAGGTCTGACCATTCACACAGTAAAAAAAAAAAAAAAAAAAATCCTGAATCTAACTGGAAATTCCTGTATCTAACTGGAAATTCCTCGGTTTATTCGTTTTTCAGATTTCCCTCTGCATTTCCTGCAGGTGACTCCCTCTCCTCCAGCCCTGCCCACCAAGCAGCTGCTGGCACAATAAAATCACACATTTGTTTGCTCTGAGTGTCCCACAGACAGAATAAAGGACTCCATAACCATCATTGTGCCACTCCTTTGGGGTGACCCTTTTTTTTTTACACACCTGAGTCCTTCACTGTGATAGAACACAGCTCAGCTCAGTTTGTGAGGAGCAGAACCAAGGCAGAATCACAGAAAGAGCTCCCCAAAGAACCAAATCTGTTTGTTTTTGTGCCTGGAAGAGGGGTTTGGCCAGGACACAGCCCTGAAGGAGCTGACGGAATTTCAGGTGTTGTGGGGATGCTCCAGACCTGCCTCCCACACCCTCCCAGTATCCCCATCACCCTCTGCCCACTGGGCACACTCACCAGCCAGGGCACAGCTCCCACAGCACCAGGAGACCCCTCCCCTCAGCCTCTTTTACCCCAGCCCACCCAGGAGTCACCCAATGACCACAGCCCAACAATCACAGCCTGCCCTGGGGCTGCAGAACCTTCTGGAAGCTCCCAGACACAGCTGAAAGCAACAGCCTTGCTCTCAGGAAAGCAAACATGGTAAAAACACAGAGCCAGAAGTGAACAAGTAACCAAATGAACAAGTTCGGATTGGTTATAAATGAAAAATAATTCAGAGGGTGGAGCACGAGATGCTGGGAAAGGAGCTGAGGTGAACCCCAAAAGAACCCAACCAAAGCTCAGCTCTGAGCCAGATGGGCTCCAGAATCTCCTTCTGCCCAACCAAAGCTCAGCTCTGAGCCAGATGTGCTCCAGAATCTCCTTCTGCCCAACCAAAGCTCAGCTCTGAGCCAGATGTGCTCCAGTTTCTCCTTCTGCCCAACCAAAGCCCAGCTCTGAGCCAGATGGGCTCCAGTTTCTCCTTCTGCCCTGCCAATCCTGCTCTGATTGCACCAGGCTTCACAAACGGGGCCATGGCACTGCCATGCAGAGCTGAGCTCCTGGGGCACAGGGACACTCGAGGGGTTGTAGGGGACACACACCCCAAACCTGACTCACCCAGGGGAGGCACAGCCTGACGAGGCACCAAGAACACTTAAAAGTGGCTGCAGTGCATCCTCTGCACCTCTCTCAGGATCCAACCATTCACAGCTTCACTCTGAGCTGAGCTGACACCATTCCTGTATTTAATAAAACCACTGAGGTTTCTCTGAGGGTTTGCTGTGTCCCCTTGAACCCATTAAGCTCAGAGCACTGACAGCAGCCTGTGCCAGGCATGAACTGCAGCTTTCTGAAGAGCCACCTTTCCTGCCACGCTCTGAACCCTTTGCCAGTTCTGTTCCCGTTCTTTGATGGGCAGTTAATTCCTCTTCACCTGTCAGACACCACTCATCATCTCCTAATCACTCCACTCTGGAGTTTATTGCCACTTTGCCATGTCTTTACAAAGGGATAGGACCCAAAGGAGCTGTGGGGTCAGGGTGGGGGCAGCTCCTGCATCGATCCAGGCTGGGCTGGAGGAACCTGAGCTGCAGCTGGGTCTGCTCAGGGGGAAAGATCCCAGCTCTTTGAAAAGATCCCAGCACCAGGAAATATCCCAGTTCCAGGAAATATCCCAGCTCTGGGAAAGATCCCAGCACCGGGAAAGATCCCAGCACCAGGAAAGAAATATCCCAGCTCTTTGAAAAGATCCCAGCTCCAGGAAATATCCCAGCTCCAGGAAAGATCCCAGCATCAGCTCTGAAAACTGCTGCTCACAGGGAAAGATTCCAGCACCAGGAAAGATCCCAGCACCAGTTCTGAAAGCTTCTGCTCGTGGGGAAAGATCCCAGCTCTCTGGAAGCTGCTGCTCATGGGTCAGTCGAGCTCCTGGGTGTGCTGTTTGTCCCTGGAAAATGAAGGATTGTCAGGAGTTACTGCTCTGGGTCTGGAACACGTCCTGTTCCTGAGGTGACAGTGCTGAGTGAGATCGAGGACAGCGCCCGCTCATGTGGGACGTGGCATACGAGAGCTCTCAGAATTAAAAATAGCTGCCCACCTCAGCCCTGGGAGACAGAGCAGGAGGGAAATGAGTGAGGACAGGATAATGTCACCCTAATGAGTCCTGCCATGTTGTACAGCTGGGCCAATTATATTTTATGACTGACTGATAAGACAGGAAAGGGAGATATTTCACCCCAACACTGTCGGTGCTTTGTGTTCTCTTTATTGTACTTCAATCATTTTTTTTTTACAAATTATTTTTATTGGGTTTTGAATCCCTCCCAAATTACACAATCAGGATACACCAAACCCATCCTGGGAAGTGGTGATCTGCCAGGGAGTCATTCCTTCATCCTCCTGTAGAGCTGCCAAATTCAGCCCCCACCAGAGATCAGATCAGTGCTTGCCAGACACAGATCTCAAAATCAAAGTGTGCCACTGTAAAAAATTATTATTAATTGTCCAGACGTGGTCCTGTATGAAAAACACACTACAAATAAAGAAATGGCTTGGTTTAATATTCAGCCTGAAGATTCTGAAAGGAAAAAGGTGATGGGAAGGAGACTGACAGCAGGGCAAGGCACACTTAAACTGCAGAAGACAGGAAAAAAGTCATTAATCTTCAAAGTAATTATTAATTTTACTAACTCATAGTAAATACATTTTCTTTTTTTGTATGAATATATGTATAAAAATATATAAAAAATAAAAAATATATATTTTCACTGCTCTAAGAGAAACCTTTTTCATTTAGTACATGATTCAAGGTCCACTGAAGACTGATAATGAAAACTTTTTGGTCAGCTTCACTGGATTTTGGAGCTGATAAATCAGGTCCTGAAAATTCCAACCCCCCAGCAAAACCTATGAATAAGGATTCAAGATTTAAATGGCATAATCTATATTTCACCCCAAGTTATGCTCAGAAAATAATCTGGATAAAGGATGTTCCTAACCTTTTATCTGCAGCGTTCTGCCGAGTCAGTCATTCATCTCCTGCCACGTTTGAAACAAGGAAATGTTTTGTCAGACAGCTCTCAAACAGCAGCAGAGCTTTTATCACGGGCTGCAAATGGAAAGTGATGCTGCTGTTAAAACCCAGGCTGGCTGACATAAATCTCCTGACATTATTGAGGTTGCCCTTCCAGCGCATTCCGGCGTGTTTTACCAGATTTATGATGAATACGTGGAGATGGAAACCCAAATGAGATTGAACAGAAGATGTGACAAATACATTCTCTCTGCTTCTGCTCTGACCTGCTCACTCTATATTGAAAAAAAAAAGCTTGTCTGTGTGTCTGTAAATATATAGAGTACATCACTTACTGTGTATAGCCTAAAATAATTCGTAAAGAAATATCTGGAGGCATGTAAACATGATCAAAGTCGAGTAGAAAAATATATTCATATATATTCATACTTAAGTGACTCTTTCTTATTTCAATTAAATCTGAGACAAAGAACTAAGGGTGTACTTAATGTTCCTGGATTAATGCTAAATTCTGAAGGGAATTGGCCTATTCTCCAGGCAGAAGTTGCTTTTCTTCAAGATTATTGCAGATTTTTGCAAGGTTTTTGAATCTCAACCAGATAAAATATCTTTATTCCACAGACATGGCACATAAAGCTAATGGGAATATTGGTATTTGGAGACATTTTGTTCCTTCAGGACAGAAAAAAAAAGGGGGTTGTAAATCCCCCAGCTCCAGATTGTGGCTTTTCTCTGGGGAAAATACTATCTGAGATGAAAAAAATTCTCCTGCTTTCTACTCTTTTTGTCACAAAATACAAAGCACATTTGGTTTCAACAGATGGCCAGTGAATTCCGTGGAAAAAAAACCAAAAAACATTGATTTCAACAGGAATTGGATCAGGTTTGAGGTCTCAAACTTGCTACTTGATTTGAGCACTAATTTGGAATCTCTGGTAATGGGATCACGGGTCGAGGAATGCCTGCCAAATCTCAAATTCCCACATGGAAGCTGCAATTTCAAATCCTGTTCAGAAGTGCACTACTTCCAGGTTGTGGATGCTTAAATTAAATACAGCTCTGTGATTTATTGAGCAGCACAGGGGGTCACATGGATATTTGAATATAGAAAGCATCAGGGCTGGTTTCAGGCCCACAAAAGGCTGTTCCAGACTATTCCAGTTTATTCCAGCAGCTCTCCAGTGAATGAGGGCAGGAACCATGTGGCTGAAACAGCATCCTGCTGTTTTATAGATTTTGAGATAACTTTGTCTCTTTGAAGATGCCTTTCTCTCCTCCTGTCCATCTTCTCCCTAGGAAAATGCTGTTTGTAGTGAAATCAGGAATTTACAGAATGGCCAAACTGAAAACTGAGATTGAAGACTTGATTATCCCAAGGAATTGGGGCTGGATCAGAGAACCAGCGAGGAATAGAATCACAAAGTTCTCCTGGACTTTGCTTTCCTTCTTTGTGACAACTACCACTGCTTTTACCACTCTGACACTCCTGAATGTTCCTGGGCAGGTCTGTTTGAACCCAGGAGAATCCATTCAATAACAGCATCTGAGGGAAAAGGCAACCTGAACATGACCAAGAACCTGGGAGCCTTCTATTTATAAGGACAACATTTTACAGATGCACTGGGAAATGTGGCACAGCTTCTCTTGAGTTTTTTGGTTTGGATTTTTTTTTCCCACCAAAGAAAACTGCTGGGGAATGCAAATACCTTTGAGGGCTGTGGTATAAACACCACACTGCGAAAGACAGAGTGCTGTAGTGAAAAAATCCCTGAAGCAGTGCCAGAAAATTCATTGACATGAATGGATTGTAATAGGGAGGAAACAAATTCTGGCTGCAGGAGCTGTTTTTAATTAATTGCCTGAGCTCTCACTCCTGTCCTGCCCTTGATGCTGTCACTCAGCAGTTGGAGCTGCTGCCAGCTCAGCAGTGCTCCTTTTGTCCCCACCAGTGGTGGCATTTCCTGCTCTGTGCACGGCTGGGTGACAGTGCCAACCTGCTGCACCTGAAACGTGCAGAACCTGCCCCAAAAACTGCTCTCACCAACACAAACATCACTTCAGGAGGTTGCTGAAAGGTAGCACAGAACCCTGCCCTGGACCTCTGTGCCTTTGCAAGGTGGGCAAAATGTTTACACTGATTAAAAAGGAAAATAAAAATCCCATTTCCTCTTATGAAAATGGAGTAGTTAATAGGACTGGAAATTCTTTTTTGTTACGTTGCGAATATTCTATTCACAATATTCAATTTGAGTACAAGTTGAACTATTTGAGGTTCCTTGAATAATTCAGATGCATTCATTTACTCTTGATTAGCGGATCAGCCTCTTCAAAAGGTAAGTATTTATTTTCTTTTATGACATGTAGCATTAATAATGGATCACCTTTCTCTCAAGCTGCTTTTAAAGAAAGCAATGAAAATTTGCAAGGAGACAAGAGTTCTGAATAGATATTAAAGAGCCATGGAGTCACTTAAGCTGTCATTTTGGAAACAGCCTGTTACAACTGCTATTTCTCAGGAAGGAAAAAGGCAATCTGGATAATGCAGCAGAGTGAATAACCTGGGCTGAGCAGATGCTGCAATGACAGAATTACAGCGCTGCTTTCTGTGCTCTAAATGACAGCCAGGCCCTCGTATTCTCTGCCTTCTCTGGGATGAGCATCTCTTTGGAGAAAATCTTGAACTGTTCTCGTGCACGAGGACAAGGATTATCAAATGCTGTCTGAAAATTGCACTGGGAAAAGGCCAAATAAAATTACAGGGACAAGTAGTGATGTTAGTTACGGCAAATGAGAAATAAATCACATCTGCAGAGTCTGAGCACTTTAAAGCTTGCATTCAAAGGAGAGGAAAAGTTCTTCAAATCATTTTCTTATGCAAAAACTCCTCTGAAGAGGGGCCCTTTCTGCAGCCATGGCAAAGAAGTGGCTCCTGGGAGACACAATCCATCTGAGCGAGCTGTGAGTGCTGGTCACTGTCCAGATGTCCTTGACAGGCTGTACAGGCACACGGGAAATGTCCAGCTCAGCGAGGCCAGAGATGTGTCCATCCCCTAAAACCCTGCTGGGGACAGCTGGACAGTGCTCAGCAGCAGAAAGGGAACCGTGTGTCCACTGTCCATCCCCTCCAAACCCTGCTGGGGACAGATGGACACTGCTCAGCAGCAGAAAGGGAACTCTGTACCCACTGTCCATCCCCTCCAAACCCTGCTGGGGACGGCTGGACACTGCTCAGCAGCAGAAAGGGAACCGTGTGCCCACTGTCCATCCCCTAAAACCCTGCTGGGGACAGATGGACACTGCTCAGCAGCAAAAAGGGAACTGTGTCCCTGCTGTCCATCCCTCCAAACCCTGCTGGGACAGCTGGACACTGCTCAGCAGCAAAAAGGGAACCTGTGTCCCCACTGTCCATCCCTCCAAACCCTGCTGGGGACGGCTGGACAGTGCTCAGCAGCAGAAAGGGAACCATGTCCTGCTGTCCAACCCTCCAAACCCTGCAGCACCATGTTTCTGTGTCCCCTGAGGCCCAGCCTGCACCCCTGGCCACCCTCCCTTTGTCCCTGCCTTTGTCCACCCCTCACTGACCCCTCTGCTGGGTGTCCCCCTACACCCTCCTGGGACAGCTGTGGAGGGAGCTAATTGCCACTAATTACAATTCTATCCCTTGTAGTAAACCCTTCATGTGTTCTTCATATTTTTGGAAACAAGATTTTCTTTCTGGCCTAAAACACGAAGCAGTAACAAGGACAAGGCTGGAATTAGTAATAGCAGAATAATCCTGATTTCTCTGTATGGGCAGAGATTTTTAGCCAGAGAGCCCAAAGGGAGCATCTGCCAGTGTCACCTGACTGTAAAAGCCATCATGTTAATATAAATTTTAATGCTAATTTCATTCCATTACAGACTTCAACTCCTAAAACTTCATGATGGCTTTAGGAACCAGGATGTGCTTTGTTGACAGTTTCCCTACTGACAGCATTTCCTTGAACACTCAGCTTAACTGGTTTCTCTTAATTTCACTTGTTGATAATTATATTAAAATTAGAAAGGCTCAATTACTTTTGCTATCTTAATTTCTAGCATCACATTTAAATTACCCTGGAATGCAAGCTCCCTTAAATAGAAATTGAGAGGTACATCTGTTTCCATTTTTGCTAAAATGGTTTTTTATTTGCTGCTGAAATTGTGGGCTGTATGAAAAAAAAAAAAAAAACAACAACAAAAAAAAACCCACAGAAAGGAACAAACTGCCACAGTATTCAAAGATATTTCCCAGATTTTATGATATTCTCCATCTTTTTTAACCTCTGCTGCTTCAGGACAGAAGTGTGGGATGTAACACTGGTTTGTAAAAATTACCTTTTTCAGTGTTATTATGTACCAGACCATCCTGAGGGTGGGGATGGGCTCCTCATGTTTGATATTCACCCACCACAGTCCTTTTCACACTCAGGGTAAAAACCTTCATGCAAACATCAAATTATGGATTAATTTGATTTTAGCCATCTGAAAAGCAGACACGAAATCTCAATTTCTAGCTTCCCTCAGCCCTCAGCTGGACACGTGAAGGTTCTGACATTTTAAAGTGAGAGAATCACTCAATCACTCCTACAGGATCCTTTTCCCCTATACCAGCTTAGAGATGCTTTAGACAATGAACTTTGACAAAAAAAGCTCACTAAAATTATGGGTGGTGTCTTATCCTAATTAGAAATACACAGAAAGATTCTTTTCCTCCCAGTATGTAATAGGCAAATGTGTCTATATTTGTGTGTTTGTTTGTATTCAGCCTATTGGGTAGATCTGCTTTCATTGTAATTACATTCAGGTACTCACATCAGATGTTCTAAAAAGAGTAAACATTAAGATTCCTGAATTTTCATTACATCTCTTACATTCCATAGATCATTTATATGCAAATTTACTCAAATTTTACAGCATAAATCTTCAATATTAGTGTTTTTGTAGTCCTTTCTTTGAGTTCTAGTAGCATATTTTGAGGGAATTTCAGACAAGCACTGCCAAAACAGTAATAGGCTTCAATAACTGCCTTTTGTAGACTGAAGTGACAGCTTTGAGGCTGGAAAATTTTTATCTTTTCTTTAATATTCAGCAGTTTTACACTGACAAGGAGGACATTTTTGATTCAATAGGCTGAAATCTGATAAAAAGCGTTTAAAAATCCAAGTGGATTGATTGTGTGCAATCATTGCAGGAGAATGAATCCAGCTCACAAAAAGGCTCAATCTCACCCTGCCTCGCCTGACAATTTTGCTTTCTAGGATGGAGCTGTGCAAATGCGACCCTTCAGATTATTTCTTCCTGCATTTAAAATGTTGGTTTAGAATTTCAGAGACTCCTTTTCTTTGCCGATTTCCCCAGAATAATTTTTCTGATGTTGATTTTTCAGACACTGCAATCTTTTGAGATGTCAGGGCCTTGCACTGCATCTCCTCCACTCTGTGCTAAATGAATCTGCTGCAATTAAAACAAACAAACATCACCCTGGATCTGCCAAGGCAGGGAGCTCTGACTCCATGCATGCCTCCACAAGGTGAGGAATATTTTTAGATGATTTTCAGCAATTAGTGCCATGCCCAGTGGGGACATTTGTCTCTCATACAGAGATGAACTTTGAAAACAATGATAATTAAATTGGGAGTGTCCATGTTGATATGTGGATTGATTAGATGTCTTTCTCTTTTCTCAGAATTTCAGTTTTTAAACCATTTTCTGCTCCATTCTGGTCTCTCCAGTTGGAATCACTTGAAACATTTGCTTTTGCACAGCACCAGCAAGAGCCCCTTTACATTTTCTAGAAATGAGCCTGGAAGTTTTCCTGGGAAAGGAAAAATAGGCCTCAAAAAATTCAAAGTCTGTCTCCTTTGTCATTACAGACCTTGATTATATTGATTTTAACAGGTATTTTTATGCAAACCAAGAATTTTCCATATCTATAAAATGCTAATGAATACAATTAGCATTGCACTGCAGGTCTGCAGGCAGCCCAGGGTATCTCAGTGTATCTGATATCTGGGAAAGTTGCTCATTTTTCCTGCTTGCCTTTGTGTCTTTGGAGGTTTTTTTTTTCCAAAAGTATTCAAAGTATTCACCTTTCCCCTCATCTACTTACCCCTCTCATAATAATTTCATTTTTCAGACTGATTTTAGCTTCCCTCTGTACATAGAATCTCACTCTACACAGCAGAGAAGGAAAACCCCACATTCTTTATGGGCCAGCTGACATTTGGAAAGTTTACCCAAGCTTTTGGGTGCAGCCTTTTATCATCCCTGGTAACTAAACAACTCAAGCTAAGCGCAGGTTAAGAGCAATTTCTCTCAGTTTAATCTCGTTATGTTAATCAACTCTTTTACTACACGCCTAACAGCTGCAGTGGCAATGAATAACTTCATTTCAGTGCCTTATAAAATGTCCTTTTTCCTCTGCACATCCCACTGATGTGCTCTAGAACACAGCACAGCTGGTGGCTTACAGCTGTGGGTTAAAATCCAGCACAGAGCTCCCAGGCACCTCATTCCTCTGTCTCTCAGATGGATGCACACAGTAACTTTCTTTTTTCAGATTTCATTCCAGTGGAGAAAAAGTGAGAAGAGCCAATTCCATAGTGAAAAGCAGAATGTATGGAATGATAGATTTTAGTTTGTGCTCTGAATTAAATATAAAGACAGTTTTCACATCATGAACACACCTACTCATAGAGCTTTGCCTTTGAGCATTAGAAGAGCACCAACAAAAGACATCTAAATCAGTAAAATCATACAAATAGAAGTGGAAAAAATCCTGCCCTTCCTCGGGTACCCCACATTTCTGCCCTGCTCTGTCACTGCTTTGCCACATCTCCAGGAAATTCCAGTTTCCTCCCCTCCTGAGGTGGCCCTGAGAAATACTGTGATCTCCATCCAAACCAGGTAAAACCCTTCAGCTCCATACATTTCCATCCATTTTCTTAATTTGGAGGCTGAATATATTATCTAACAAAACAACTGCTGTGTCAGCAGTTATTGGCTATAAGGGAATGTATTTCTACACAGTTTTGATGCCAAAATAAATAATATTTTCCTGCTTGCAAGGGTCCTGAAGACAAGAAAGCTACGCTTACAAAGCCATAACTACATCAAAGAATAAGATATTACTGCCTTAGTGTCAGGCCAACAAGATTTGCTCTTTAAATATGGACTAAAATAAGATGGAAAAATGCATAAAATGTTGTTTCATTAGTTCCTCATTTGATGGTTATTTCTTTATATCACACTCATGGTGAGAGGATAATCCCTTTAGCTCAACAACAACTCATTAACCATGTTCTCTCAATTAGAAATAGCTTATTTTTCAACAAAGCAAACACCACAAACACTCCTGCCTCCAGCTCATAATGATTTTCTATAAGTAAATGTATCAGAGGCATAGTGCAAGGAGGGAGCTTGGTACAAGGAGAAATGACACAGAAATGGGAGATATTTCTGATCATATAAAGCTCAATTGCTGCACACGTTGTGTGTAAATATTTTTACTGCTTAACAAAAGCCTGCTACTTGGTTGTGTGAAGCAACCGCAAATAAAGTTAAAATTTCTTGACTTTCTGACAGTTTAGGGCTGAATTTGGGAAGCTGAAAATGGGAGAAAAGCACAGCTGGGGCAACACTTTCAAACACCTTCGGTTTCAGAAACACAAAGAAAACAGCGCAAAGGAGAAAACTGCTTTCGTGGATCTAGTTTATTAATAAGCATCGTAATTAACAAGACAACATGCTGTACAGAAACCTGAAATAGAACTACTGCAAGTTTACTGTTTTCAATGCTGCTGGGCTGTAGCACAGGATGCCCAGCTCGTCGTTTGTAGTGTGGTTTAGGGCTGTTCAACACACAGACATACACTGCTCACTCTCAGATCCCGCAGTATGCCACAGAGCAGGGAGATTTCCCAGAAATACAAACTCAAATATTTACAAGAAATCGTCAATCTCTTTCTTCACTAGGGATAACATAAGTTATACACAATTTTCCTATGTATACCAGATAAAATCTTTGCCTTCAACTTTACTTTGTGTCTGCACAACCCGATTCCTTCCCGTTGGTTTACCTGGCTAAACAAGGGCAGCAAACTGCAGGGTGATCATTTAATTGCTCATCATTGATTAAGGGCTGGTGTTAAACCTGCGAAAGGAAAAAGAGAAATCAAAGAAAGCCAAGTGTGAATTTTCCAAACTTTGAAACTTTGGACTTTGTCAGCTTGACTGGAACAACCTTGAGCCAACCAACCGTTACCCATGGAAATATTTTGGTTTCTGCCTGTGCTGGGAGCAGGGGAACAGAGGGAGTTTGGGGCTGTGGGGTTCCAAAATGGCTCATTCAGGGTACAAGGAGCCAAATTTCCTTCCTCTGACAAAAAACCCCAAATTGATCCTCACACCCTGGGGTCACGGTGCAAAGGGATGCTCTGCTCCATCCTCCCCAGCCCCGCAGAGCTGATGCTGTTCCGGGCTGTGCCACCACTCACAACCCTCCAGCCCAATTAGCACGGGCTCACTGCCATGCTAATTAGCTAAATGACCTGAATCCGGCCAGCTCCAGCCCAGCCCAGGGAGAGCAGGTGCTCGGCAGCCTCTGTCTGGCCAGGCAGACATCCCTAATTATTCTTTAGAATTAAGTTACACTTCAGAATGCAGCACAGCCTGGGAAAAACAAAACGTATTTTACAACAGCGTATTTTCCTTCAAACGCTTTGACTCGGTTCTTTCTTTTAACTGGTTTTTGTTTGTTTGTTTGCTTTTTATTTTAGCACCGACTGCTTCACAATATGGAAATAATCCTTTTTGCCAGCACTACCCATAACTTTGATGCGATGCTCAGGGGTGCAAGAAGCGTGTGTTGAGTTTGGAGGGGGAAATAATCTCGACTAGACTGTGTGACACATCACTTTGAAGGCAAAGGTTTTCCTTTATTGTTACACCGTATCAAACAAATCTAATCATGTAACTAGCATTTTACCGTATATTGTATATAGAATCGTTTTTCTCCACAAATTCACACGAGTAAGATAAAATAAGTTAAATGACTAAAAAAAAAAAAAAAAAAAAGAAAAAAAAAAAAAAGAAAATTGCACAGAAATATACAGCCTATGTACTAGATAAATTATTTATATATATGGCAAGATGTGCAACGAGTCTCTAGTAAGGTTATTCCTCTGGATACTGACATGCTGCTCAGAAAAGTGTTGCCTCAAATGTGTATTTTTATATATTAGGGATATAATATATAAAAATGAGAGAACAATTTATCTCCTGATACAACGTGTATTTACAGTTAATTGTTCCGTGTCATGTTACTGAAATTTAGAATATCAAAACATTTCATGGGTATAATGTTTAATAGTCTTATAATCAGATTCATCTTTACAATGCTTTCAAAGTAATTTTTTTATTGTTGTTTGGTTTGGGTGTTGGGTTTGGGTTTTGTTTTCCAGGGGAGTGGAAGGTTAAGTGCTTCTCCACCTTAGGGAAAAAAGCTAAAGTAACCCCTAAACATTTAAATTAATTAAGTTTGTTGGGGTTTTTCCCCATACCAGAAAAAACCCACTAATTCTGTCCTTCACCTTTTTCTATAAAAATCCTAAATTTGTAGAAATTAATTCTTTGCCAGGAAATTTCAGTTTCAATTTTCACCCCCAAAAGAACTGTTACAGACAAAAAGAAATGGAGACTTTCCAGTGGAGCTGCCAATTCCATAAACATTTGGTATAGCAGTGCTCTGTAATAAAAACTAAAGACCTCTGCTTCCAATGGGGAGCATTGCTGTCAGCATTATTTGAAATGTGCACAATTAGAGTGTTTGGTGAATCTGTGTCAACCACAGATAAGCTTTTTTTTTTGTTGCATATCCCTGAAAAGAACTGCTGAATTTTCTCCTCGTGATGACTCCAAAGCAAACAACAAAGGGCTTTGTATACATTAGGCATGAATTAATTTGTCAAATTTTTAATTGTCCCGGAATTGGGAATGAGATGTGTCAGCTATTTTGTGTCAGTACCCAAAGGATTATGATTTTTTTTTTCCAGGATTTACATGCAACTGGAAGCCTGTGTGCCACATCTTTTCTAAACGTTATAGAAAACTACTTTGAAAAAAAGAGAAAGAAAGCAAAAGAAGTACATCATTAGATAATCTGATGTCCATTAATTAAACCCTATCAGTAGGTTAAAAGTGAAGCTTTTGATTTTTTTTTTTTATTTTGCACATAAAATCTAAATGTGTTTTGAATAGATTTACAGTGGGGACAGCGATATATAAAGCTACTTATACCTGCTGGGCACATAAGAGAAGCTCTTTTAGCATTCATTGGAAACCCTCAACAACTTGAACTTCTGTAAATTTTACAAGCAGCTAATATTACAGCATTTTTACACACAGGTTTTTTTTTTATAAATTACAGATTTAAGTTACATTATGAAGCCTACATAGAGTTCTATCCATAGGAAATATTCACACACTGTTTCTCCCCTCCATACAATTTCGATTGTCTCACTTAATGTAGCAATAAAACAAAAAAATTATGCATTTTCTTAAAGGAAAAAATTTCTTGGTATGTACATACTGCAAATGCTGAAATGGCTAAAGACCAACAAAGCACTAGAAGGAAACACTAGAAGGAAAATATGTTTTTTTCATCTAAGAAAGGAATCTCCTTTTCATCCACTGTGGAATTTACCAAGAGAATATATTCTCCAGCACACAGAACACCGAAAAAAAATCCTTCCTCTTTAAAGAGAATCACCTTGAGACTTTGTCAAATAATATGATTAGGGTGTATTTATATTTATCCAACTTCCATTACCTAGCTCCTTCTCTCTTTGCTGAGCACTATCAGTCATTCTCTAAC
Source organism: Malurus cyaneus samueli (assembly GCA_009741485.1). NCBI lineage: Eukaryota > Metazoa > Chordata > Aves > Passeriformes > Maluridae > Malurus > Malurus cyaneus. The sequence continues at coordinate 16,401,932 of CM019238.1, read as the reverse complement.
AACTAATCCACAATGACAAATACTTCTTAATCTAATAGGTTTGTGATGAAGTAACTAATATTATAGTTAAACTTTTACTGAATACTTACAAGAGGTGAATATAGCTGTAAAAAAAAAGCCGTACACATCACTAGAATATTCTTTAAAACACCGGTAGCTTGCAGCCACGACATCACATCAGCCAAAAAAACTACCCCACTTCCTACTGTTTTCAGCAGTGCCCATGTAATTTTCAACTAACAGGGACAGTAGCCAAAGCAAGCTCTGCAAGACGAAAAAAAAATAAAGGAAAAAAAAGAGAGAAACAGACTTATGGCTTGGAAAACATAGTAAGTATAATATTGTTCCTTGAATCATTAGAGAAAGGAAAATCTTGGAAATTAGAAAAATAAGGTTGCTTATTTTTTCTTCCAGTTTTGATCTCGAATATCCTCTCATTGTCATGTTGATTATTTCACACAGAAAAGCCTAGCTGAGAGCTTTCTACTTCATCTACTGCATTCGTTCAGACAATAAATACCTGTACATTGAGCCAATAAAAATTAAAATAAAAATCAATTGTCACATACATTGTCTTTCTTAATTATATAAAAGAAAAATTTTGGTGGGAAGATATACCATCCTTCTTAGGAATTAGACTTTAGGATCTTACTAATTCTATTATGCCAACTAACCAAATGAGAAATTGCCCACTTGATCTCTAATGCTAAGCAAATGGAAGATGAAAACTATGAATACGCTATAAATTATAACCACAAAGAAAAATTTGAGTAAGCTATTTTTAGACTGCAAGGTTCCCCAAAGTGTACTAAGAAATTGCCTTCAAAGGGAGGACGAACTGCTGGCAGATATTTGCACTACATGGCCCACGTATGAAAATGAACAGGATTTAGTTTTTCTTCTGATTGTTTCTGGGTTGTGGGTGCTCTTCCCCGTTTCCTGGATTTCACCAGGAACTGTGGTAAACGCCTCTTCCGCCAGGTCCCGAGGATTTAGGTTTGCTGTTTCAGATCTGGGATTCTATATACACAAATATTCACAAGCCCAACGCGCCGGCCCGCGCCCCGGGATCCGCGTGGGGCTGTGCCTATACACGGTCCCGTTTAAAGCCTGAAAACGAGGGATTTGTCGGGTTTTCCTTCACAGCTGGTGCTCGTGCACGAAGCTGGCGCTGCCCCCGGAGCCCGGCGCCGGGTGGGCGGCGGCGAAGTTGGCCAGAGGAATGACCTTGACGGGGTCGTCGCCGGCGCAATGTCTCTCGCAGGTGTTGTAGAACTGGGGCCGTGGCACCCCCTGGCCCTTGTCACTGTCGTCCTTGGCAAGGGGCCTGCCCAGGGTGTGCCGTCCCTCGGCTCTGGCTCCCCGGCCCCAGCCTTGCTGGAAGCCGAAGGAGGGCAGGGAGGTGTTGGGCTGCTGGAACTGCGCCAGCGCCGGCGGCATCCAGCAGTTGTCGGAGTGGCCGAGGATCAGGCACTCCTGCGTGCAGTTCTCTGAGGCTTCGGCCAGAGCCTTCTGCAGGTTCACTTCGATAGCTGGAGGGTGGAGAAAAAGAGAAGGCACAGTCAGAGGAGTGAGGACAGATGCACAGAGGGGATCAAGGTCAACAAAGCAATCCCCACCCTACAACGATGGCCACAGGTGGGGAAGAAAAGAGCTGCAGGTGTAGAGAATGGATAGAGAATGTAGAGAACCAGTGAAGGTTCTGATTTGAGTTCAGTGAATGAATCAGGCTGGAAAAGACTTTCAAGATCATCAAGTCCAGCCCATTACCCAACCCCTCCTCACCAACCAAACCATGGCCCTGAGTACCACATCCAGTCTGTTTTAAACACATCCAGGGATGGTGATCGCACCACCTCTACGACCACACAATTCCAGCATGTAATCACTCTTTCAGTGAAGAATTTTTTTCCCCGATATCTCACCTACACTTCCCCTGGAACAGCTCAAGGCTCTGTCCTCTCGTTCTGTAAGTTTTTGGCTGCGAGAGGAGCCCGACCCCAGCTCACCACACTTCATAACCAGCCCTGAAACACTCCATTTCCTGGAATCACACACTGCTCAGGCTGGAAATCACTTCTAAGATCAGTGAGTTCAACCACTAACCCAGCCCCACCCTGGTCACCACTAAACAATGTCCCCAAGTGCCACAGCCACACGCCTTCTGAACGCTTCCAGGGATGGTGACTCCATCACTCCCCTGAGCAGGCTGTTCCTTCCTCTTCATGACCCCTTCAGGGAAGAAATTTTTTCCTAAAGTTAAATCTAAACCTCCTCTGGCACAGCTGGACCAATCATTCACCTAAAATAATATTTTCATTTTTTGAAATCACCATTTCTTTAATAAAGCTAAAAACATAATAATAATTTAATCCTATTACCCTAGATATTCGCACAGAACTACCTGAAAAAAAAAACCCTCAAAATTATAATTTCTTCAAATGTTCTCTCAAAACTGAATTTTTTAATTGTTCTGCTTGACTTAAGGCAAAAGTACCCCTAATTTTGGCCCAAGCCAAAGATGGTTCATTGGCTTCAAAGATGCACTCAAGAGCTGTAAGAATGAAGGAGCGTAACAGCTATTTTAAAGAGAATTGATTTCTCCATGCATTCGATACTGGAAACCTTGAAAAATCAAAGGGTAATAGCAAAAGAAGATGTAATCTCTACAGTTTGCTAGTAATTGAACAGATTTCTTCAGTAGATGCAAGGTTTGTGCCCTTGAGAAAGGATTATAGAAATTTTAATTTGTTCAAAGGCAAAGTAAACTACTGAATCTGAAAGGTGTTAATTTGTAATACATACATATTCTTGATCTGTTTCACTTAAATTGTGGCTTTACCAAGTTAGGAAAATTAAGAACTATATGGAATTAAATTTCTACAAATGATTCCTTGAAATACTTTTAATATTCCGAGTATTAATTTTATATTCTCTTGCTGTGTACGTGGTTACATACAACAGAATGAACATCTGATTGGATATTTCATTGTGATTTCATCACGAAACTTTCCAGTGAAAGATCCATACATGTTTTTAATATCCGTCTTAATGAAAACAGCATTGAAAATTGGATTCTGGCTCATCAGGATTGGAGAAGGAATGCCACCAAAATTACTTATAGCAGTGAGAGAACCGAGTAGGAGCCTCCCACCCTCTGAGCTTTGTGTTTAAGCAGATGCTGCATTTCTGTTTTAACAAATACTTTGCATGTCGAAATCTGTGTAAAGCTGTGGAGCACAAACACTTAATCCACATTACATCTCAATACAAAGAAATTCAGTTTTTCCTTCAGGCTTTGGAATATATAATGTGGCTGTCCAAAATATGGGATACGTTTTTTTTAAAAATCTACCATGTTCAGGAAGAGAACTGCTTGCTTGTTATATCATGAATACTCAATTCTTGATTATTTCTCCTTCAGAATGTTGTAGGTGTCAGTTAGAGAAGTGATTGTTTATAAATGCTATTTTGGTGTATTACTGGCATTTCAACATGTCCTCAGTCATTTTGCCTGAGTATTTTTCAGTTTAATCCTGACAAAGCTTTGACACCTTGCTGTTGAAATACTAATCCAGTTTTGATGGGCAGCAGCAGATATAAATATGGAAATAATTCAGTGGAGGCAATAGTTACTGAAAAAAAAAAGTTTCTGCTGGTAGATTAGTCTAATCTTTCTGTGTCCTACTATCTGCTATTAGAGACATAAATTTAAGTATATACAAGTCTTTTAAGCTCTTTAATTATCCAGGTTTGCTTCTATTCTGATGAAGGCAACTCAAGGAAATCAGGTACAACCTTCACTGTGTTATCACCATAACCAATCAAACAAAACCCAAAACCAAATATAAAAACAATAAAAACCGGTCCAGTACCAGCTTCTCACACAAGGCATGACAGGTTTATAAATGGAAATAAAAGTGTGCATATTCCCCACATATTATGAATAAACAGCGCATTCCACTGAGCTCTCAGCAGTCTACCTCATTTCTTACTTCACTCAGTTACAAACCCCCAGTTTTAGATATATTTTTCTGACTACATGGAGACTCTTCAAACATGAAATACAAATAATATGAAAGAGAATTTTTAATTTGTATAACAGATCACACTCGTGCACATGTGAGTTTACCACTTTGATTTGAACTCCAGGTTGTTTTAGGAACGAAACTATTTTATAAAAATTGTCTGCAGAACTAAGAACATTTTTAAAGAAGTGTCTGTCTGTCAGCTCTTAAGAAATGTTTAGATCGGAGCTGTCAAATATGACTAAAAGCACAATAGTTAAAAGACTTCCTTCATTGTTCCACAGTCTTATCATTTATAGGTCAAAGCAGTTTTCAAGTAAGAATATTTACCTTCACTCAAGAAAAGGTGGAATTCCAGCCTTGCCAGATAGTTACCCTTCAATCAAATCAGCTATAAAAAATACCTCTTTTTTGCCTTGTTTGCTTTGCCCAGACACTTCCCATGGTTGTAAAGTCCTTGTGGGATTTTAGAGATAGTAAATACAAATGTTGGTTATCCTCTTTGCTTTTTGGAGATGAAAACTGCAGAGCTCTACAGTGCTATTCTCCCTCTCAGACTCCAAAACACGTGGCACGGTACTTTGGCATTTCCAGACTAATATGATGTTCCAATTTTAAGACTATTCCTCATGAAAAATTCGCAAGGAAGACAGGCTGTTGGGACGAGTATGTTATCAGCAGTTTCAGAGTGTTGAAAAGTTAGAATCATGGAATCATTCAGGTTGGAAAAGACCTGCAAGATCACTGAAGCACATCCTTGGTAAACAAAACACATTTTATTTTCTCTCCCTTCCCTTCAGCCTCAAAACAGAGACGTATCAAGTGAACATCAGGAGGGCTGGTTCTTTCCTCAGTCTGCCACAAAAATCATCATTTGCACCATGGAATCACAGAGATTTAGGCTGGAAGAGACTTTTGGTCTAACCTTCTGCACAAATCTGAATATCCTGGTTGAAAAAGAACAGCATTTCCAAAAGGCCAAACATTCAGAACTGCACATATCCCTAAAAAGAAAAAATCCAAACGCATTGTGCTGAAAGGAAGAAGTGCTCCTCTATGGGTTGGACAATCAAGAACTTGTGCTCCTGGAGAAGCCTTAAAACATTTCCATGTATAGCAATAATCAAATGACATTTGTAAATATATTCATTAGCAAAGTACTCAGATTCATTAGAAGTTAAAAAACCACCAGAGTGCACTATACCAATCAAGGTTTAGGGGCTTATAAATTGTGCAAAGAAAATTTCCAAACTAAGTTAAAAAAAAAAAAAAAAAAGAAAAAACTTAAACCGCAGAATACAGAGTGCTTGAATTTTAACACCACATAGCTGCACTCTTAATGAAAAGCCAGTTTGGAATTTGACACATTTTGGATGCAAACCATCCAGTGTTACATTCAGAGCGCTCTTGTTTCATAATAAAGCAAGCAACAATTAGCAAGCAATTAAGCAAATTGCCCATAATTATGCCATTGCTGAGCTATTTTTCATATTTTCCCAACACAGCACATATATGAACACATGGCTCGCCGTGCCAGCGCTGTTCCGTCAGCGCCCAGGAGTTCCTCTCGTTTTTGGGAGCGCGTGGTATTGGAGGACTCCCAGTGCTCTCCAGAGCTCTCTGCTCAGCAGAATCCCGCCAGAGTGATGGAAATGACGACCCCACACTGCTCCCCGAGCCAGCAGCTCCCTAGGAATTATTCCTGCTGCCCCCACAGCGTTTTGCCCTCATGTATTTACTGAGTGCGGCACTAAATCTAAGCGGGAATCCGAGCGTAATACGGGGAAATTATTGCCCGGAATTACCCTGGTGGCCAAAAGAGGCCACTTGAGTAACATCATTTAGAGGTCTCCACCGTGTGAGGAGAACAGAAATGACATTAACAATAAAAAAGGGAGGGAGGAATAGCAGTTAGTGTAAACTGGGTTACTTTAATAAGGTCAAGAGGAAGAAGCTCGAATGCAGAAACCTTAAATGAGTGCTGCTATAATATACTCGAGCTTTTTGGTTTAATAATAAAATGCCTTTGGGAGAAGTTTCCTATGAATATTTTATTTCCTGTATACGTCTCAATAAATTAAAACCCTAAAAGACTTACTTAAATTCTAGCCTTGGAACCTTTTTATTCAAAGAACAAGTAGGACACACCACTCCCTTTAATTTTCCGCTGCGTGTATAGAGTTCGCTTTGCTCGTGAGAAATCAGAGGAAGATTGGTCCTCCAGATCTTCTGAGTGAGGATTCAACAGGCATGAAGAAAATCACACATTTTCCTGGGCTACCCAGGCTTGCCAGATTGTGCTGGGTATCCTGCAAGAATCAGCTCTGCTTCCATTCCCGTGAACACACTTTGTATCCTAAAGGCCATGGTTTTAATTTGAATTTAATCCGAAAAAATTGTTCTCACAAAGTCTGGGGTGAGGTACGAGGATTTCACACCTGCATTCAACAAGTCAGGCAAACATTACCAAAGATGGCCAGGGAAAGTTGGGGAGGAAATGGAGGAAGTGTCAGGGAAAAAGTCAGCCTAAGGTAATTCCTGTGTCATTAATTACACTGGGAGAGGGAATCTTGCCTTCACGAGTAACAGCCATACAAATAAAGCACATTAATCTTTCATTTGGTTATCTCATTGTTATTCCAACTAGAACTACAATCTTACATTAATTTTAGCCAAGAAATGCTCTAAAGGCAACGCTCCTGTAAAAAGTTCAACTTCAATAATTACTGTTTTCCACAGAAAGAAGTTTCACACCAAAAAGAAAAAAAAACAACAAAAAAACTCAAAGCCAAGCCCCCAAATTCCCTGCAAATTCTTCTTTTCCAGCCTAATGAGCGTGGGTGTGATGGTGTTGTAGGACAGTGCATGGCACTGACCCTCATTGCTTTAACAGTCCAACTGAATTAATCTTTTACATCCATGTTTTGCTGCTATTTATGGCAAAAAAAAAAATCATTTGCAAAGGCTGCATGTTTCATGGCCTATAGAGCATATATTGAGTTATCAATGAGAATTTAAACTATAACTTGCAAAGTATAATGACCATCTGAAATGGATAACCGAAAATCTAGTATATTGATTACAATAGTGGCGAATACAACGTGCTTTATTTAATATTTAATTAACTGCTTCACATTTGTACTGAACCTTCTTAATTATTCATACATGGTTCATTATTTAATGTGGAATATAAATTCAAATTCAAATCAATTAAACAAGGTGAAACTACACAGTGAGCAATGGTTTATCCTCCAGCAATAACCTTCGACCTGGAAACATAGTAAAGAGATAAATTAGATTTTTTCTCTATACTGTGCATTTTAGGTGATATATATGGAGCTCTGCTACTGATGTAAAGTTCCTGTAATAAACACAACATCCTACAAAAATGTGCTGAATAAAAAAGGGCTTCAGCTGTCCCTTTTCAGAGGAACCATTTATACAAAATATAACTCTGTACCTAGTTTTTCAGATTTAAGTTTTAACTAAAATTGTGTGTCTGTACATAGAATTGTGTGTGTTTACACCCTTTATGCACTCCAGTGGGTCTCTTGATGGATCCCCATTCCAAATGGCACTCTGTCTTCCTTTTTATTGACTTCACAGTAAAAAACAAACAAAAGTTTGATCTAAAGTAGAAGACGAAAAAATCTTTTAAATTAAGTAATTGAACAACAGTGGGCAATTGGTCACGGTTGAGACACTTTAATGAAACATTAATTTTCAAAAGGGAGTCATAAAACCCCCAAATGCTCAGTGAGCTAGTGAACATATATCTCCTGTGAGAACTTAAGAGATAGCCAATAAAAGTTGTTTTGAATTGTGTTTTCATCAGTTATGCACAAACAGAAATTTAAAGTCAGAGAGCACTAGAGCAGCAACCAAAACCAACCCACAACACTCTAAAAATATTCTGTAACTTTTAGTGGTGACTCCAATTGTATTTCACTAATATTTCAACATTATGCAGAAATGGCATTAATGAATGGAAATGTTCTCATTTCTTCAAAGCTGTCCCTCAGATTTTACATTTCAGAATAAATATTGGGTTCAGGTCCTGATTCTGGGAAACAACACTGCTTATGTTGGATGGCATCTGCAACGTGGCCTAACACCATCCACCCACAGCTGATCCCATGTTCTGAATTCCCTGAAACGCCCCTACCACAACCACAGGAGAACAGGCCTTGTGCTCCATCTGAAAACTTGAAAACCCATAATAATGAGTAATTAGGATGAATATTTCAGGGTAAGAGGACGTGGTTTAGGATTCCCCTAAAGCACTCACCAGTTGTTGGCTCTGCTGTGCTTGGTAGATCCCTCAAAGCCAACCCACAACCTTGAGGAAGGACAGGATGGAGGAACTAAACCTCAAAATTCCCATTCTCCACAGGCACCGGGATTTCTCTGGCGCTGCTCCCGCCCTCCTGAGAGGACACTCTCCTCCAGATGGCTGCAGCCCAGGCGGGCTTTTCTCTTGGAAAACCCTCTCAACCACAGCTTCCATCCCATTTCTCACAGCAGTTTCCTGTCAACACCACTTTGTCAATGTGCCACTGAGCCACGGAGCCGCTCATCCCTTTGACAAAAGCTCCAAAAAGTGTGAACGCACGGAGAGGACCGTGTTTGATTAACAACCTTGTGATTGCTGGAAAAATGAAATTTGAAAGGTAATAATTACATTTGTAATTACTTAGGTCTAAATCTCTTACGTTTCCTCCTCCCTGTATTTCTGGGCAGCTGGAGCAATGACTCATTAATAATAATAAAGTCATTTAACCCTGCAGGCACATTACAAGGAGAAAGATGTCATTTGTCACCAACGCAAATAGAACAATCACCGAAGGATACAGCAAGACCACTATTTCATATTTATTGCAAATGATAAAAGGGACATTTTGCACTCGTTCTCACCATGACATCTCAATCTGCTTTTTAATTATCAGCAAACATAAGGGGACAGCACACAACATATGAGGGCCCGCTAATAATGCATTGTCCCGCGGTGACATTTCCATAATCACTTTAAATCTACCCTATACATATGTACTAGTTAAAGCTTTCAGCTCATGAAATCATACCCCCCAGGAAGGAATGAATTATCCTCTGCAGACTGAGCGCACAAAAGCAGCTCTCTCGGGGAGTTGGAGGGTCTGATGGCTGACATGTGCCTTGCTGTTACTTTAAGTGATAAGGTTTGGCATTCTGTTGCACTCAGAGTCGAACACAGTATGACTCGAAAATAAGTGCAATTGTATTTTTAGGGCAGGAACTTTGCAGTTGTAAATCTCACCGGCAATAGTTTAGACAGTCACTTAATTTTCCAGTGCTTTTCAGCGTTCTGTGCTTTGCTTCCTCAAAAACTCTGCAAGAACTCTTTATTAGATGACAAAAATACCTTTATTCATAGGGAACTCCAGTATGTTACTCAGAATTTACAGGATTTTTTAAAAGTGTTACTGATAATACTCCTTGTCTATGAAATAAACTTCTGAGGAAGAGAAATTCTATTCTTTCCCCTGTATGGTTTTGTTTAGAGACACAAAACCTCAAGGAAAATTAATGCAGAGAAATTTCTCCTGTAGTACTAACACGAAAGCAAAAGAAAGAAAGTTTCAGGTAAATAAAAGTCACCACAATCTGAGTTTCAACTCCATCAAGCTAGAATTTCAATTTCTCCCTTGCTTTGCTTATTCATCAGCACTTATCTAAGCACCAGGCATGTAGGAAGACCAGAGAACAAATTTAACAATATGATGTTATAAACTGTTATTCTGTGGGTTAGAAAGGAGGTAAGCAAACCACCCAAATCTGTTTATATTTTCCCCAGGTGCTATAATCTATAGAAAGAAATGCTTTCAAAAACTTAAATAAATAGTGTTAAAGAATAAGACACATCAGGAAAGAGTAAAGTGCACAGAGTAAAATTCATATTTTCACTGTTAAGATAGTGACAACACAGAAAAGCTTATATTCGCAGTGAAATGTTTTGTCAAATTGAAAAATGGAAATAATATGAACACTACAATTTTCACATCAATTTGAGGTAAAATGTTTTGAATTACAGTCATTTTAATCTTGTTTGATAAAGAAAATTACTTCAAATGGGTGATAATTTAAAACAGCATAATCCAAACTTCATTGTGCTCCAGTCAGGCATCGGAGTGTGGCTCCGAGTGATTTGGAGCAATCTTTGCACATTAGCTCAGAGCCTCATTCGCAGCAGACATTTCAAAAAGAAAAAGGGATTCCTGACTGGAGTTCCCATCATTCACCTGAGTGTTCAGAATACTGACTGAGGTGGCCACAACTTCCTAACTGGGCATTCCTAAAACCTGCAGAAATTTGGGCAGCTCTTGATGAGGCAACGCTGTCACAGTTATCAGCTCTTTAAACATTCCCTCCTTATCCACTGAAGTTTGGCTGCTCCATTGGAAGTTTCTCATCTCAATCACAGGACCCTTCTCCAAATATTAAGAAATTTGTTTTTTTGCATCAAGGAGTTTGCTGACAGGATATAAAAAACCCTAAAATATATATAAATATATATATATAATATATGTGTATATTCTCCAAAGTAATTTTCAACTAAAATTAAAATATTCCAATTTTAGCTAGAAACATTAGCACTCTTGTAGTTTTCTTTAAAGCAGATTATCTATCAGCACCATGAGGACTATGATGATGTTTGAAAACAGGGGAGTGGTGGTTGTTTATTATTAATTATTACTATATTTTGTTATTATTTTAAAAAGAAATTACTTGGAACATAACAAATATAAAACTGTGTGGGTATTAAGTTCAACTTCATGAGGCATCCAATTGTTCATGAAATTAAACTTCATTACATAAAAAATGGAGATGCTTTAAAATAAAAATAAGGCCAATTGGTTGATCTTTAAATTATGCTTTTATAAACTCGATTATATAAACACCTTCTTATAACCACACACTGTCTACGTGTGTGTCTGTGTAAGGATTCTGAGCAGAGATATAAATTTATTGACCTTCAAATTTCAGAGAGGAGGTGTCAAGTTTTGACTCAGCCCTACTTCTATCCGTATTTTTATACATTGAACCACGGTTGTCTTTGCAAAAAAGTAATGTTCACTCGTGTCTGATAAGCCTTGGCATGAATATGCCTGGGCTAATAAAAGCCTGACATGTATTATTTAACAAGGTTAAAAACCAGCATTCAGACTTGTCAGAGGATTCATCACCTCCTTTGGCAGATAAGCCTCAATCAGACATTTCTCTGCTGCACAGGACAGAGGCTCCCTTAAATCAGATTTAGGAAATACTCAGTTCTTACAAAGTCACTGAAGCTCAGCATCCAGCTCTTTTAAAAAACCTTCTAAAAGTTTCACGCTCGTTTTGAAATCCTGGTCAGAGCAGACACACACTGAAGGAAACCGAATAAATCACAGCAGTTACTTGGAGCAGCAGTTCATGAACTAACCTAATCTTTTTTTACAAGAGATTTTAAAGAGTTTATAAGTGCAAACCCACAAAATCCTATAATTTACGTTTATTTTTCCTGAAGTCCTACAGAAAGGATATTTTAAGCCTGGGTTAAGTGCTGCTCTGGCAGATGCCAGACCGAAAGCTCTCACCTCGTTTGGCACAGATTTCTGCCTGAGAGGGTCCAAACCTGAATTTCTGAAGCTGATGTGCCCTGAGCTTCAGCAAAGTGCATTCACAGCCACCTTTGCACATCCCTGTGGATGGCAGGAGGAGCTCACACTCAGGCTGAGCTCCAAAGCCCTGCTTTAAACCTTCCTGTGTTTTTAATTAACCATAGGATATAAAAGGCCCTAAATGAAAAGCTACCAGTCAATTGCTGACTAAGTGTTCAGCAGTGTTATTGAACCCATTTCATCTATTTATTCCTTAATTCATCCATAGTCTAGAGATGTCATTAATATGCTCAAAGTTAATTTATTATCCTCTATTGCTCCTATTCAAGCCCATGTTAACAGAATAAATTCATCACAAATGATCAGACTTGAAAAGGCAGATTTGGATTCTGACAGAGAATAATTTATCATGGCTGGGAAAAAGCCTCCCACTGACTGGGCTGCTGGAATGCTGGAGATGAAACTGGAACGATGCAGAACTTCTGCAGAAAAGGACAGGAAAGTCTGGAGGGGAAAACAAACAAACCCCCCGTCCTGACTCTAAGTCCCCAAATATGGAAGCTCCTGACTATTTTTTTTTTCCCATTTTCACACTCACAGGTCCTTTCTCTCACTCTCTGTGCTGGCCTGAGGCAGAATTAATCTTTGAGGCTCATTTGGATTCACAGAGCCTGGGGACAGAGGGGACCATGGCACAGGTGGCAGTGCCAGGGACATTCTGGGCTCTGCAGGGATGGGATCAATGCTCTGGGGCCACAGGGCTGAAAATCAGCACCTCCCTGCAGCAAAGGATGCAGTGCTGCACAGTGCAATCCTAATTTATTTTATTTGTGATTTGCTGTAATCATCCCTGTGATAACAGCAGATCTGGGGTGATCTACTACTCTGTTACACCACACTTACTATGTGTTGATGTATATCTGAATTACATGTTCAGAGTTATATCCAGAAATTATATACTCTGAATTACATCCTGAAACAACCTGTGTTTCTGACATGGGTTGTACCCTTTTCTCCCCAAGCACACAGATTAAAGGGTTTTTAATTAGGGAATGAGCCAGGTACAGAGACAGCACCAAAGAGAAGGGAATGAGACACACACAGAAGGAAGAAAGAAATAATTCTGGAGGCAGCAAAGCAGGAAATAATTTTGGAGGTAGGAAATCCTCTCTCCCTTCCTAGTTCCAGCACCATCTGCGGGAAGATGACTGTTCCCAGTATTTATCCTGCAGATGGCACAAAGCTCAGGATTCCCTTGGAAGGGAATCGAACAGGAGCCAGAGGATCCATTATCCAAATTTCCTTGGATTTCCCTTTTTACCAGACAAACTCTGCTGCAGATTCAGAGGAACTAAGCAGCACATAAAAACGGGTCAGAGCTGGGCATTTCATGAGAGATCAGATCAGTAGAATTATGGAACAGAGAGTGTAAATGGGCTTGGGGGCTCCAAAGAGGAGGGAGAGGGAAAACATAACTCACAATAAAAGGGTTTTACACTTGGCCCCTACACTTGTGACAGCTTGAAGAGTAAGAACTCTGAACTGGTCATATTCTTGTGCTCCAGAGAAAAGAAGAGGAGAAAAAGCAGCTATGACTGTCTGTCCTTGAGAAAGAGAAAAGGGAAATGGGGAAAGCAAGGTGCACTCCTGGCCCATCAGGTTTTAGTGCAAGGCTTTTCATTCCAAGGGTCCATCTTCACAAGAAACAATGAGCTGGCCACCCAAAGAGCAGCTCAGCAAACTGCATTTTCTGATTTGGGCTCTAAGTACCCACTGGAAAGGCCATTTGCCCAAAGACCTTTAGATACAATTGCTTCAGAAGTTCTACAGGCTCACAGCGAGCATTCTGGATGCAGTTTTCTCTCTCAAGCAAAAAAAAAACCAACAAAACAAACCCAAAAAAAAAACCATTACAAAATGTTCACAACTAAAACACAACTGAAGTTAGGGCTCATAATTTCTGCTGGTCCTGCCAATCAGCCCGAAATGGTAACGGACAAGTGAAATCAACATGTCAAAAAATGAAAATTAGTATTAAAAACTTAAAAAAGATTGGCCAGAGCACAGAGATCCGAGTAAATATTCCAATCAAAGCTGATAATTGCTCAATTTCAGTCAATTAAGAGTGCTACAAGAAATTCTTGAGAAAGAACATAAATATCTGATAAAGCTTAAAAGCACAAGCAACAGTGGAATGACAGATTAAAGGAAAATATTCTGCTCCAATAATTGCCTTTCAGCCTGTCCACTGCTCTGTCTGACTCAGGGTGTGACACTTCCCTGCACTGCTCACTGTGGGATTCCTTCCCTTCCCATCTGACATTTGTGCCAATTTCTGTCACACCAGACATGCACTGCTTATCACGGATCCATTTTTTTTTTTCTGATTTATTGTTCTTTCAGCTTATTACATCACCAAAAAATGCATGAAGGGAAACAACTGACTTGCTGAATGGGAGGTACAGGAAAATGTTGCTTAAACCTAGATTTTTAAACAGCTCTGATACTTTGATTGGAGTGTGGGAGCTCTTAAGAATATATTCGTTCTTGTAAATTATTGGTACAGGGTTCTTTACCTTCTGAAGAATATTTTTTTTTTTCATTTTAGTTACCACTTTAGCTTGTTCACCAAAAATAAATAAAGGAGAAAAAAAAGCCACAGAGCACCCAAAATGTGTCCATTATGAAGCAAAAATTTCATCAACCCCCCTTTAAGCAAAGACTTTATATTTTCTCCATTTCATACCAAAGCTAGATAATACATGGAGAAATCTTCATTATATTCTCAACCGACAAGCTTTTATGAAGCTGATAATACTGAAATATTACCTTGCCAAGTGGTTCACCATGGCCATAACACCACATTAATTCCATTACCTTGGCTTGTTATTTCCATGCTAAATGATCAATATAAAATTACTGAACAGTTCTGTGGCTGGGAGGTGAATCTGCTCCGAGGACACCCCTGATTTCCAGTCAGCCCAATCTGGCTGCCAGCTCATGTATCAGACAAAATATCAGACAAAAAATCAGACAAAAAACATGGGTCATCTTGATATCCAAACAATTCAAACTACTCTTATGCTTTTCTAAAATTGGGTCAAAATCTCAAAATCTCTCTTAAAATAAGTTTGAATTCTCCTGCTGCTGTACATGAATCCCAGTGACAGTTCATGCCAATCATTCTGTGGACTGTCTGTCATGAAACTTTGTGAATAAGTCAGAATTTATGCTGGGATGGAAGAAATAGAGGAAATGAAATTAAAATATCCCTTGAAATGAGGGGTTTGAGTAGGGCATGTGTTTGTTTGGTTGTTTTTTTGTTTTTTTTTTACAGAAAGATGAGATGATTAACAAAAAGTTGTCTTAGTTAATTACCAATTTGTCATGATTTTGAGAAGATCAGTAAGGATTGCTGGAGATGTGGTGACAAGATGCAAGAAGAATGGATAAAAGAATAAAAATAAACCCATGAGAAGTGATGGGGGGGGGTTTCCCTCAGCTACAATTTACTGATATTTTTATGGTAAACCTGCAATATGCAAAAGAATAATTTCTGAGCTTTTTGGAGTCTATTTAAAGGTAAGACTTTAAACTACTTTTCATAAAAGTAGTTTAAAGAACTACCCATCAGAACTCCTAAAGCATTATATTAATTTCATTCTTACTTCTGAGGAAGACAAAATGCCATTTCACGAGGTGATTGATCACAGAAAGTACAGCAATAAAAAAAAAAAAAAGAAAAAAGAAGTTGTATATAGAATGAAAAGAGCTCAGGTCACAAAATACACTTGTCTAATTCACTGATTGTTTCTTCCTCTTTGCCTTTTTCCCTCCCTCCCAAACACCCAGGGCAGAGCCGGGCCCTTCTGTTTAGTCAGGAGCCAATTACAACTTCTCAGGCGCAGTTTTTCATCCCCAGGCAATTTGGTAATCTTGCTCTGATTAATTAAACTCGGCTCTCCAAACAAGCTGCTGCCCCTCCCCTCCGCAGAGCTCGCATATCTAATCCAGATAACAGGATCAGCAACGTGACTGCCAAAGTTCACCGAGAAATGAAAACGGCAACACTGTGCTCATTCTTCTTTGTGGACTTTCTGAACAAAGAATAAGTTGTACTTCTAGGTAGAAAAATCTAATCTGCATTTAAATAGAATTTCTCCAAATAATAAACAAAAGCCCGGAGCAGCAGTTTTACAGCAGTCTTGCTGCTGGAGCGCAGTCTAATCCTTCTATCTGTGCCTGTAATCCCTTCTGCCCCTGTATATTAATTTCCTCAGCAGTTTATCAACTGCTGCATCTGGCAGAGCTCACACGAACAACAGTCACTCTGCACTTCCCCAATTCTCCAAAGCTGAGCCCAAAACTGTGCAAACTTTGGGTGGTCGAGGCAAACTCAGGTTTATCGGAACAGGGGGAAGTTGTTAACCCTGAGAGGGAGAAGGATGGCCTGAAGGGATGTGTTTGTATAAAAATCAGTAAATAGAGCAGAGCAGCCTGCAGGGGTGGGACAGCCCGGGCTGGGGTCACCAGAGAGCTCTGCAGAATCTCAGAGGGATTCCCTGAGCTCCCCAGGGCTGCAAATCCTGTGGGATCCACCATCCCTGCCAACCTCAGTGTCCCTGTCCCTGTCAAAATCTTCCAGGACACACAAGTTTGCAGATGCCACCTGGCTCCTCAATGTTTTATTCTGATGCTTGAAGGCAAGATATCTGATACCACTAAAAGTGCCCACCTCTCCTGCTGCTTTCCCTCGAAAGTACTGCTCACATATTGCAGTGCACAAATTAAAAGATAATGACCCACCCCCCCCCAAGAAAAAAAAAGAGGGCTCTGTTCTAAATTTAAGAACAATGAAGGAGCTCATTATTGAAGGAAAAGACACCTCAGAGGAAAAGGCAGAAGGATGGAATTAGCATTCTAGATGAGATTTGCCAGATTCTCAGATATAAAGGAAGTTAGCACCAGATGAGTAATAACTAATTTAATTCAGGCAGCTCTGTTTAATACAGGTCACTGCTAATTAGACAAATACCCACTAGATTTGTCTACCTGATTCCCACTTCACTCCCAATATTGACAGACCATCACCCCACCAGCCTTTAAAATATTTTCTCACTCTAAGCCCAACAAATGTGACCTATAACTCCATTGCATTATTAGATGTTGTTCCAGGCTGACTTTTCTCCGCAGGGCCAAGGAGACCTGGCTGCCTTTGAACCCACTCAGTTTGCAGGCACAGGGATCATCTTGTTTACAGGACCCTACAATATAGGTTGGGGTTGTTCTTATCTGAAAACAGAGTTGTAACTCATGATTTGTGAAAGACATTTTTGGATTTCAGGAAAGAGAGATAAGTTAGGAATCAGTTTTGCTCCGGACTGCAGCACTTATTCACAAAGGAAGAAAAAAAAACAACATTAAGGCTTCTGTAAAAGAACTTGATAAGCTCCTTTGGTAAGCAGAAAAAAAAAAAAAATCCCAAACCAATTACTCTCTGAAGGAAACATTCTCTTTATGGAGCAAAGCTATGTGCCAATAAGTATTTCTTATTAAGCAGAAGACTCCTGTTCTTCAAGGTAGGAGATGGACACTGCTTAAATTGAGTGAGTGCTAAACTGAATGAGAAAATGGTTGTAGGCAGAGAAGAAATTGAATAAAAGGAAAAAAAAAAACAAAACCTTTCCACTTCACAGCTAAGGATAGCAAGTTAAAATTAGAAAAGTATATACATTAATCTTTTATTATTGATGGATTAATAATATATTTACTGGAGACAAAATAAACATTGCATCATTGTAATACCACAGAGACTAAAAACTGCTTTGCAAAGTGTATAGGAATATTTTAACTATGGCCAGAGGCTTAAATCTTTCACCATTCCACTGAAAAAACAAGTAGGGATCCAGAGGGAAACCAAAATCCTGTGCAAAAGACAATCAAATCACAGCAAGAATAATTAAACCATTTTATGTTGCTGTACAGTCAGCCATGGAGATTATTATTGTTCATGTTCTTAGAAAAGGTCAGGTTTCCTTGCCTGGCTGGAAAATATGGGGGTACAACATAGAACTGACTCAAACTGTTGGTGCAACCTACATATAAAAAGTTTTTTTGGTTCTCCTCATGGTAATCTCTTAGAAAACAAGTTTACCCATGTAAGGGTCCATTTGAACAATGTTTCCTGTAGGTATTTTGCAATTTTGGCAGAAAAAAAAAAAATCACAATATTATCAGTTTCCCCCTAAAGAGTCACACAATACAAATAATGGCACCCATAAAGTCAATTAGAAGTCAAAAGTAAATAAGTGTTGAACTGAGGTAATTAAACCATGCAACAGGAACGATTAATCCATGAGAGTTCAGGGCCAAGGTAAGACGCAGCTCTGGGGTGCACAGTGGAGAATAGATCTAAAAAGAAATCCCTAATTAGGTGGAATTAAGTGGTCACCTCCTTTAATTGGAAGGAAGAAAGGATGCAAACTTCAAGAGGAAAAGTTCGTGTCTAAAGCAGAGAGGGGGCTCTGCATTCCCCTGGCTCTGCCCCTGCCCTGGGCACTCCCTGCCCCAAAATTTTCACTTGCTGTCCTTAGTTGTGAACTGGAATGGTCTGGTTTTTTTTTTTTTTTTTTTTTTTCTTTCTTTCTCTTTTATTCAATTTCTCCTCTGCCTGGAGGCTGGCCCAGCCTCCTCCTTCCTGCAGGGAATACCCAGAGCTGGGGGCACTTCCAGCTGCCTCCCCCAGCCCCAGGATGGGCCATGATGAAGAGGAAGGGGGATGGTGAGGATGAAGGGCAGTGATGAGGATGAAATGGGATGCTGAAGATGAAGGGTGATGGTGAGGATGAAGGGGGATGCTGAAGATGAAGGGTGATGGTGAGGATGAAGGGGGATGCTGAGGACGATGATGAGGATGAAGAGGATGATGATGAGGATGCAGGGTGATGGAGGATGAAGGGCAGTGATGAGGATGAAGGGGGATGCTGAAGATGAAGGGTGATGGTGAGGATGAAGGGTGATGATGAGGACAATGATGAGGAGGAAGGGTGATGCAGAGGATGAAGGGTGATGATGAGGATGAAGGGGGATGCTGGGGATGAAGGGGGATGATGAGGATGATGATGAGGATGAAGGGTGATGCTGAGGATGATGAGCAATGCTGAGGATGAAGGGCTGGCTCTGAGTACACTGATTCCTCCCCAAACTCACGGGCACAAGATGGAAATCCAAAGGTTCGATTTCTGACTGGGCTGTGGCCTCACCAATAAAACAGGAATTTTGGGTTTTTCTTAGGGGAGCTCTCAGCAATCTGCAGCAATCTGTGGAGTTCTGCCCTAAGGGGTTGAGTCTGGCACCCTGTGAGGATGTTCTGGGGCCAAGGAGCAGAAATCAGAGCAGAGGATCAAAGCACCAGCCCAGGATCCCCGCCCAAGCCACTGCCACATCAGCGCTTTTTGGCCAGGGAGAATCACAACTTTGGCCTCACACCAAAAAAGAAAAAAAGGATTTGATTTCTGAAGCACGCAGCTCACAATGTAGCACTCAGGTTTGAGCAGTTTTTTTTTCTAATTCAGTTTGTTGCGAACATAAATCACCCCTTCCCGACAATCTTCCTGGCACACATGTGGGTGCCATGGCAACTATCACAGCCTCCAAATCCTCAAACACACACCGGGGTGATGAAAGGATGCCTATCTGTACATCCACACATCTGCAATCAACCCTAAATAGCACAAATAACTGTAGTAGGGCTTTTTTTTTAGATCGAGAAATCCAGTGATGGCGGCAGAAATTCAAATATTGCTCCTCCAGTTCAGCTGTATCAAGATATCCAGAGTTACAGGTCTCTTAAGAAATGGAGTAATTAATTACATTGCCTTCAATGTAGTGAGGAACTGCCAGGAAGCAGATTTAAAACTTGGATTCTGCTTTAATTTATTTTAGTAATGGGCACGAGTGAGGCTTTCAGGTAACTTAGTACAAAATAAATTGGACTTGGACTGCTAAAAGAAAAGTAGATTTAAATAGAGCAGGTGCTTAAAATGAAAGAATTGCTTGAAAACAAAGCAACCAGGCAATGAGAGAGAATGCAAGAAAGATCCCCTACTTTAGAAGGTTTCACAATTAATATAAGCTATTTTTTAAAATGTACTTCTGGTTAAAGTCAGGTGAGAGAAAACATACAACAAGTTCTGTTGAGAACTACTCTTGTTTTGCCTGATTTGGCTTTTTTTCACCTTCATCCAAACTAATTAAAAATTGTTCAGGACAATGAGATTTCCTCAGCTTTCTTACCATGGGCAGGGATTTATTTCTGGGTTACAGGATTGCAGGGGTATTATTCAAATAATAAAAAAAGGAGGCCAGAGATTTGTTAACAATGGAAAAACACCTAAACCATTTGATCTGTGCTTTCCTAATGGTCACCATTATAGGGCTTATTTTGTTATTACATTCCATTCTTCCCGAAATATCCAGAAAGAAACACAGTTCAGCTTACCCTTGAAACAATTTTATTTTCCGTTTTAACAGAACTTAGGAGTTGCTGAACATTTCCATGTTCCTATTTGTATTCCACAGGACTGCACCATTTGCTGAGCAGCTGAAGCCCTGAAGAAGAAACCTTTGGCCATATATTCCCTTTATAAATCCCCAGCTGATGCAGTTTACAATACTCCACTGAACTCCTGACTTTCATTTACAAAGCTCAGAAGAGAACTCCCAGCCAGTGCCAGGCTATTATGGACACCAAAGGACAGATCCACTTGATTAAGGCTCCTCCTTTATTCTCCAGATTTCAACAGACCGAGTAGGAGTAGCTTTCTCTTCTTTTTCTCCTCAATATAACAGTTTTTTTTGTTTGCAGTGCAAGCTAACATCATACAATATTTAGCCAGAAATGAACCAAAAAAAAAAGTCATAGTGGGAATACATAGATTACATATTGAAGTAGATGGAAAAAGCACAAAATTAATTCTCCAACGGTTGGTAAAATTGCATCTGAATCATCTGAAAGCACAGATCTGCTATGTATTTAAATACCACTGTGATTGGTGCTTTCAAAAAACAGAGGAGTTTTACACTTATCCTTTCCTGCCTGAAATTTTTTAGATTTTTTTTGCCTGTGTTCCAGGTTTACTCATTCAGCTGAGCTCTCATAAACCCCAGCACTGCCTGTAAATGCACACGTGCAGCTCTGCAGCAGTAAATCTGCTGTGCATTCACCTGAAAGCCAGGGGCAAGGAAACATCCTTCCTTTTGGCCAACACAGACAATGTCTTTGCAGCATTTCACTTGCTCTGTGGCTCTGGGGACTTTAATTAAGAAAAAATTAACATCAATCCTGCACGTACTGCTGCAGTCTAAAAATAATCAAATTATTTTAAACATCTTTGAGAATCACCATTGGCTCAGGATGTTGGTAAGAAGTTGTTTCAAAAGCACTGCACACGCATGAACATAGATATGTTCTTTTGCTGATACCTAACCTGAATTTTCAGGGATCCTGAGAAATTTATCAACCCTGGATTAACCAAGGATGACCAAGGATAAATTCAGGCAATCTTGAACCATGTTTGGCAAAAAGTAGGTAAGACATGGCTGAAAATAATGTTAATCTGTCACTGAGGAGGAACAGTTTGTGATGAATGGCTCACAGATAACCAAGTTATGGAAAAAAATCCATGGTCCACATGAGGAACAGGTTGAGTAAATATAATCAGATGGATGGCCAGAGAATGGACACATTAGCAAATTAAAGAGAGAAACCAAACCAAATCAGAAAAAAACCCTTTGTGGAAATTAACCCAGCACAGGAATCACTCAAGTGAAACGTGGGGAATCAAAGCTGATCATAGCTGAAAGCACAGCAGAAACCACGTCCAAACTGTTCGGGTAAAACTGCAACAAACCTTGGTGAGCTGAGCATGTTCCCCTTCCTTCAGAGCTGGGGGAACAGAATTAATCCTTTCTACAGCCAGAACTGCACTGCTTCTTTGTGCACAATTAACATCTCATTATCCTTAAAAGGACCTGGAACTTGGGATGTTGTTTAGAGTTATTTGTGCTGTGTTTGGTTGGTCTGGTTATCTCTGAGGTCTGATTGTAACACTGCACGGTGAGAATGGGTGGAAATTGGAGCTGTTTCATTGAACCCATAACAATTTATTAATTATTAAAAAGCTTTTGGCTATGTCAGAGTTTGCCAAATGCAATGATCAGGTGTCATGCCCCTAAAAAAACCAGAAGCAATATCGCAGGTGCTAATGAAGAAATAATTGAAGGCTAAGTAAAAAATAATGAATCAATGGAACAGCCGGAGATTGGACAGAGAAATCCCAATTTCTGCTCTGGTGGAATTTGCCTGAGGTCTCAGATCACTCGTAGATGAGACTTTCCCTTTTCTGAATTGTAGATTGTGGACATTTGGAGAGGCTCTGAGTGAGTGTTAATTAATCCAACCACACGAACAGCAAATCCCCGTGTTTGGCCTGAACTTTCAGACACTCGTTGTCATCTCCTGGCAGACGTGACATTATGAGAACCCCTCACAAATGAGCTTACATAACAGAAAATAAAACGGAGTTTACCCTTTAGAAAGACAGAGTGCACGCTCTTCAGGTGCTGAAAGGAGAAATTGGAGCTGAAAAGAGGCCAAATTGCTTTAACATTTAACCAATTTGGATCAGGCGGGGCCCAAGTCCACAGGCACAATGAACTAAGTGAAACATAAAGGAAACTTAATTCTCCCATTTTGTTCTACTGAAAAATGGGTTTCTGGTGAAGCACAGTTAATCACAGCGAGGAAATGACATGTCATAGTCGTGGCACAATTGTGACAGCACCACTGCTGCTAATTTATGAACTCTGCGACCATTTGTGATTCTCTCCTTTGTACTAAATCAAAGGTTGAAGGGCAGACTACTCCAGGTTCGGATGTGATTTCGCTTTGACAGACACCTCATGCAGAATATCCTTATAAAATGAAGATATCTATTATACTCATCACGTTGTAAGTTTGGGAACAAAAACGTTGGGATAATTGAACTGGGTATTACTGCATGGCTAAAGTTTAGTGGGGAGCCCTTGTTATCCTTTTTTTTTTTTCTCTTCAGTCTCAAAAATTAAAAAAAAAAAAAAAAAAAAAAAGTGCCCTTCCAAGCAAAAAGCACACCAAGGAATACCACCCAGATGACAAGAATAATTTGTGATTGATCCAGGACACACTTTGCCTTAATGATGGGTTTTTTTGGTTTTTTTTTTCCACTAAATCTAAGAAGCTGCTCAGAGAGGAAAGGAAAGGGACACTTGAACTAAAAAAGTTTCTTGAAAAGTTATTTCACACAGATGAATCTGTGTAATGGAGATCTTTCTGCTACTTCATGTACTGGCTAATGAGAAAAAGACATCCCAGCTTTTAAATCCAATTGCACTTCAGCTGACCTATGGTTCTACCCAGACAGAGCTAGATGGGGAAAGGCAACAATTCCCAGCTGACCCAAAAAGTCCAGACAGTAATAAATTTCAAAGCATTTTGCTTCTTCAGGCTGAGTAGTATTTCCATGAAAGCGAGCAGTGAATGTATTTCTGCTGATCTCTGCATTTAATTCTGATGAAAATAAGTGCAGGAATACATACTATGTGAGAATTATAAAAGGCTAAATCTCATTGTTAATGAGCAGGTGATGTTCCCCAATTAGCAGTGCATGTTCCAAGCAGAACCATCCAACTTTCTGCTTGAAAAAAAAACAAAAAACAACCCAACCTTCAACATGGTGATGAAAAAATCACTGCAACACAAAAGGTGCAGCAAAGATCACATAAAAACACATCAGGCCTGTAGTGGACATGCTGGGGTCTTAATGGGGAGGAGGAAGAATAATCATGTTTGTTGAAGATATAATTCTGAAGAAATTGGAATTATTGCCTCTGTATGTGGCGGGCTTAAACAGCATTTAAGTGGCTGTTATCCCACTTTGGAACTCTGTTCTGCTGTGTGTTCTGTTGAATTCGACTCAGAATAAATTCGGATGAAGATAAAGTGCCAGCTCCATCAGCGAGAGTGGAGCAGGGATCACACTCAAGTCAGAGGAATAAAAAGAATGATTAAATGAGGCCTACGTGCTTTTTGTAAGATGTACGGCTGCGGGCTCTTTTATGTGAAACGACTTCAAAGCTACCTTGTAAGAGTACATTAAAAATAAAATAGCACCCAGAAAAGATACGAGAGGGCAGAATTTTAACCCTGAAAGTTTCTGCTTTTCTTGGTAAATTACAGCTAACACTCATCAGCAGTACTTAAGCCACTTCTCCTCCAAGAGCTCGGCAGTGGCAGCCAGCAGTGTTGTGACAGTCCAGCTTCTTTAAGTGGCACAGAGACAGCCTGGAGACACCCAAGTGACAGGAAAATATTCTAAAATGCACTGTGATTGTAGGGACAAATCTGTACATGCAGAAACTCCCCACTACCTACACTGTAATACAGATAACCCTCCAGCACAGAGAGGACAGCAAATTGCACCTTCTGCTCTCTGACCCCAGCATCACAGAGTGATATTGGTACATTTTAATGCACCAGAACCTCCTGGTGCCACATCCAAGCTGGAATGGTGGCAGGCACTGCTGGGAGAGAGGAGACACTGCCTTTATGGAACAAACACAACTGGTGTGACGTGACACAGTGTGTGATTCCATCACTGAGGCTGCACGCTCAAAACCCACTCAGATTCTGTACTTGTGATGGGAGCATTTGCTGAGGTTTTTCAGCCAATGTGCTGTGTCTTTAACCAACATTTAATACTGATTTCATGGCAAACATTTAACATTGATTTCATATTATGATTATGATTTCAGATAGCAAACTATTTGCTACAAACCATATCTGTGGTGTCCTAGACGTTTCAAATCTCAGATGTTTCCAATCCCATTTCACTAATTTATTTTTTCTTTCCAGGGCTATAACCTATTTGAGGGTGTAACTGGAGCAATTTTGGGTGATCTCCTGCTCTGATCTCAGCGGGATGGAGCACTGCAAGCATTCTCTTCCCTTAAATCCACACAAATGCACTTGGTGTAATTCCACACACACAGAGCGAGAAAAGCCACTCCCTGCCCATCCAACTTATACCTGTTCCTGCCCAGCAGGAGAAAAACATAATGAACTCTTTATTATTCCACATTTCCTCCTCTTAATTCCATTTGTTAATGGAGCAATGCCTCCCCTCTGCCCTGGTAGCTCTCAAAGTACCCCACATTTACAGCAAACTGAGGTGGTATGAAATTGGGATTTACTGACAGCTCTGATTTATTATCACCCATCATCAGCAGCTATTAGAGACAAACTTGAGCCCTCCAGATTGAAAACCTTGCTGTGGCTAACACTTGGGAAACTCTTATATTTCATTCTGACTTCTGCTGAAACAGTGAAACGGGGATTTTGCTGGTTCAACAGATGCATAACACCCTGACTGTCTGGGTCCTTTTTTTTTAGGCAGACATTAATATCTGCTGATATACAGACAAGATAATATCAAATTCATGAATTCGATAAAATTATATACAGTGTGCACTGACATTTTTAAGGAAAAAAAAATATATATATTTCAAAATCCATTATTTATACTTTCTCCAGTTTTCCACTCAGCTGTATATATAATATGTATAAGTAAACTGGGTATAGCTGGACTTACACTGGTAAATTTTTAGAACTAAAAAAAGCCCTGATGATAGGTTAAATATTTTCAACAGCTCCTACACACTACTTAGTATGTTTTACTGACAAATCATAGAGTGTTTATAAATTAAATTACAGTATCCCTGGCACAGTGACAGCTTCATTATTATTAGTATGATATTTTGGGAGTCTATTTAGAACTCAAGTTCAACTGAAATTAATAAAATATTTAATGTAATTGTGAAGTGGTCCAAACTATCCGATCATGCTCACATTTAAAACTTTTGATGGACACTAAGTTATAATGTCTTTTCAGTGGGGAAAAAAAAATAAAACCAACTCAGTGTTCTATTACTTTACACAGATTTGGTACTTCATCTAAAAATGAAAGGTGAGGGGTGGTTAAAGCACAAGCAGCCTGAATTTTTTACGATGACAATTCAGAATTTTCAGTGTCTGAGGCAATTCAAACTGAACTAAAAGCAATTTTACTCCTACATTTACCTTCAAAAGGCATTCTACAATAGTAACTTTCAATTTGTGAGCCAATGTGAGTCCATTATTGCTTACAGAGAATGATAGGGGTTTTGTTAACCCCTCAGTGCTGGAATTGGTGACTTTGAACACTTTATCTCCCTTTGGGACTGAGGGGGATATCAGCATTACCCCATTTGGAGACCCAGAGCTGTGGGAACAGCACCTGCTGGGTTCTGGGGTCTCTTGATTTGTATTTGGCAGAGAGAGGGGCAGCAGAACCAAAAAAGGGTTTGTTTTCCCCTCTGGGAGCTGACATCAACTTGGGCAAGAGCTTCAAGAACTCATCTCCATACACAGAGAGAGAAGAAACCACTCCCTGCCAATCCCAACCTTACCCATGTTCCTTCCCAGCTGGAGAAAAACATAAGAAACTCTCTATTATTCTACATTTCCTCGTCTTTATTCCATTTGTTAGAGACTCCACCTTTCAGGCTGCATTTTGTGATATTTTTTTTCCACCTCCTGATCTCCTGCACATAAAAGTCTCTGTGTAAGAGATCACATTTACAGAATTTAGGCTTTTGAACTCTTTGAGATCTTCTGGTGCATTTTTTGGCATCTGTGTAAGTCTGCACACTCCATAAATACAGGAGATAGGCCTCATTATTAAGCTATTTACTCTTGAACTGCAATAAAACATGAGATTAGGCACCTGCCATGTTTTTTGATCACCATTACTTATAATTTATGACTGATTATGGATTGGAGGGAGTGGAGAGCAAAGAAGAGCAGGAAAGGGAGGACTTACAAAACAATTCCATTTGTCACTCTTTTTTTTTTAAACTCCATGAACTTGAAGGCAATTTCCAAAAGAATTTTCTCCCTTACAAGTTAAATCCTTTCCCTCCTCCTTCTGTTCCACTGCTGTTAACAAAAAGCAGCTCATAAATCAAACTTTAATCAAGCTGAAAATCCCAGTTTTATTTCTCTGCTTCCCTAGGGGGTCAGAGCATTTTGCAGAATCTTTTATTTTCTGAACTTCTCCTCTTCAGAACTTCTGTTTGCTGCTTGCTTTCTCTCCTAATAAAATTACTTTCATTTAGGATTACCACCCTCCTCTCCTTCCTGACACTGCACTTGCTTCTTCAGCCTTCTGTGATTGGAAGTATTTAAAGCCCTGCAACTTAATTGGAAGAAACATGATTGTAAGGGATTAGCAACCCCTCAATTCAATATACAGAATTATGTTTACACAGCCAAGGAGAGATTAATCTGCTATTTCTCTAATTTTTCTGGTGTTTTCCTGGCTTTAGACTTCAAATCATTATAAACTAACACTAAGACTGTATTGAAGCAGGACAGCTGGTGGGAGCACAGGACATTGTCACTGACAACTCACAGTGTGAATGGGGATTGTGCTGAATTCACTTCCAGTACCATTATTTATATAAAATTCTTATTTATTTGAAATCCCACCCTACAGATTTGAAAAAGGAACAGCCTGCTGTAAAGTTTAACTGGCACAGCTGATTTAATGAATCTTGAAATGACTCCCTGGGTGCTTTATCTTGGAATGAAAAGTGACTTTTCCCTCTTAATCTGCAGTTAACAAAACATCGATTTGGGACAGATAGGCATCGATTTAAAATTCAGACTGGATCATAAACTTTTTAACCCCCATTCTTTGTTATCATTTCAAAATGCAGTTTACAATGTGAGACCTGAGGCACTGCAGCCTCTTTAAGGTTTATTTAGGAGCAGAGCAGGGGCAAGAATGAATCAAACCCAGCAGCTGCCTTTGGATAGCACGATAAGAGAAACTCAGCCAGAGTAAGCAAATGAAAGGAGCTTCCTATGAGAGAGCCTTATGAGATTTGCAGAATGACTGAGATTGTCTTTAAGGTGATAAGCCAAGTTTCATACTGCAGTTCAGGGAATCACTTCCCAAGAATGAAGAGAATTACGCCTATGGCATTCAGTGAAAATCAATGTTGAAGGACAAGAAAGCCCCCCAGCTAACACTTATAAAAATCTGCCTCTTTCACTTCGTTCTGTTACCTACTTGTTTTCTTTTATGACATGATGGAGATAGCTCTGAGCTGCAAGATGTGAATTAAAGAGAAAACTTCTTCAAACAGCAAAACTTCCCCATTCAATCTGTAGTAAACCCAGGCATTCCAGATACGGAATTTAATTTCTTTTAAACTCACTTCACTACTCAAGAAAAAAAGATAAAAGTCCTACAAGAGAGTAAAGAGACAGTTTTACACAGGAGAGACCTTCCTTATTTCTTTTAAACAAGGAGCTATTTTCCTCCAAAATGAAAGTTCTGAGTAAAGCAATCAAACTGATATATCTGCAAAAAAACTTCCCTGAATCAAAGCCCCATTCCAAGCACATATTTTAATAGCCCAGACCCCACAAAGCAAAGCTCGGGGCTGGATTTCCTGCCATATGGAAGAGGAAATGTCTGGGCTGTCAGGGCAGCTTTTGGAATGGAATGCTTTAAATGCATGGAATATGCACATGAATTTTAAAGCAGAATATAAGCAGTACATGGAAATTAGTGCTAAAATCTACTGAAGGGTTCCTTGGCCTCTGCTCAGGGTTGGAGCAGCGATGTGCTGCAGACTCCTGCTGCTCTGCTTCTAAAGGTCTGAAGTGTCTCCAGGCTGCTTCTGTGTTTTACTGATTATGGTGAACAGTTTAATTTTTTTTGGATTTTGCTGACTAGTTATTTTCTACTGACAATAAATATTTGGGGGGATTTGAGCTACACTAACAGGAACAAATCCTGACTGTCACCCTGGTTTCAATTTCTTCTTTCCACGTGCTTGGCCTCTCAAACCAAGATCATCTTGTTAGGAAAAGACAAGAATAAACCTACAGCAAGGTCTCAATCTAAAGAAGTTGATGAACCACTGGGTTCTGTTGCCTGAAACATTTTGGTGACTACAAAAGTCACTGTAATCCATTTGGATGAAAAGCATTTATCCTGGATTTAACTAGGCCAATTTGCTTGGTTCAGTTACACAAACAAGAAAAAAAACCCAAAACAGTACAAAAAGCCCCCTGAACTCATTACTCACACATTTTCAGTTTTTACTTTGGGTTTTTTTTTTTATCTCATTCTTCAAATAAACTTCCAGCACAGTAACTTCAAGTGTGACAAATAATGGATTAATTCTTTGAGGAGCTGCTATTAAATTCTGCACTGAATGTCACGAGTTTACCCTTCTCCAGGAGTTTCAGCTGCTTGATAAAATTTTGTCACACCCTTCAGTTCAATAATGGAGTTTGGTGTGACACCAAGAAATTTTGCACTCAAATAACGAAACTGTGCTCATAATCCTCAGAAATCTTGTTTTCTAATAGTAAAATAAAACACAAAAGTAGTAACATGTATTTACAATATTAAGGAGTGTTTAAAACACAGATTGCCACAATTCTTCATGCATAATCAATTAAGAGTACTGTTCCCATAAAAAGGTGAAACCAAAGTTTCTCAGCTGAGATCAAATCTCTGAAAATCCTTGGACCTCTCTGACATTTATTAATGTATTTTCTCATGTGCCATCAATCAGTCTGCAACTTTAAGCCTTTCTCTTTTTGTTGTTATTGTACCAGAGTGGAACCTTGAGGCAACACTGTTCTAAATTGTTTACTTATTTTCACCCTGGTTTTAGTTTCTTATCAGGTTTCTAATCCAAAGCAATAATTTACCTGACAATTCACGACAACTCCTTCTCTATTAATCTGTCAGAGACTTTAATCTTTTAATATTCCAAGGAATTATTCGAACAAGTTCCAGCGTATCTGTTCTTCAATCAACAAACAAGAAATCACAAACAAGAAATCCTAGAGAAGCAGGATGGGAAGATATCCTATTACAGAAGGCAGAATTTAGTTTTTAAGAATTCTTTTCACGCTGATGGTCGGTTTTAGATACTTTGAAACATTTTGCCAACAAGTTTTGTCATTTTTTTAAATGATACCAGGATAATTTCTAGAGTTTTGGAAAAACTTGGTGCAGCAGTTACCACCTTCTTCCTTCCACCACTGTTTATTAAGATGAAAACCCTTTTGTTAACAGCTTGCTCGTGTTCATGTGTCCCTTCAAAATTCAGAGATCCATGGGGTCTGTGCTGGAGATTTTTAACATTTCTCCAACACGCTCTGGCCCCTATTTTTGGCTCAGGTTTTAATGGCACTATGTAATAACATCATTTCCATATCCTGCCCCACACAGTGGCAAGGGTATCAGATTCAACGAATTTATTATTAAATAACCAGCATTCTGAAGGTATAATTCTGTAAAAGCTTACTTCAGATGAAAATACTACAGAACCAGACAGTGCTACACAAAAGCCAGCATTTGTCACTACTTTGTCTGACAAGGAGAAAGAAAAAAAAAGAAAAAAGGAGCCCTGAAACAACATTTTTAATGAGTTTTAAATATAAATGTCTGTATAAATAGTTTGTCTCTCATTAGTGACTTTTCTCCTTCTTGACCTTATTTTCCCAGAGAAGAGACAGGATTTATTTTTTTTAACCATTTTAGCTTCCATCATACAAGATTTCTAAGAGCTGCATTTAGGGAATTGGGTTTGTGCATCATGGCAGGTCTGGCATGTGAGGAAATCTGCTACATGCTGGATTTTTCCTCCCCCCCATGCCTGTCCAGAAATACACAGCACAATTTCCATCCCATCATTTCAGCTAAGAAGAAAATCTGACAATTTATTACAGTCCTCCTGTGCCAGATAATAGTCCAATTGATGGTATGTGACAGAGCAGCTTAACTTCAAGAGCCGGCGCTTCTTCATATAACTGCTGTCACTTTTGCTTTTCTCGACTTCACCTCAGTAACTGATTTTTCCTTGCTGCTGTTTTAATTTTGATATTCCTTGTTTCCTCAGGGGGTTGCCAAGAAAGTGAATAAAAACCAGGTTGATGTAAAATACTCTGCCTAAGGTGCCCCATCTCCCATCTAATGCATCCACAGCGTGTGGATATCTGCCATGGATCTGATTTATACAAACAAAAGCTGCAAATGTAAAAACTTTTTTTTTTTTCACTCAGTAAAGTACCAACCTGCCTGCCATTCTCATGGAGAAATTGTTAATTTGTCCAGGCCTGTGGTTTGCTGAGGTGTCCTTGCTTCTGCACCGAATTTTGTCCATGCATGGGTTACTCTGCAGCCACAAGTGAGTGTTTTCAGCAAAGAAAATTTTTAAAATAAGTGGAAATTATCAACAGAAGATGCAGAAGTTATGAAACTTTTGGAGAAGATGAGTGCAAGGTAAGCACTCCATTTCTGCAAGCTCTGCCCTATCAGTTCACGATTTTAGAAATGTTCTAAAAAATATAAACCTTCACTGATGGTTCATTCCCTGAAATTCTAGAACAGCCTGTATTTTTGAATCTTGTGTGAGTGAATAATTCTGAAATCTACTCTTACATTCAAGCCTTTAATGGCAGCCCACTTTTGAAGAGATCCATGCACCATGCCACAATCCCTGCATATTCGAAAGAAGTAACAAGAGCACTTATTTGCAGTACTTGAAAGTTCTTTTTTTCTTTTTTTTTGGATTTGAACAAAAGAAAGGATTTTTTCTTTTGACTTATGTACTCCTTACAATGCTCCCTAGCTGCAAGTCTCCTCGAACCCAGGTGCATTTAAACAATCAAACTGTGATTTGCTAACGGGAACACAAAATAAAACCACAATCTGATTGTACTTCAGAGATAATGCTGCTGTCTCGCCTCCCCTTCCACTCCTATCTCTGCTCTGCCACTCAAACAGAACAGTTTGGGTTGGCTGCCAGGCCAGACAAAGCCAGGCAATGCTCAGCACCTATTCACACCCTGGAAAATAAAAGGTGAGAGTTGTGCATTCTAATTATGCAACTTTTATAACCATCTTCAGTCAGAGGGGGTTTTTAAATTATGTATTTATACACCATTTAAACAACATGGGAATAAAGCTCTGCTGTTCAACATACATAGGTGGGGATCATCTTTCAATAGAGCATTTATTAAATTAATGCATAATTTAATACTGTACAGGGATCAGCAACAAAAATTCAAAAGCACCGGTGTTTTTATTGAATCCGAGCCCCTGAGTGTTTGGAAAGTAATATAAAATTAAAAGCTTTTCAACCTTAGCTCCTTTAGTCACAATTATTTCATTCTGTTTGCCTGAGAGTTCAATCCAAAAATCTACTGAAAGTCAGTGGAAGGGCTTTGTTGAATTAAACAAACAGAGAGAAAAGCACTAAACTCACTGGATCAATTAAGTCACATTGCAATTTGGGTAACGTTGAACCAGAGGGGAGTAACTCATTCTTGCTCTGAGTTTTCTGTCCACACAGGAAATGCTAACCCCACAACTCCTCATCTGGAGGAATGGCCAGCACACATCAAAGCACTCACCACCCATCTAATCCCAAATCCTGTCTCCAACAGTGACGTTTTAAGGAAAAAAAAACCCAAAACTCTTCATTTAGGAGACAAATCTACCCTGTGAAAAGTGTACTTTTTACTACAAGCGCCACAAGACCATTTATGCAAGGAAGCACAAGATCTGTAATCCTTTCAGTGCTCTGACATAATTTAAATACTAATCATTTCAAGTAGAGTGTTATTTTATTCTTATTAATGTTCAGTTCAGGATACCATATGGCAATGAGTGATGCAGACTAATCATTAGTCCCAGGAGAAAAACAAGCTCTCTGTGCTGATTTTGAGCAGGACAGTTTTCCATTTCTCTGCTCTTCCTCCTTGAAGAGGAAGTTTTTTATATTTTAAAAATATCCTCCCCGTATCTTCCATGATCCCATATCACAG
The DNA here is from genome assembly GCA_009741485.1 of Malurus cyaneus samueli. Lineage (NCBI taxonomy): Eukaryota > Metazoa > Chordata > Aves > Passeriformes > Maluridae > Malurus > Malurus cyaneus. The sequence continues at coordinate 16,369,269 of CM019238.1, read as the reverse complement.
CTTTACCACGTCACGTCTCAAAAATCAAATTTTCCCTTTCTATTAGGAGAGTTCAATGGAGGAAAATAAAGGTGTCGGGAAAATAAACTGGGTATTGTTCTTTTGGGATCTTGCATGGGTGTAACGTAGCGATGAGAGATCAGCCTCTGAGAAAAAACGCAGTCTGATAGGGTTTTGGGGGTTTGTTTTTTTTTTTTTTTTTTTCCTTTGGTGGTTTTGGGTTTGATTTCTTTTAATGGGAGGAATTAAGGAAAAACTACAGGATTTTAGTCACTTCCGTGATTATTTACCTGTTTGGGCATTTTTGTTGTGCAAGTCCTTTGGCATCACAACCAATGTCCCATTTTTGCACAGTGCCTGATACATCTTGGAGCCCATTATTAATAATATATAATCCAGCTAGACTGGCAAATTATTTTCTTTTACATTTATTACACCAGCTCAGGCAAGTTTGACAGACTAAAATATTCACTTCAATGACGCCTTGATTTACCAGAACGTAGCAGGTCAGTGTAAGCCAAAACTTACATTCCTATTTCAAACTGGGCTTCCAAAACTAGGAAAGGCATTTAATTAAAACACCAAACCTCACTTTATTCAAGCTAACTCGTAAACATCCATTAGGAAGTTTATTCCTGAAGCACTCTTAGTGTGGGATTTGCTTCTTGGCCACTGTATGGCTCATTAAATACCTGATTTTCTTCTTGCTGCTGACAGGTGATTTGGGCCACGCTGTAATTAAGGCCAATGTTAACAGCTTGTACCACAGAAATATTTCAGGGAAGCTCAGCCATGCTAAAACACCTGAATTAAGGTGTTCCATGAACTCCTGTTCTTTAATACATGAGACAAAATAAACATCCACAGTGTTACTGCAGAATAAGTACTGGCCTTGCTAGATATCAGCCATTTCGCCAACTAGATACTGGAAATTCCAGATTTTAAATGGGAAAATCATCATTCTTTAGCACAGATACATACTCTGAAACAGTGCCTTGGAACAGCACAAATTTGTTCTCTACGTGGAGTCCTGCAGCTGACAAAGAACTGAATAATTTCCAAATGCAGTTGTCAAACTTCCAAAATTATTGTTTCTTTATGAACATAAGAGGATGTCTGTGTACGTGGATTATCATAGGAGGGGCTACCCAATGGGAAAATGCAGAGATGGAATCCTAAAATACAATAAAAAGGGCCAAAAAAAACAACAGTGGGGAAAAAAGACAAAAATTGCAGTCTGAATGTACCTGTTACATGAAGAAGAATTACCAAAAGAAAAAAACCAATGTAAAATGTAAAAGGACTAACTCAGGCCAGGAGGGTTTTCATTAGAAATCACCTATTAAATGGTCAATGTCAGCCTTTTGTCCCAGAGAATTAAAAAGCCTGAAAAATCCATATAAATACTTCGGGGTGAATGTTTACAACCCGTCCTGATAATTGTTTGATAATTAAGTTTGCAATAAATAAGAACAAACATTGAATAGAGCTGTTTTCAAGCAGCATCTCCAGATCCAGAGGAAATCCTCCTCTACTTTATCCACTCTTCCCCTCCAGACTGTTACATATTCCCTTATTCTGTAAATTATCTGAGGAAAGAAAGCACACATTACTGGAGATTTGCTTCACAAAAGTCACTGCAGAATAAAAAATCTGACTACACATCATGTCAGCTTTTTCTGTGCAGAAAGAAGTGATAGGTGCATTGCTTATACAAGTATCATGACAAGCACATCAAATAAACTTCATTTTTCGTGGAGTAAACTGACAGTGACATTTCATATGGGGAACAGGGGACAGATTTTCAAATCTATGGAAATCTTTGACAGCTTAGATACAAAAACAGGCTGGGGCACCATAGACATGTCAGGGAAGAATAAAATCAAACTTTTTCATAGACAATAGAAAAGATTTTACAATTTCCATATTTATAGGCTTGCTCAGTTACTCTACAGCAAAGGGAATAATCACCATATTTTCTCAAATCAATCAGGAATTCACATTCATTATATCTTCTATTCTGCTTTAAAAAGGAGTGTTGACTACCCAGGAAGTTCAGGTGAAAGATTTCTTATTCTTTGCCTTACAACTTCAAATAATAAATCCAATTAATTAAGGGCAATTGTCTTTAATTGAATAACAACTAATTTTCAGGTTTTTGGGCAAAGGGAGGAGCGCTTTATGAAATCCATAAAGGCAATTTCTGCAAGATGATATCGGTTCCTTTACCTCAGTCCCTGGGAAGTAATTGGAGGAATACACTGAGCAAAGAGAAAGTTTAGATATCCACTATGCTGCGTGGAAGCCAGATTACTCCAGAATCCTAAATGCAAATTAATGCAAATAGCACAATTTCCCTATGGCACAACATTATTGGGGTGGTATAAAGCAAATAAGGAGAAAAATCAACTTTTCATGGAAATGGAATTGGGAAGTGAAACAGTAGGAGAAGCTCATGGATTTCAGAACTTCCTACATGGTATGCTTTATGAAGATTTTGAACATTTTAATTTAAAAAATTCGATTTATTCTCTTCTGCACAAGGATTCGTGGCTGTCCTGTTTGTTCACAACCCCACGGGAACTGTGAAGCGCTTGCCAAGGTGTGAACAGCCCCCGTTTATCTGAATAGAATGTTAACATCCACATGCAATTTGTCCAGATTAAATATTAATAGATGTATGGATAGCTGGTGGTTCAAATCAAAAATTAGCTACTACTCTATATAATACTGGTAATTCAGGATGCAGCACAGCCAGGAGTTTGTAGCAGAAGATGGTGCAAGGAATGACTACAAACAATGTAATGGTTGTTTATAAGAAAACAGTATCAATAAAATAAACATGTTGAGCGTTAAGGAGAGATTTCCCCAAAAAACTCAACACAGTTTGAGTTTAACCGATCACATGTGAGAACCCATTGTCTTACAGCACCTTCATCCTACAATTCTGTTAATTATTGTCACGATAATGTCAATCAATTTGGTGGATCTTCATACTGAACTCACCCAAAGGACCCTGCCTGTGAGAACCAGTGATTTTCAGTTTCTAGAACCCTCTGAGCCAGGCCAACCAGGAAACAAATAAAATAAAACAAATTAAATACATGTACAGGACTTGAATTTATTCCTGCAATGACTGTCACTGCTCCAAAATTACCACCAATAAGGTGGATATTATTTCCCTACTCTATGCAGGGAATTCCACTTAAGACACTTGGCCTGTACTCCTGAATCAGGCAATCAAAATGTTCCCACACCACACTCCCAGGCACGCTGCAATATCTGTTTTATTGTATTTGCATGTTCATGTCAGAAGTTTAGTTTTTTTCTCAAGGAAAGAAATTCAGATATAGCTTGAATTATTCAGAGAAACCAGTCAAAAAAGCAGCATTTGATACAGTGCATAAAAAACATGACTATTATAATTCCACCAAAAAAAAAAAGCAACGCTTGAATTACTTCCTGTCTAAAATAGACTTTGAACATACAGAAAGAACCTATCTTTTATTGCTCAACCCTTCTGTGATGATTTTCTCTTCCACAGAAAGAGAAGAAACCTAAAAGTCATCACTTCCCTTGCAAAGACATGGAGGTGTATGATAAAGGAGATGACATGGAGCCAAGTTTACTCACAGCTTTGGATGTCAGAATGAAAACTGATTTTGCAGATAAAGGAAATGTGGCAGAAGCAACCTAACTGAACTTTTATATAAAAATTTGACACAGAGAGGAAGCTATTCATTAATCTGCAGGAAGCAGTAGCTAAAGAATTGTAAAAAGAGATAAAAGTTTGCTTAAATATTGCAAAACAAACACATTGCAAAAGGAAAAAAAAATGATAAAATGAACATGTGGGCAGGAGGCTCCTGATCCAGTGTGAATGGCTTCCATAAAAAATCAGGTGGGGTGGGGTCTTCTGGTGGGAGGAAATCAAAAGCCATCAGCTCAAAGGGCACTAAAACATCAAACGTGAAGAACTGGATGACCTTGAGAACGAGGGCAAAATGAAATTTAACACCATTAAAATTTAAGTGTACTAATAACAGGCAATGGTAGCCCAGGGGGTAGTTCATGGGAAAAGTTACAAGATGAAAATATCCTTGGAATACTAATTAACAGGATGTCTGTGTCCCAAAATTCCTCCACCCTAGCAACTTCCATTTATGCCCACATACTTCTTTTTAATGCCTCAATTTTCCCACCTCTTTTTTTTTTCAAAGTACCCCCTGTTTCCTTACAGTTCATGTATTTATAGAATTAGAGGGGTTTCTGACTGGGGGAGAATGGGTCTCTACAGAACTGCCCCAGCTGCTCCTCTCTCCAAACATTCCCAGTTCAGATGATGATGAAAAAGACAAATGCACTTTGCTGCTCTACAGAAGCATTTTTGGTATTTTTCTATAGATATTGAGAGGGATTCATGCTCCAATTCAATACATGAGGGTCTTATCTACAGGGTTGATACAATTCCTGTAAACAGCAATAAAAAAATGGAAGTTAGATATGGATGTAGAAAAGATTTCCTGAGGCTGGCTGGTGAATGGTGATCTCTACAGCAAAGTAGACTAAAGGATGCTTACTCCTCTGCCCAATAAAACAAAATCCAAAATAGATTACAATTTTTTTCTTTTAAATGGATCAGAAGAATAAAAATTAGCAAATTAAAAGAATAATGTTGGTAGAGAACAAATGCCGTGAATAAACTGGCACAGAAATTAGAAAACTTAAGAACCATTAAAGGAATTTGATAGCTCCAAGCAGTCATAAGGATCATTTTTAAGACGGAGCCTGACATAAAAGATATTCTGTGGTATGGTTGCCAGAAATGGAGGCTGATTTTGTTTACACAGAAGAGTTCTGTGATAATAAGTCTGAATTTGGCAAACTGCTTATGCCTAAAATACATGATATACTTTAATCACAGGGATCTTTCTTGGTATATGTAGGAATCGTCACATAAGACATTTACTTTAAAACATTTATATATTCAGGCAGGCTTGAGCCAGAATAAAAACCACATTAGATCCTTTCATCAATAACTTTACATAAAAATAACTATGTGACAATTGACAAGTAACAATTTGTGAGTTGCTATTGTTTTATGAAAGAAAATGCCTCTATTATATTTAAATGCACACAAATATGTGTGCATGCTTCTGCACAAAACTGTACTTGAAAAATGTGTATAATTGGAAAATAACCACAGATATTTTTGGGTCTTATTCTGGAGCCAGTTTTGCAACCAACACAAGTATTTGTTTGCTATAACTATGAATATGAACAATAAAACTCCAGTGAGCTACTGTTTGTTCTATTAATTGCAGTGACACCAATTCTTCCAGGAGTGCAAGCTCTGGGAACAAGTCCAGTTGCATTATTCCCACAGATTGAAAAATCACTCTACCAAAAAATACAAACTTTACCCCAACATATTCTTTTTTTAACCGACAAAATTTTATTTTTTAGAAAATTTAGCCCTTTTTTTTTCCACAATAAGAAGTAAAGCAAGTAATTTTGATTTCTCTTCCACAGTACTCACTCAAAACAGAGGCGGGGGAAACCCTGGTGTATTTTTGGTCAGCCATTATTTTGAAGGCATTTTACACCCCCAGTCTCTCTCTGTTTCTAATTATCATTAGAGCATGTTCCTTCTTCCCCTCCAAAGGACAGCCACTGCATATTTCAAACACCTTCAGTCTCCAAGACACTTGTCACTTATATAACCAGAATATAACTGAGCATGTGCAAAAACTGCATTACAAAATTAGGAGCTTTTGCTCCTATTTATGGAAACGGGAGTGTCATAACATAAATCTCTGTAAAACCCTTAAAGATTTACATCTGCATAAACCTCACTGATAGACATAGCAAAAATAAATGGGGTTTAGGATGTAAGTAGAAGTTATGCAATAGGCAACAGGTATTGGAAGTCACAAAAGCAATTTTAGAAGTATTAAATATCTCTTAGTGGTATTCCCCAATTCTCCGTGGACAAATACCTTCAGAGCATCACCTAATGAGTGTGCAACCACACTTCTGAGCCTCTCAAGCTCCCAAACAAATTGCTTTAGTCTTTTTTAAAGCTCAGCTGAAATGACTACGCCTGCCAGAGAAGTGGCCCAGGATGGGGTGAAGCTCAGGAGCTCCTGACAGAACCTCCTCTCCACAAAGTGTCATAGAGGAGATGGATTTTTTGTCCCCTAAGTCACATCCCCTAAGAGAGGAACAGCTCAGGAAGAGTCCTTAGGACTGCCACAAACTCAGCCAGTGCTTCAGGGATGGCTGGAATCCTCCAGGAGGAGCAGGATGAAGAACACAGGATTTCTGCCCCTGTCCCACACAGCCATCCCCATAAAACCCCATCCTCCTGAAACTCACTCAGGGCCTTGTCTGAAGGATTTATTTTTTCTCCAGGTTAAAAAAAGTCCTCTTGGGAACGGTCAAAGGAGATGTGATGTTTGATGCAGCCCATACATACGGCCCTGAGATTTAAGATGCTATTTGTTTTGCAAAGAGGGTCCTCGTGCGGGTGCATTAAATCTGAGAACGGGGCTCACAGTGCTGCAACATCCAACTACTGAGGGACAAGAAATTCAAGGAGCTAAATATGTATGATCTCAGAAAGAAAATCTTTTAAACAAAGATTAGTTTTTAAGAAAATGGCTTTATGCTGCTCACATACAGTTCAAGCCTTCCCTCATTATAGACAAATAAAAAATGTTTATTTCTTCGGATGGCTTGTCAGTTTGTGTCAGTTTGCAATGTTTATGATAAAATGTCAACACAAAGCTGCAGCACATCAGGCCCCTTGTGTTTTAACCCATTTAGTGCTTATGGTTCTATCTCAGTAACTCTGTACATAAAAAAATGCATAATACTTTTTCCACTTGATAAGTCTACACTTAAGGGATCCTGGTGTATTGAAACAGTTCTGCATGCCCTGCAGGTTACTCTACTTCTGGTTTTCCTCCTATTTCCAGATCCTCATTTATTTTTGTTTTTAACAGAATTTAAAATTAAGGTTTTTTTAGAGCAGATAAAACAGCCAAGTGCTCACTGATGCTTTTAGGAAAATCCCTCTTTTGAATGCAAAAGCCGTCGCAGTTCCGCTATCCACAGCAGATCACACAGGGAAGTCTAACAAGCTACTGGTGAAGCAGCCAGCTTTTTTTTTTTTTTTTTATTATTATTATTCCAGTCAGTCAACTGACAACAGCTCCAACCCGGTTAGAAATCCTTTAAACTGCACTTCAGAAATCACCGTCACAATTGCTACTAATTGGCACTTTTGCTGGCAGCCTGAGGAACAGAAAAGCAGCAGTGACTGAAGGGGCTGTGGAGAGCAAACCCCTCCTGCCTATCAGGAATCCTCCCCCAAAACAGGGCTGGGGCACAGCCTTCCCAAAACCAACCACCCCCTGCTCCATCCGGGCTGGAATGGGGCAACATCCCCCTGGCACAGCCAAAAGTGTATCAGAAATGCTAGAAATAATTTAGTAAAGATGGCTAAAATATGGTTTTAAGTGGTTACTCTTGAACACTTGTCTTTTATGACTTTTCTAGCTGGCTGTAGAAAGGAAAACAGCACAGTCAGGATGAGAGCCAGCCATGAGCTGGGCTGTGCCCTGCAAAACCTGAGCTGAGATTAAACCCCAGAATTAACGTGCTTGCAATTTTAGAAGTTTTTGTCTCAAAGAAACGATTCATTCTGTGCGCTGTGCTTTGATTGCAATCCATAACCAACCCCCAAGCCCACCTTCTCAAATGCAAACCCATTTTATCCAGATCAGTACAGCTCTGCACTGAAAACACAAAACTGATTTTCATAAGCTACTGATTCCAAGACCTTTTTTTTCAATCCGTTTTGATTCCTAATGGTATGTTAGGACCAAGAAAACAGCATCTAGATTTTGTTAGGAGCTTTTTGCGAGCCACTTATCTTAAGAAAGGCCAGGCCCTCAGTGGTGTTAAGGCAAAAGCATTTCCACGTGAGTGAGATCTGCAGAAAGGATGTAAATTACAGAAGCAATTGCCCTATTGATTGTGTAAAGAAATGGCTTTCCCACTGCGTGGCAATTAAAGGATTTTGGCTTTCCTTTGGTGAAAGGCTCTGCTCAGGACAGCCAAACACAACCATGGGGTTTGCACTTGGGACTCCCATTGCCCAGCTGGATGCTGATCCCAATGCTCCCCCATAACTATGGGATTGCAGAGCTGGCAGGTTGGGCAGCTGATGTGCAGAAATCAAACCAACTGCCCACCAGGCACAAGGAACACCAGAGAAATTACTGCACTCATTTCTCATATTAATGGACAAATAACATTCTCCTGGTTTGAGCTTGTCCTGTCCCTGCTGAAAGCTCCTCAGTGCCAGATGTTCAACTGCTGGAAGACATTCCTGCAGCCTTGGGCCTCAATTCCTTACTGCTGCTTAAAATTCCTTCCTATTTTCCCCAATGATGGCTTCATAAAGCGTGCAAAGTTCACCTTGAGCTGAACAGGTGGAGAATTTCAGCTCAAACACTCCCTCAGTTCAGCGCCTGTGTGCCGAGGAAAAAAACATCCTCAGTCTCCATAAAGCAGTTGGATCTGTCCAACTGCTGATCCTGATGCTGGAAACAATACAGCTTTTACAATTTTTATTATATTTCTCTAGTTAGGCTTAGTTTGACTTTGCTTTGGGGAAGGGAATCTTTTCAAGTTTTTTAGGGGATGAAGCATCGCTCTACGGAGATGAGCTTAACAGATGAACAGACTGAGAGTAGCTCAAAATATCACCAAAAAGATAAAGGCTATCAGAAAGATAAAGGAACATCAACAGAACACCAACAGCACATCAGCAGCCATCTGCAAACACCTCTGGCAGAGTTGGAGACATCCAATCCACAAAAAAGTGATAAAGAAAATCAAGGAATGAAGATCTGATGAACATCAGGGGTGAAGAAATTCGGATCAATTAGGAAAGTGAACATGGGGTCTGCACAACTCTGGACCAATGGACTTTGAAACGATGCATCTCTGTCAGTCTGGACTGGATAAAGTTTGGGGGGAAATTCTGTAAAAGCCATGTGTGTTTTGAGTATTTTTCTTGGCACATCCTCACCAGAAAATAAAGCAATGCCTGATTCTCTACTACTTCAAATACAGCGTTAGAGGATTTTTATTTTCTTCCTGATTTTTGGTGACACTGAGCTGTGCCACTGCACAGAAACAAAACTTTCTGAGCTTCTACATCCCTGCCAGGACCTGGGCAGCAGCTCTGCTGTGCTGCATGGAATGACTTGGATGGGTCCTTGGATCCACCTTGAGTGAAAAATCCAAATTACTTCTGCAATGAGGATCATGAATGAATGCAAGGGAAGTTCAGACAACAAAAGCAGCACCTCAGCTGCTGAAAAAACTGTATATGAAAACAGACCAATCTAAAATTTACTCTGAATGTAGACATCAGAACGGTTAAAACCAAAAAAATTCAGCATCAAAACATCACAACCAACCCAAAACCTCTTGGCATTTCTGGATAAATACATAAAAATTGAACTTTTCTGGTTATTAAAGGTTAATATGTTCTTGTCAATATACAATATACTTTGTGCAAATATTGTGAGATGTAATAGTTTTGTGCTAGTGTAAACCAGCACAACTACACAACTACTGTTTTTTTTTAATATATTGGGAGAAAAATAAATAAAAACTTCTTTTTTCCCTACAAGGGAAGCAGTTGCTAGCAGCAATAAATATGTTTTCTGCTTACTGATTTATTTATTTTCTGTCAAACTAAGAACATTTGAGGTATTTCTGCACTAAATATATCCAACTTATCAAAAATCATGTACAGAATGAGAAATGTCAGAATAAAATTAGCAGGATTTTCTTTTAGTGTAAGTCATAACAAACAGAGCTTTATACTTGGCACAACATAATTCTCACTTTAAAACTGAAATTTAACCTTTAAATAAACTGCAGAATTAAGAAGTGGAATCCTGTTTTTCTGAAGAGGAATTTAGAAACAATATGTTGTTATGCATATAATTTTAATTAAGGGAAGTGACTCCACAACTGTAATTATGAGACCCACATTTGATTGACACCAGATATTCAAGTGGAAAAGAAATAATTCAGTAGTTTTTAGAAAAAGAAGGACCCTAATTTTTTTTTCAACATTTTAGTCAACAGCAGTAAGGATGTGCAATATGAGAATTGACACCCACAAGCTTTTTGTTTAAATAAACCTCTCCAGTTTCAACTGCCAAGTGAAAAAAAAGAGGAAATGAATGTATTAAAAAAATCTTAACAGAAATTTTCAGCCAATTGAGTTCCTAAGGAAAAGAGATTTTAATCAGACTTTTAGTTTAGATGTCTTCAAGTAAAATGGTAAAACTGATAGATTCTTAACAGATTTACGTGATTAAACCATTGCAGTTTCACTCTCTGTGAGTTATCAGTCAACTCAACAGAAGTAAACAATACCTGATACCCAGCACATCTGATTTATATAAATGCCAGGCTACCAAATACCTTTGTTTCTATCTCTCATCTAGAGAAAAAAATAGTCCTAAATACAAATTTAATTTTTGTTGCAGTTGCTCATGGCTGGTGCTGGGCAGAGTTACAGAACCTCTCAGAATTTCCAGGTATTTGCTGCACTGTGAGGTCAGATGGGCAAGAAACAAATATTGCTTGACACAGGAGCGGAAAGGAGACTTTTCCTGTATTGAATGTGTGCAATCAGCTGAAATTCAGATCATGCCACATCATCAGGATGGATTCCAGCTTGCCCAGACAGTGCCCTTATGCCAGGTGGATATGGCACAGCAACAGAGCACAGAGCAGCCCAAATCATGATGGACAAATCTGGCACTGAAATCTCTCAGTCTGCCTGGTTTGGGCCATTTTTCCACCCCAATTCAGCAGTGGAATGTTTGGGGGTGTTTGTTTTCTGAGAAATGCAGTGTCCTTAGTTCTGCCATCACTTTCACAGGTACAGGAAATTGGGGTGACTTGAACTGACTCCATTTCAGCTCTGGGTGAAGCCTTGTTTGACTCCTCATCACCCCATGGCTTTGTTTGATTCCTCATCACCCCATGGCTTTGTTTGATTCCTCATCACCCCATGGCTTTGTGTGACTCCTCATCACCCCATGGCTTTGTTTGACTCCTCATCACCCCATGGCTTTGTTTGATTCCTCATCACCCATGGCTTTGTTTGACTCCTCCTCACCCCATGGCTTTGTTTGACCCCTCATCACCCCATGGCCTTGTTTGAGTCCTCATCACCCCATGGCTTTGTTTGATCCTTCATCACCCCATGGCTTTTTTTGACTCCTCATCACCCCATGTTTTGGGTGATGTGCTTCAATTCCAGCCCTACACCCAGGATAATAAACAAGTGGAAAGCTCACCAGACTAACACATCTTTCAGCTAGTGGAGGAACCCCATTTTTTTGGAAATAAAGATGTTCTCACAGACACTTAGAAATGCATTTTAAGAAGTACAACACTGCACTCGAGCTGTATACCTAATTTGCAGCGCACAGATAAGAAATCAACTGCTTGTTCTTGACTCATATTTTCAATGAGCTTGTTATTTGCTCCGCTCAGTGTTTGCGCAAGAAAAATTGCTCATTGAAAAGCAAAGTAGAAAAGAACAAAGAAAAAAAAAAAACATTTTTAGCTTAATTTTAATTTGTGCATGCTGGGGAAACAGCATGAATTTTCCTGTAAAAATTGCGTTAAAATTGGAGCCATTGAGCTGGGGAGTGTTCAATCTGAGTTTTGCTTGTTTAACCAGTTCTTGATTTCTGAGCAAGTGGATCTGATGCACTCTGCTCGGGGATGTTTCTTCCTGCATTTCATTACAGCTGCTGAGAATTTAAAGCAATTAGCTTTTCATGTTTTCTCTCTGTTTCTCTTTGTGTAGTGTTCCCTATCATGGGACTGCTCTTATTATCTTCCATGTTAAAGCTCATCAAATTTGTATCCTGGTTTGCCATGCAGAAATCAGCTGTGAGCTGCAGGAGCTGCTCTGGAGCCGCTCTCTGAGCACTCCTGCTGATTTCTGCAATATGCTGCTGCTCAAAGATCAGCTCAGGGTTACTGCTTTGCCTCAGGGCTGCAGCAGATGTTCTCAGTTTCGGTTTGTTCAGAGGAATTTGGACACCAAACACTGTGTCCTTCTTGCTGGCAAAGTTGTTTGAAGAAACTTCCACACTGCAGCAGGACACGGATTCTCACCAGCAAGTTACACCTCTGAAACTGTAAAATATTCATTTTATTTGCACAAATGGAGGGACATATAAAATTTGTATCAAGCTATTCTCTATCCCTGCTGTCCCCATATTTTGTGACCCTTTTTGATAATAATTCAAATGTGAGCTTACACAAAATGTGCCTGCAACTCTCAGAAACTGAGAGGGAAATTTAATTATTTCAAAACAATCTCCTGAATTCTTCAGCACCATTCACAACCCCCTGCCTGTGGCACTCCAACATTTTACACTTGCCATGAAAGAACACAAACAGAATATCTTAATCTGTGGACAGAAACAAGATAGCCTACACAATCAGATACATTTCATGGAGATAAATCTTTCCAGACACTTTAATAGTTCCCAGCATTGGTTGTGATGAGCAGTAAGCTCATACTTGAATGCCGTTTTTGTTTTCTGGATACTCAAAAATATGTCAGCAATAAAACCAGCAGTTGATGAAAAAGTATGACTCCTCGAGCTGTAAGAATTTCCTATTTGACTCATGTTAAAGACATGAAAAAAGCACTCCCAGAAATCTTTTCAAGATTGAAAACTCAGTTTCTACCCCATTCAATTTTTCTCCATCTCCAGCAGTTAATGATGAGCAAGTTTAACTCTGATGCTCTTTTTGTTAGAGATGTTTTTTATCTACAGAAATACCAAACTCTCCTTTAATCAGAAATGAAGCTTGTGTCAGTACTCCTTCAAACATTCTGAATGCTAAAGAAATTCAATATTCAGCCACCTGAGGAACATACCCAGAACCAGTCCCAGGCTGGAATTGAGATGTGTGGGGTTTTCTGGCTGCAGAGGATGCCCTGACCCCTATCCCACAGCTCCCTGAAGGGATGGAGGGGACAGCACAGCCCCCTCAGCTCCTGTCATTGTCTGCTGCCATTGTCAGGAAATCACTGCACTCCTCACACTCTCAACATCCTCAAACATCCCTCTCAAAAAAGTTGAGCACAGTACCCAAGACATCCTTTCTACTCCATTTCAATCATTCCATTGCTTTGAGTTAGAGGGTGGGTTTAGGGTCCTTTTCTAAAGGCTGCCATAAGGTTAAAACTTTAAAGCTTTTATATTTTTTTTTCATATTTTTTTTGTGGAATACAGTGAGTACTTTACATCTAAACCTCCCTTCTGCCTTTTGACAGTAAGCTTGAATCTGGTAATCTAACAGGAGGAAAAGGCAGTCTCAGCAGACGTGCTCCAACCTTGTGTTCCACCATATTAAGAATTAATGCTTAGTCTTGCCGTACAACCCAGCTTTAATAAAGCCACCTAAATCCTCTTGGCTGCTGCTTTGACAGGGCAGCATCAATCGCAGTGCTCCACTTTTGTATTTGCTAATTCAATAGGCAGCCAGATAAGGCTTTCAGAGCTGAGTTTATGGGATAATGAGGCTTTTTACATAGTTTCAAATTTTGCCGTGTTGACAGAAAAAAAAAGCATCTTTGAGAACGATGGATTTTTAAAATATTTTGCAGAATAAATGCTTCCTGCATATGAAATGATTCGGATAGGACCAACTGTTTGAACTTTCTTTTAAACTATTCAATATACCCTCAGGAAACTTGGACTCAGATAAACCTCCTTTCTGCATCCTCACTGGCCTTTTTGGCAGAGGAGAAGCCTTCAAGTACCATTAGCTTAGGGTGAATAGAAATCTCAGATTTCTGACAGGCTTCTTGTCTCTCATTTCCTTGCATTTCATGCAACTTTTACACCTCTAAGACAATACTGCTGCTTTTTGGCAGGTCCAATTACATTTTAATATTGTAAAAGCACAAAAACACATATTTATCTGAAGGTGTTTGCATCTGAGTGCAGTCCCACCTAAGTTTTTCCCCTCATTTATGGAATTCTGTTCACTTCTTTTTCAGAAGATACTCTGAAGCATCTCAGCTTTAAAAATACCAGTAGTGATCAAAATAGTTCTGATTTAAAACTCAATCAATACTTAAAATCAGAGCATTTCAAGGCCAGCCTCAGCAGCTTAGGGGCTGTGGCAAAACTGTAGATTTTCCTGTACCTGTCCCTTGCATGAGTGCAAATTCACCAGAATTTGCAATTTATCCTTAATGCTGCAGTGAGGATCTGCCAGGGTTATGTGATATATAAACACAGCAGATATGCAAATAATGGACAAATAAACCACATTAGAGGGATTTGCTTAATTAGCTGTTGTGAATTTATCAGAACTACTCATCTACACAGGCAACTGTCTCAGCACCAGCACCTTTTTGTGCTTTAGTGTTTTTTTTTTCTAGCAATCAGTGATTTTAACACGCTGCTCATGAACATCAGGGCAGCTTCAGGAACCCCTGGAACCCTCCAGGGAACTCCAGACCCCAAATTCCATAAACTGTGCACATTTTAGCTGTTCTGCTCACAAAGACAGCCTTGGGTCCCCTCTGACTCTGCACTTTGGCACCCAACACCTACTAAATATTGTTAAATGTGGGTTTTTGATGAAACATCATTTCAGAGGCTTTACCGTTCTGACATTTCTGCAACCGGTTGTTGTTTGGAAGTGCACAGAACAGCATTTATTAGGGGGAAAAAAACACAAAAAAAAAAAAACAAAGAAGATTTAGGTACTCATATCTAAGGATCTAGAGCTTACTCCCTCATTCTTGGCTTTTTCCTCGCCCTGCTGACAGAGACCTTGTCTCTGTAACCTGATAATTTAGTTGCTTCAAGCTCTGCATCTTTTGACATTTACTAAGCTCCTTCATTGATTTATCTCAGTTAAGTACATTCACATGTTGACAGATCCTAATCATTTATTCTTATCTGCCCAGTCATGGCTGTACAACCCAATCTCTCTCAATCTTCCAAGAATGGAATTACCACAAATCAAAAGCCTCAGGTAACAAACCACAAAATTTAGTGAGCAAAAAACGATGCTTTTTTTAAGGTTTTCCTTGCTTCTTCCCCAGTTTTGGAACGAACCTGAAGAGCACCCTGAACAAATTTAAGAAGAGCCCCCCTTAATAAATTCTAGTCGTGTTACTGGCTCTATTTATGAGGTTAACTCATGGAAAAACTTCCATAAACAGAATAATTTGGCACCTTGCTGTAGTCAGGATCAATGATGCTGATGCTGTCAGGGATTGAGTCTCCTGTAACATTCAGGTTAAGGCAGGTGCCTGCTCACATTAAAACACATTTTCCATGCTCAAAATGCCAGTTTGCCCAGTGCTGATGAGCCATCCCTTCCCTCCCTGGGCTTTTGCCCAGGGCCATGCTGGTTTCTAATTCAGAGGTTTCACATCAGGGTCCCTAATTGCAGCCAGGAATTCCAAAGAGCAGCGCTGTGGCTTTTCCTGATGGGCTGTGGTTAGAAATTCCCATGAATAATATCCTGTGGCAGGACATCAGGCTGCTGTCCCACCCTAAAACTGGAGGAAATTGCCTGTTGCTGGGTTCTTTTTACCCAGGGACAACTTGTAAAGCTACAGCAGAGTTTTTAAAGTCGAAACTGAATTTTATTTTCAAGAAATGTGTCTGTATTTTTCTCTACCCTGCAAGGACCACATGGATTGCCTTCCCAAGCCTCCTAATTGAGAGAGCTCCTGACTCCTGCACTCTCACCACCACTGCAGGTCACAGGCAGGGAGAGTTTTACAGCCTTGGAAAACCTCAGTGATCTCTGAATTCCCCTAAGGACTGTGGATTTGGGCAATTATCAGCATTTTTAACTCCATCACTGCGGGGTTTGTGACAAGCAGGCAGTGCTGAGCCCCTTGTAGAGCTCCCAGGGCTGGGCTGTGCAATTTAAAGGAGTCAGAAAAGTGTTCCTCTTGCCTTTTTCAGCCTAGAAATCAAACTGGAGATGATTTTAGTTCAGCTGATATAAAAGTGGGGCTTTATTGGAGCTCCAGGGGTACTCAAGGAAGAATATGCACAAAAGCCCCCTCACAGGGGCAAATACAATTTGAGAGGTTTTAGGAAATTCACTTAATTAATAAAATGCACCAATTAGGAGGACAAGTGATGATGCAATTTCCCTCAGGTCAAGCTCCTTCTCTGGAGGCTCCTACCCTCAGCACCAGCTGTACTGGGCCATGAAAATGTGTCTCAAAGACCTGGTTCTCAATCTGACTAAAAAGTGACTTTAAAAGGCATCATGTTGGTTTATACCAGGCTAACTAATGTCTCAATAAACAGCAAACAACAAAAAAGACTCCAGAAATCGTGATAACACAAATTATCAAAAATAGTTTGCATTTTCTGAATTGTATTATCTATTATTTTATCAATAAATGCCTTGTTGAACTAAATAAACGAATGCCCAAAAAAACAGTTGCACTTTTTTAATAGCAGAAGTGGAAGTTGTACCAGAATTGTTCTTTTAATGCCATTAGATTAAAAAATCTCAGATTATAGGTAGATTTATGAGATAATTTTATGTCAAAAATGGTTTCAAGTTTAAAAATTAGAAGATACTCAGACTGGAAATATTTTTAATATAAACCTAACAGAACTCCTCAAAGTGTATGTGACAACTGAATGCACATTTTCATGTGCTGGAAAGCTTCTGCTTTAAGATCTTATTTATCCTCTGTCTCCAGCAACCCTTTGCTCATGGCCAAAAATCTTTGGACATGTGATGTACAGCAAGAAAACCTGATACAATTAACACACAGATATAATTCACTGAGAGAAAAAAATCTTGATAGATCTGGAGCACTTGAAGGTTATCTTGCTACACAATCACACATTAGAAATGCTAAACTTAAGTTTTTTTAATTATAGTTTGCATTGTTTTTCTGTATTTAACTAGAAAACGGGTTTGTTCTCAGATTTCAGTGGGGAAAAAGAACAACTTGTAAAGTTGAGATTATGTATGACCCTCTTGTTGCCTCTCTTTTAAAGGAATATGGGCTAGAAAAGAAATTTTACTGATCAGCTGGTTGATAGGTACTGTGAGAAACTTTACAGTGGTTATCACTGAGATTTAGAAATTACCATAACTGGACTGCACTAAGTACAGAATAAAACATTGTCCATCACACAGATTGATCTTGTATCACAGGGAAAGGTAGCAGGATGAAAATAAAGTTACCAGGATGAAAATAAAGTGACCACAGCAGTTCCTCTAAATCTCCAAATGCCAGATTTATCACATTATTCCCTTGTATCCTTATTTCCACATTTCATACTCTGACCTGAATGTGTATCTGTATCATTCTCCATCCACATCCACCTGGAGTGGGAATTGCATTTATCAGATCAAATCCAGAACCTCACCTGCTGTAATCATGTATTTCTAAAAAAGGACCATATTGTTTAAAAAAAAAAAAAACAAACCACTTTTTCTTTCTGCATTTTACCTGCTGAACTCAACACACATCAGCACATCCACAGCCATTTCAAAGGAAGCACTTCTCCATCAAAACACGGGGTTAAGTGGGACCAATCAATATAAAATATACAGCAGGGACAGGGAAAAAAAAAGTTCAGGTCAGAGACTTTAAGAGATATAAAATGTCAGAGTTAATTCTTCACTCATCTAGACTGAAAAGGAACTGCTGAATTATCTATGAAAGCGAACTCACTTTGATACTTTGACATCAATGCTGCATCACATTATCCAAAAGAGCACAGCCACTCCATTATTTACTCACTCACAGGCAATATCCACTACTAATATACATCTATATATCCATATATCCATAGATACAGAATCACTGAGCCCCCCAAATGATAACATTATAATATTTCAGGACAATGCTAATTTGGGGAAATCAAGAGGAGAATGTCCCCAGTGGAACCCAAGGGTGTGGGTACAAAATCCTGCCTGGCTCTCTGCTGGCTGTGCAATGCTCCCACAAGATCTGCAAGAATATTTCTGTGCCCAAAGTTTGGCCCAGTGCAAAGTAAACCATTGTTTTTTACAATGCTAAACTTAATCAATTAAATGAAATTAACTTCTGCCAGCAGCACTTTATTCTGCAGAGAACTTTATTCTCAATTGCCAAACTGTTTTCTTAATCTTCAATCATTCGAGTGGCTGTTCTTTGAAAAGCCAACAGCCCTCACTTGGTACAAATCCTTTGAAAGGTTTTCTCCTGGTTTTGTTCATCTCAAGCAGTCACCTTCAGGCTTCTTGAAGCCAAATAAAAATAATTACTAACCCATGGTAATGGCTACTCTCCCACTGAATCTGCAAACACTGATGCAAATTCTCTGTCCATCAGCTTTAAATCAGACACGTCTGACACCTCACAATGCAAAAAATCAGAATATTGCCTACATTTGATAATGATCTGACAACCTTTTACCACCTCAGACCCTACACCAGTGATATTTCCTCTTTTGTTTTTACTGAGACGCTTTTCTAACTTGTCCTGGTGGTAACTATGGTGACAGTGATGTCAATGAAGAACAAATCAAAATGTATCAGATAAGACAGAGACCTGGGAATGCACAGAGATTGTGGGATTCTTGCCATGTTCATTTGCATTCAATAATTAATGAATCAAATTAGGATCTCACGTATAGCTACACAAAAATACTGGTACCTAACTGGCAGCCTTGCAAATGAATTCAGGATTGAATTACACACACACATACAAAAAAGAAAAAAAAAAAAAAAAAAAAAGGCATCAGTCATACTAAGCACCCATCTGGAAATTAAATGTCAAAGATAAATGCAGGAGAGGGGAAAAAATCAAATGAGAAAAAGTCAGTGTGCTTTCAGGAAGACACAGTCTGTTCTGAACAAAATTACCAAAGAAATGAGATATTTGCTGAATACCAAACACTTGCTTTGATTTCTTTTTTTCATATCATGACCACCTAAGTGTCTATAAAAATACAATCTTTTTGTAAACTCTCACCAAAAGAAAAAAAAATATATATTTCTGTGACATTTTTCAGAGGAATTCAATTCAGGAAAAAAAAAACCCTACACTTCCATTTTACATCTTACAGACTGCAATATATTGTCAGATAAGGAAAGCTGACTTTTGAAAGTTTTTCTATCAGAAGCAGAGAACCACCAACACAAAGTTATGAGAAATAAACAGTTCTGGAGCCTTTCCTATCCCCATAACAACTGTTCACTTCTGCAGTCTTTATTTCATCACGCAGCACACCAGGACAGGATGAACTGGGATCATTTCCATCATTCCTCCCCAAATCTGCCAGTCTGAGCAAGGTGAAAGTTCACTGAATGTCACCACACACCACATCAGAGCTTTAACACTCCCTTATTCTCATTAGCTGCTCGTTAATGAGGGATTCAGCCATTAAACAGCAGATCTGAACTTTTTGTTTCCCACAATCATTTAGTCTGCACAAAATTCTGGAGTTTGGCACAAAGTCCACCATTGATCTGCCCCTCTGCACAGAGAGAGCACATCTCCTTTTTGTCCTGAGAATTCTTCACACCTGAGACAAAATTACAACACTCAGTGCAGGCATTTTTCATTTCTTGGTGAGAATCAAATGCAGATCAAATGCCTTGATCCATTTTTTCCATGAAGCAGAAAAACAAATGCACTTCGTGAACTAGACTGGTAACTCAGTTCATTTATTGGGGGAAAAAAAAATAAGAAAATATAATACGGCTGACCTGATTTTGAAAAAAAGGATGGAAAATATAAATAAGGGTATGCAATTCTCTGAAACTTTAGGAAAATACTTACAGATCTTATAGAACAAAGGTGAAGTTCAGATTGTTTTTACTTTTAGTGACAGTGTAGGAAAGAAAATAACTGTTCTAACTAATTAGCAGGAAATATCCTGAGATAGCCATTAGGGAAAAATGCCTATGAAAGCAGTACCATAATCAATTAGCAGGGATGCATTCTTAATTAAGTTCAAGCATTGGGAATGGTAAATGCTGCAATGCTAGTATTGAATTAATCGTTTGTAAATAAGACTGGGGGTAGAAACTGCAGTGTACAATTCTTACAAAGAATCCACTCTAAAAGCAATTATGTATTATATTTACTTTAAATTTGGCATTTTATGACCTTTAACCTAAACTAATTAAACTCAATAATAAGAATAGAAAACACAGTGTCTGCCCAGTGTAGGAGCACTTAAAAAATTATCTTGGCTTCAGAAGTGACCAGCCAAAATCATTAACATGAGAGCAGCAATGGAATGAAATATTTATTCAACTTCTGCCGATGAAATCAAAGCACTTTTAAAATTATTTTGACCACATACAGGGGAAGGAGTAGACACATGACCATGCTTATTCTGCTGCTTTTTTAAGCACACAATTCCAGCATTCCCTGATACCCCTGTGACGGGTCCACCTTCCCCACAAGTTCCTCTTTATTAAAACATATTACTGGCAATGACATTTTATTAAAGTTTCACTGCTCTCTACGCCTTTCTGCAGGAAAACATCATTTCTAACCCAAGAACTGGGTTCTTTTAGGGCTCTTTCCTATGGGTACAAAGAGCAGCCACGAGCCAAGAGTGACCTACATCGCTCCTCCAGGTTCTGCTTCAATAGGATTTTGCTGGACATTCCCTGCTCAAATCATTTCCACCCCTTTTCAGCTCGTAGAGACCACAGTCCTCCCCGTGGCACACAAAATCACTCATTACTTTTCTCATTCTGCTGGCAAGAAGAACAAGATTCGTCTTGGCTTTCCCACGGAAATAAAGATCAAGAGTAAAATATTTACTTACAAACAGCGTTGTGCTGCTTTTCCAGTAGCATTTCAATTTTCAGCCCAGATGACCTTTACAGGCTCTCTCCAACCTGCCTGTTTCTGTGGTTCCAGCATTTTATTTGCAGTATTTCCTCCAGTTTAACATGCTGGTCATAAACTGTAATACACTGCTGCCAGAGTGGAGCTATGGGAAGTGGTGCTGGCTGGTTAGCGTGCGAGCAGAAATGAAACCATAAAAAAGGAATTTTCTACAACTCTGACGGGTTTTTATTCATGTCATCTTGGAGAAGAGGGAAAATGAAATTTTAATGTTAGATTTGTAGCTATTATCACATATCTGGTGACAGATATGTAGATGAGTTCTCATATTCCGAGGGGTGTTCAAGGAGCCATTAGTCCACACCACTTGCTTTTACTGGCAGATCTGAAAATCAAAGGCTGACTCGTGCCTTGGGGTTTATTTATTTGTAGTATAACTGAAATAACTGAATAATCATACATTAATGTCAGGAAAGCTACTATTTAGCCAAATCAAGCTGTAAAAAAATGAGATTCTCTAAGTCTGCAATACTTTTGCCTGCTAGAATCACGGAGTGATGATGTGATAAACATCCTAGGAAGCCACTGTCAGCAGGATCCACACTTTGGGCCACCTTTCCCTCTCCCTGGCTCATCCTGGGGCTCCACCTTTGCCAGCTGAGAACTTTCCAGCATTGTTTCCTCTGCCTTTATGAGGAAAAACCCTTAAAATACAGATTGGTGCCTGGTTCTGCCAGCACAGCACAGCTCTGGAACATTCCCTGCACACGGATTTGTGGCTGTCACATCACAAATGTGGCACCAGGAGGATCCTTTGGGTGCTGCCTGTCCCAGCTGGAGCTGGGGTGGGTGTGACACTCAAACCTTCTGTGCAAACACAATTGATCCAATGTGCTCTGCCCCAGCTCTGCTCTGCAAATCTGAAACTGGGCTGGTGGCTCTTGGCCATTCCTTGAGCAGGGAGCACAGGATCCTGACCAGAAATAGCAGCAGATATCATTTCCCTTGGGGTTTTATATTAATCTTGGATTCCTTTACCTTAACCACAGGGGAAGAAAGAGCCCACCCTAAAGCACCTGGGAACTTTTGGTTCAATGTTACAGTTTTGTTACCAATGTATGCAAAAGTGTGCATTTTCAGGAAAAAAGAACATAATTATCAACTCACTTATTTTTGGAAGTAGAGGCGCCTCCAGCAGTAAATATCAACCATTAGCTACAGCTCATTCCTGAATGCCTCATGGGGGATGCCAGAAGGAGCAGATCCCAGGCTTTTGGCAAGATCCTGCTGCTTCCTTCACTCAGCTCCTGAGGAGGCAGACTGGCAATTTGACAGGATTAGAACCTAATTTCATTTCAGCTTTTAGTCAGCCGTTCATTCATCAGCATCTGATCAGCTGAAGAACGTGACAAGTTACCAAAACAGCCCAAATATGGGGAATATTTTTTATTATTACCTTCAGCCTCAGAGCCATTGCTCCTCAGCACATTCTGTATTCAGAAACACTGGTAAGAGTGGTCCTCAGCAGTGCAGAAACACATCCTTACATGTTAATTTTGAAGGCACTCATTCATATTCATGAGAAATTGTATCTGCAGTATTGGATGTACCCTAGCCAAAGGCATCTATCCTTGGAACATGCCTTGTTAACTTCCCAAGGAAATGGCACCAGAGATGAAGTCTCCAGTGATGGAGTGGATTTTTTTGGCATTTTCAAAGTGACCCTGTCAAACTCACAGGGACTGCATCTTCTCCCCCTGATCAGGGGGAGAAAGGGAAACCTGTAGGGTTTATGGTAGGCAGCTACTGAATCTGGAATATATGCCAATATCTGGAATATATGCCAAGGCACAGCAGCTTTTTGCATATTGACATAAGCTCAAGAACAAATTTCTTTTGGTCACATTTTTCCAGCGCTCTTTTTTTTTTTTTTTTTTTTTGCTGATTCCTGCCACAAAAAGATTCAAATTAAAGAGACACTTGTTTGACACATTGTCTGCAACAGTGCCTCTGAACACAGTGATTTGCTCAGTATTGACTTCAAGTGCAATTTATTCAATGAAAAGACTCTGAGGAAAACCAGGATGCTTGGGGAACAGCGTGAAGTATTGACCCAATCCAAAGTTGCTTAGACAAACTGGCAATATCTAAATTGAAACAGTACATCTGGAGGCGAGGAGAAAAAATCCTGGTGCCTCTACAATTTACATATTCACTACAATTTACATATTCTCAACAATTTACATATTCTCAACAATTTACATATTCTCCCGAGCAGCAGAATGAAATAAAGGCTGAGCTGCTGCTGCAGCAAAACCTTGTGGCTCGGTGTAAATCCAGCCCAGAGCTCAGCAGAGGATCCTGAGCTCACACAGGGATGGATTCCCAGCTCTGCTCAGCTTCCCAGAGGGATGGAAGGGTCTGGAATCACAGAAAAATCATCCAGGCTGTGGAAACCCATTCCCTCAGAGCTCTGAGCCCAGGAACATCGCTGGGAAATGAAATTATGGAAATTATTGGGGCAGGCTTGGGCTTGCAGTGCAACTCTGCACGGGCACACAGGGACCCACAAAGAGAAAGGAACCTTACAAATATTCCTTATAAATGCTCCTTACAAATATTCTTTACAAACAATCCCTGAGGCTGCAGCCACAACTCTATCCCAGCTCTGCCCTCTGTTCTCTCTCTGTTTTTGTGCCCTGTAAAGGCTGCACAGTGATTTTTCCAACACACCCTTCTCACCACAAGATATTTAAAATCTCTGTGGCACATGCACCTGCTCTCTGCCATGCTCCAAAATGAGTTCCACTCAACATTCCTTCACTGAACAGTTTTGAACCAACAAAATGTAAAAGAAGTCTGCTCAGTGTGATTGCACTTACAATAAAACAGTTTTTTCTTCATTTTCCTTGTTATTCTTCTAGACCACTGCAACTTTTTTACTTCTGGGGGAAGGGTTCTTCTGTTTCCATTTCTAATTGAGTATTAGAGGATAATTGGTTCATTTCTATTTAAAGCGAAACAAAAAGTAAATTATTAACTATTTTCTACCTAAGATCACACGCAAAACCACAGTATTTGAGATTACAGATTCATGAGTTTAATCTCGGACTCAGAG
Source organism: Malurus cyaneus samueli (assembly GCA_009741485.1). Taxonomy (NCBI): domain Eukaryota; kingdom Metazoa; phylum Chordata; class Aves; order Passeriformes; family Maluridae; genus Malurus; species Malurus cyaneus. The sequence continues at coordinate 16,345,213 of CM019238.1, read as the reverse complement.
TGAGATATTATTGAATCATAGATGAACAACGATAATCAAGATTGCAGACATTATTATTTTATGTTTAAGGGCATTTTCATTGAAAAGTTGACTACTATAATGCAATAATCCTCTGCTTTGGAGTGAGCTTTAAGGATACAGCTTTATGAATATGCATTGCATTGCTGCTTTTCTTTCCTAACTTTGTATAAAAAGTCTCATATGCTAATTCCCACTGCAGAGAATCTGTGATGAGCCCCGAATTTACTTCTAAGTTTTACTCTCCTTTATTACAGACAAATATCAGAACACTTTTTCTCAGTGTTCCAAAACAAAGTTTAGGCCAAATCTTGTGTGAAAGTCCAAACAAAACACATATGGAATATTCAATGGCATAATGATCCAGTATATTTTTTTCCTGCAAACAGCATTAATTTTAATAATAATTTAAATAAATAAATAATTTAATTATTTTTTACACTATTATCTAGTACAAAATTAGCCAGTCTTTCTTGATGTTTATTCTGGGTCATTCTGCTTACAAAACTCCCATGCAGTAGCTCTTTTTCTACTCACAATGGGTAGTTTTAATCAAAAGTTTTAAAGGACCCAGAACAAATTTCCAGCTGTAGATTCAGGAAATGCTACTTTTAAAATGAACCTGCAAGTTTTGAAGCTGTGGTGACCTGAACCTTCACGTGCCAAGGTGTGAAATGGGGCTGATCCTCCCTGGCTGCAGTGCTGGGTTCTGGCAGTGAGGAGCCACAACTGTGCTCTGCTCTGATGCTGTTGCTCTGAAAATCACCAAATTCCAGTATTTTTCTCAAATTAAAACAGCCTGATCTGCTCCACAGCAGCAGCAGCTGATGGTTTATCAAAATTTCATCCTTTTTTTGCCACGGAGTGGGGTGGGATTGTCCTGTGAGCTGCTGCTGTGTGCAGCCTGGTGATATTCCTGATGATATTCCTGGTGATATTCCAGGGCAGCTCTGTAAAGATCTGCTCTGGGTTTTGCTGAATTCTCAGAGTTATTTGCTGGAAAACATCCACAGACTTCACTCAGCTTTGAATATCTCACATTTCTGCTTATTGACCTTGACATAAGTGAATGTTTGTTTTTAGGTTTTGTTTTGTTTTTTTTCAGAAGTCACTGAAGAATGCAACATAATTACTTGGAATTACTTCCAACAGAACACAGTGCAAGGTGAAATACTGTGTTTTGTTTTGTTTTTCTCACCAAGTTTTGCTTATGTGTTGAAACATCATTATAGTAATGAGAAGATCATGCAGCACTGGAAGTACAGGATAAAACACTCAAGTGCCTTCAGGCTGGTGTGATTATTTACCCTACACCCATCCCTAATTTACAATCCTCTACAGGCTACTTACCCCTTGGAAATGTTATTTATAGAACATTTACACTTTTAGATAATGTCCTAAAGCTGATGATGCCAACACCACACTTAATTTTAACCATTTTATGTCTAGAAAGCATTTTCGTTCTCAAATTTACTTTCTTACCTCCACTTTACCAGCTTCTTTGGATGAAGCAAGAAAGTTTTATTATTTGTGTTACCACAAAAATAGGAGCCCTAATTATGAAATAAAAATATGCTCATAAAGAACAAAACACAGGCAAATGGAAGACAGACGCAGGTTCATTCCCTAGTGGGATGAAATAAAACACAAGAAAGGACAAGAAAAAAACAAACAAAAAATAAAAAACAGAGCATGGCTGACTGTTAAAAGCATCTGATGGATCAGGTAAGATAAAAATGGCTTCAGATTAAAAAAGGTGTGATGAAAAGTTTGGTAATGATAGTTTAGCTGAGCTCAGAAGCTGAAGTGGGGTAAGATTGAGAGGAAGGGAGCTCCAGACAGCCTTAATTAGAATATTGAATAAACCAACAGAAAACAAAGAACAGAAGCAGAGTTTTCAGGTGTTTGGTGGTTTTAAAGGTTGAGAGGCTTAAGGCTTAATCATGTTTTTATTGTCAAGGGAACTGAAAGATAAAAACAGTGCAAGACACAGAAGGAAATGTGATGGGACAAGCAGAACAGGTAGAGGAGGAAGCAAATGAGAAACTTGTGCTTCTTTGTAATGAAGGATCTTTGTGATGGAGAAAGAATGTCAAACCAACAGGAAAGCACAGATAAACACCTCATTTTGTCAGGTTTTTTTTTCCCAGAAGAAAGCGACAAGACAGTGATATAAAAATAAATGGAAGCAAGGGAAAAAAATAAGAAGGAAGCACAGATTTGAGAGAATTTTAAAATAAGTCCAAAAAATGTTGGGTGCCACATGCAGGAAAGAGCTGATGGTGGTGTTGAATAAGAGATCTGTGGGAAAGAAGAAACAACAGAGTGCTCAATAAAAGAGTAAAGAAAAGCTATTTTGGTACAGAGAAGTTTTGTTGTAGGGCTGTAGATTAAATGAAAATGAGAACAAGGAAATGCCCAGCTCTAAAGAAATTGGTCATTAGCCTGTAAATGGAAGGGAAACTCTGAGAAAAGAGCAAACTTGTTGGGAGAAAACCCAAACAATTCTGATCCAGGATCCCAGCATCAAGTGTGTAAGGGTTTCTTTATGTGCTTTGCAAAACACCTTCATTTAGATTGTGTAAATACTGCAGAATTACCTGGGATTTGCACCCCAATTTACCCGTCCCAAAACCTCTCTGGGAGCGATGTAAATCCCATGCAATTCACAGCACAAACCCTGCTTTCATTTCCATCAGAACCGAAATATGAATCTTGACATAAGTCAATGTTTGTTTGTTTGTTTTTTAAGTCACTGAAAAATGCAACAGAATTACTTGGAACTACTTCCAACAGAATACAGCACAAGATGAAATATTGTGGGGGGTTTTTTTCCCTAGACTTTTTCTAGAGTTTTTGAGACTTTTTTTTTGATACTTTTTCGATACTTTTTTTTGCAAATGCCCCTTTGCAATGAGGATCAGTGGGAATCACGAGGGCTGGAAAAGGCAATGGCTTCACCCAAAGGACAGACAGGGCTGGAAAAGGATGAGACAGCCCCTCCCTGATTGAAAAAAACAAACACAGACATAACTGAAACACCCCAAACCCTGATGGGATGTATCTGTACACTCCAGGGATGGAGCTGTGACATATACAGCACAATATATACATCAAAGTATACATTTGTATGAATACAAATGCTTAGAAGCCTGGAAAAAATATAAAAAGAAGTCTCCAAAAAGTCTCAAAAAAGTCTCAGAGTCTAGGAAAAGTCTAGAAAAAGAAAAAAATGTTGATCCTTGGGATAATGCTTACCCCCTTTTGTACTGCCCATGTGAAAACAGCAGCATTTGGGGCATTTTCTTATTCCTTAGAAAAGTGAAAAAGAATCCTGTAACACTCCTCAGAAAGTGAGACAAAGCAGAGTAACACATCCCAGAAGAAAGAAGAATCTTCAAGGAAGTTTTTTTTTCTGCTCTAAGTCTGGGGAGAGATGCCAGCAGCACTTCTGGTCCTCTCCACGACTGCATTAGAGACAGGAATTTACCGACATGACGACACTCGAGAAGGTTAATTGGAATTAACTAAAATGTATGAACTTTGAAGTGGATTAATTACATTATCTTAAGTCCTTGTGTAGCTATTCTTATTTAAAATTAAAATGATCTTAATTTAGTTTATGTTATTTCGCTCCTAAACGAACGATAAAAATGAATTAAGATAATTTCAGAACTCATTTGCATTAATTTCCCTGTGTACACATGTGTAAACAAGCGCCGAGATCCTAAAACTTAAAACCTCACTGAGTTTCATTAAGCTTATCAATAATGCATCAGAACTGTAAGTCTGCTTTCCAGACACAGCTTTTCATGATGCCAAAATTTGAGATGATCACAACACCCAGAACAACAGAGACCACACAAATCCAGCTTTGCAAAGTTTTCAGATCCTTTAGAAACAGAAATTCCTTCAGCAGAAAAACCTTTTTTTTTTTTTTAAGCAATTGTATTTAGAAGTGGGTCAGAGTAAATGGAAAGTTACATAAACACCCTGGTTTGCAAATATTTTATCTTTGAAATAACGGGCCCATAACAACAGGAGAAATTTGTGGAATTCTTCACAATCCCCAATACAGGGCTGTGATTGTGATGTTCTAAAGGCCAGTGAGCACAAAACCCATGAAAAAACCTGCAACCCTGAACACACAATTCAGATCAAACAGATCAGATTTTGATGAAGGCTGACTGCTCACTGAGGTTATTCAGCAAATGGATGATGAAAAAGGGAGTTCTAACGAAATTTAAAGATATAACTCAGGTACTCAGAATAAAAAGCCAGGAACAAGTCTGAATCCAGTGTCATGGCCAGCTGATCTCATGTGATTGGCAAAAAGCACAATTGCCCAACAGTTGTAATAAAGAGAGCTCTAAAAAATACTTAAAAAATATCGCTTTCAGTGGAAATTTAATTTCTTCATCAAAACTGAGAAATGCAGCAAAAATACATTCCCATGAGAGGATTGCTGGAATATTTGTTGTCTGATAAAACATTCCAGAGCAAACAACACGAGCTCATAATGACCCAACAGATAAATTAAATCTTGCTTACTGAATAACACCAGGAAAGGAGCAGTGCCCTGAGTGCCCAGAACCACTGTGCAGCAATTAGGAGGCTTTTCACCAACAAAATAATTACAAATTGCATTTTATCTGCCTAGTGGCTGAATCTTACTAATTACAGATACATAAATTGGCAGAGATGAGTTGTTTATTTAGTATGACTGTTAGATTGATTTAGAAAATGTGTGTTTTTAAATATAAAGCTTTTGCTATACTAATTTTTACTGCAGAGAAGTTGTGACAAATGTGCTTTAAAGATGTTTTTTTTCAGAATAGAATTCTAACTGTCTGTTATCCGGTGCAGGGACAAAACTTACTGAGTCCTGTTATAAAAAAGGGATATGAAATACTGAAATGGTGTGGATAAGAGGTGAGGAACAGGAATCAGGAGAGGCATTTTCTGTTTCTACATTTTAAACTGATACCTTGTGTGACCTCAGGTATCTAAACAGCTCCAATTTCTCCAGTTTTCCACTTGTTTGTATATTTTTATGATACATAAACCTAAAAGATGTTTAAGAACATATAATTCAGCTGAAAAAGTATTTTATTATTGCTAGGTTAGTTAAAACAAGTATTTTGAGAGCTGCTCTGCTTTCCACAGCACGCATTTGCTCTCCCAAAAAAATTGGAAAATGCCTGAAAAAGTCATTGTTCTAACTGAAGAATGAACTTGCGAAAAACAGCGGAGGGAGATTAAAACAGTTGTAAAAATACTCAGAATGTAAAACTTTCCTCCAGCTCTTCACCAGACTTGCTGCTCTTTCTGCTGCGTTCTGCATCTTTCAGCCACCCACGATTTGTGCTGTAATTCTGAGCAACAATTATCCCTCCTCATCTCAAACCCCCCGCTCTGGCAGAGTATTTGCAGCTTTTTCACCATAATCAGGGCATTCAGAAAATAAAGAACAGCATTAGTCCAGCTTGCTGCTGGCCTGGCTGCAATTACAAAGCAGAGCTGAGCATGGCTTGTGTTCATTAAGCAGGAAGGTCACAGGTAGCTTTGAACTGACACTCATTCTTTGTGTGCAAACACATTCTCTTTCATGTCCTCACCCCACCTCTTTCACACTATCCAATGTGAATTCTTTGACACTTCTCAAAAATATTTTAAAGCAAACTTATTTAAAAATTGGAAAAGTCAACTCATTAAATAACGTATTTGTAGTAAGAACCTTTTATCTTCCACTGAAGGCAACAACAAGAGTCTCTCTGAAAATTTTCAATAGACAACAAACAGCCTCTTTGAGTTTAGAGCTTTCTGAAGTGACTGATCCTGACTTTCTCAAAAAAAGATATTTTCCATATGCACTAGATATATGCAAACACTGGGGAAAAAAGGGAAACATTTTGAATTGCATTCACTAGAAGCGATACCATTTTACAACCTTAGATTTATTAGAAAAGCAGAAAGTGTTTCTTGAAAATCACGTGGCTTTCCTATTATTTCCTTTATTTATGATGGCTTATTTAAAAACTGACTTCAGTACTGGACAAACTGATTTTGAACCACCAGGAGGTCTACTAAAATCATGGTGTAAACTGCACACTCTAAAGAGACAGCAACAGACAACTCTGCCAATGGACCCATAACTAATTCCAAGTCAAATGATTATTCTGACAGAAACCTACCTTTCATTTTTTCACAAACTTTTTTCACAAGATTCACCCTGAACTCACTGATAATCAAATTCTCAGCAGAAAGTACCCACTGCTGGTTATCCCCTGCTTGCACACCATGCAAGGAACTGATTTCCACCAAAACCAATCCCTAATTCAGCAAGAAGCTGAGTTAGGAGCAATATATGAGTGAAAATTCTGTCAGGGTAACTAAATCTCAATTCTTTTACTCCTTTCCACGTGCTTGAAAAACAGACAGACACGAGTCGAGCTTGTTCTTATTTGATGTTCCCAGTTCTGGACTGCTCATCCAGGAATGCAAATTACAGATCCACATCAATCCTGTAAATTGTATCACTCTAATGCTCCTCACGCCCCAGCAGGATCAAACTTTTTGATACCGTGGTATGCAGAAGAAGAGGAGCATTTTAAATGCACTCAGCTCTAATTCAAGAAAAAGAAAAAAAAGGAAGAAATAGCTCTTGTAAGCCTTTGGTTCCTCTATCTCGCACTGAAACGATTTCTAAAAAGAGCAGAGATTGCTGCCCATTTAAAACTGAGTTATTTGATGATTACCTCAAGGAATATTAAGAGAAACACGAGGATAATTCCATCAAGGCTTTTAAAAATCCTGCATGCGATTTGTCTCTCTTTTTGTGGGGGTTCAGGATCTCAGCTGCAATTTTAGAAACAACCCCGTGCCTGTCACTGTTGGCTCCCCAGGGCTGCCCAAAACACCCCAGAGCTTCCCATTCAGAGCATCTCCTGTCTGCACTCTCCATTGCTTGGGTCATACACAATTTACTCTTTTATTCACGTGTTCTGTTCACGTTTCAAAAGCCTCATTTGTGTTTTATCCCCTTCAGGACAGAATTGCACAGGATCTTTGGAAGGAAGATCCCCAACCTGCCTCACCCTGTGGTCACCTGGGCTGCAGGCAGGAGCTGCTGTGGGTACCCCACCCAGTTATGAGCAGGGATGGGGCAGGGCAGGGCCCTTCTGGAGCCAGAATTATTTCCCATCAGCTGCCTGATGAGCCTGGGATATCAGTGAGCTCTAACATTTCCTAATAATGGATATTACAACTCACCCATCCCTCCTGCCTCGCTCTTCAACACACCAGTGAGAAGATAGGAAGCCGTTTTACCAACGTGCCCTAATACATCATAGCAATTTAACTTCTAATAGATTTTATTATTGCTTTTAATTCTTTCTTCTTTCAAGGACATCGATTTTGAGAGTACACTGCTCGTGCAATTAGATACAACTGTTTTTTCGGCGCGTAATCATTTTTGCTTTGTAACTTTTGCAGGAGACAAACTGCCTCAATACAACCCCTGATCTCTCTGAGTCATGTAGGGATGTTAAAATAACAAGGACATAAATATGATACACAAGTTGGTGAATACAAAACAACACTCTGCCTGTAATGCACTGAAGAAATGGTTTTATTGCCTCACTTGTCAACACTGTGAAAGCTGAAGCTGCAACGCTGAGCGAGGAGCCAGCCCGAAGTGACAGCTGGGGGACACAAAATTCTCTTTTTCCAAGCTCTCAGCTACCAAGAGCTGCAGCAGGAAGCTCCACTGCAGCCTCAGACATGCTCTCCTCATCCTCATCCCCTACAAGTGTTCTACACAGAGCATTTTCCACGGTCTGTGCAGATTTACACAAACCCAGCAGAATCAGGAGCAGAGCGCTGTTTGTTCCACCAACAGGACCTGTCTGAGCTGTTACTCCTCCTTTAGGGATTTTGCTGCTCTCCTGCTCATATTCAGGAGCTTCCCCAGTGATGCAAAAATGAGGCATTAAACCATAGCGAGAAACATTATTCTAATATTACCACAAAAAATATATTTACTATTCACAGCACTGGCATTTACTTGTGGAGAAATAAAGTGTTAAAAGTCACACGGAATTTTGTCAGCACCTCTTTGTACAATTAATCCTTATTGCTACACCAATAACCTAGTTTAAATTTCTGCTTTATTTTCCTAATCTGTGTCATCCTGTCTTAGCTCTTTTATTTTTGGAGCATTTAGAGCAGGAAAGTGACACTTCCTTTAGATATCAGCAGGGTGGTACCAGCTCTCTGGTTTATGATCTACATGAAAACATGGTCTTTGTTGTAACAGGGAGCTTGATTTTAGTACACACAGAATCTCCCCCTTGGTGCCTTTCAAACTCTTAACTCGTAATTATCAGTAGCAAATTCCTGCCAGAGAAGGTAAGAAATTAAGACAGCTGCTGGTTATGCCCCAGAAAAAGATAAGAACACATTTCTATCAAAATTAAGTAGGACTTAAATGGCACAAAGATGTCAGGCACAATCTGGGGACTGAGCTGCCTTTTCTCCAATACCTTCCATGTGCACACCAACTCTGGAGCCAAAACTGCCTCAAAACCTTTTGTAAGTAATAGAAATCACCTTAAAAAAAAAAAACTTTCCTATGTTGAACATGGTCTTTTCTTGCCTCAGAGACAAAGAACACAATCCAAACCAACCCAAGCACGTTCGGAGCAACACAGAAATTTCTGTGCTCCAGATCACCAGGAGCTGTCATTGTTCCTGCCTTAAAAACCAGCAAGAACAAATTCAGGAATTTGCCATTTTGTTTTGCTTTTAGTCATGGAAACACAGTGATATCATTTACCTGCATGTGCATCCCTGAGTGCTCATCCTGCTGGGGACTGATCCCTGGAGCTGCAAACCTGGCACATCTGGAAACCTCTGGAACTTTCTGTGGCCTTTTGGGACGTGAGAGAGCCACGCCAGCTCGGTGGTCACCCATTTCACACTCCTGGCCATCCTAATTCTAATTTAATAAGAAAGAAAGAAACAAACAAAAAAAAAACCAAAACAAAAAAAAAACCAAAAAAAACAACCCAACAAACAAAAAAAACAACCCTGAAACACTCAAAGGTGTAACGGCCTTGTTTTAAATGCACTGGGATTAGGAAATAATTATTATTCCTCTTTTAAAGTAAGCAGATTATCGTGCTGCTAATTACTCTCAAAGGAATAGAATAGATGAGAAAATAATCTAAAACTTTTCCTGATGGAACTAAACTCATGACGAGGCTTAATAGGTTCATTATAATCACCACCAACTTCTGCTTTGCTGGTTGCACAAGGAATTCTTACTGGGATAACACGTGAAGCTGCCTTTCCACATCCACAAGTTCTGTGGGCTGCCCACACTGTGGCACAAATAAAGAGGGCAAAACTCTCTGTAGCACTTTGGAAAGTTCATTTAAAAAAAAAAAAAAAAAAAAAAATCATAGATTTACTGGAGGTTTATGTCCCACTGAAGGAATTCTTTGCAGCTGATGCTTCAGCATAAAGCACAAAGCTTTGCATCTGCTATGCTGCCATCTAAAGGGTATGAAAAAAGGGAGGAGAATTATTAGATTTTCCATGCTCCATGGGAATTATGAACTAATTGGCACTTGACTATCCAAATTCTGGGTTTTAATTAGAATGGCACTCGAAACCTGAGGGATGTTGACTCAATGTATTGGACAGGATCACCACCAGCAGCAGAGCAAAACTTTGAGATGTTTCCTTACACGGGGATGTCAGGAGTCAAATTATTTATGGACTGCACAATTTACAGCTCAGAAAAACTAACAGAGAGAGCAGAGAGCTGTGCAAACAGAACCCTCAATCTCCTCTTTCCCTGCTCCGTGCTGAGCAAGCAGCCAAATCAAAGCCCTCTTCAGTCACCCTCTTGACTGCCTCTGCATTGACTTGAAAAGAAACTGGAACCTAAATTCATGAAATACAAGGTCACACTCACCAGGTGATTTTTCCCAAGAAACCTACAATTCCAATTAAAAAAAAAAAAACAATAACAATGTATTTTTTGTAGTTTATCACAGTTTTTTGTTTATTCCTTACTAGCAGGTTGTTTTTTTTTTTTTTTCTTTTCTAAATTATTTCTATTTTTTTGCTACTACATTTTATAGGCAAACAAACAAAAAATTGTAAAATAATAGCTTAGGCCTCATTAAGATTTTAATGTCACAAGTAGAATATTGAAATATGAGTTAATCTGGCAAATGAACAGCTCATCAGAGTAGCTGACAGCACATGAGTAAGAACTGTTGCCTGTTTCAGTTTGTGTTATTAATTAAAAAGTAGGATTTGCAGGAGTTTTCAATAGTGGGTTTGGGGAGGATAATTTTAAGTGGATGATTAATACATGAAAAAGTATCAAACATGTAAAAACCAGAAATACATTTCAATGCTTGTCTGTCATCAATTAAGAGTAATAAAAAGCAATAAAATACTTCAGAATCAGAGCCAATTTGTGAATTAAAACTCCTCAAACACAGCCAAGTCACAAGGAACCACCTTAATGATCTTCTGCAGCATCCAAGTAAAGCCCTGCTGACTGGAAGCTCTGATTGCAAAGTCCAAAGGAATTCTTCCATCCACCCCAGTGCACCCACACCCTGCACATTTGGGCCATTAAAGCCACATTTAGAGCTCTTTTTGCACTGCACACCTGGTGCTTATTTCACTGCTAAGAATCAAACCAACAGTGCAGATTTTCACACGTTGCGAGAGCTGTGAGGAGTCCAAAGTCAACAGAGCTGATGTGCCCAGGGTTTAAGAACATCCTGCCTTGTAGCCAGCTGCATTGTTCCTGCATTATTTTGTTTTGGAGGAGTTCTCTCCTGGCTTGTTGCAGGCTTTTGCAATAAATAAGATATGCAAGAAAAAAGTTGGATACATTTTCCCTAAAAACTGGGTCAAAAGATAATTCTTTTTAAGATCTTTTTTTTTTTTTTTTAAGACCCTACATAAAAGCACAACGCATTATCCAAAGCAAGGGGAAACATGGAGCGCCTTATTTTGTGTTGAATAAACTAAGCTGGTAGAGCAGCAACAGTCTGCAATTATTTATTAGGTGAAAAACATTGCCTGGTTGCAAAAAGAGTGTACTTTAAATGTTGTGAAGTTTGTGAGAGAGAGGGAAACAGCCAAACTCGAAGACATGACATTTCTGTTTATGTGAAGCTGATCACACTGCTCTTAAAAATTTATTCCAAGCACAGGATGGATCACAGATGAAGTTTATACCTTCCTATTAAATGGTATAAAAAGATCAGTCTGCACTCCCCTAAAAACACACTAAAAATTGCATCAAGGAATAGGACTTGGATATGCTGGTCAGAAACTGAGAAAGGCTCATTTCAGAATTATTGCTGGATTCACAGCTATTTCTATTAAAAGATGACTCCGAGGCATGAGCAAATAAGGAAACTCCAGCACATTTCCACCACACCAGCTGTAAGCAGATGGGAGAGAATTAATTATCAAAAGGAGTTAAGTGTAAGATAGATTTTTTGTTCCTGCAAAGGAACATCACATAAATTACCAGGGCAACACAGGAAGATTTCCAGGCTAACACGAAGTTAAAATAGTGCACCGTGTGGATTAAAGCAGGCTGTCTGCGAGTTGGAAATGGTATTTTTCCAAGGTTTATGAGTAATCAGTTGAAGAATGTCGGTGATTCTGCCTGTCTCCAATTTCTCCTCAGCCTCTACGGATCAGTGCACCTGAGCCTGCATCCCTGGGGAGCTTATTACACACTAAATAAAGCTGTAAATTTGCAGGGGACTCTGCACTTGTGGACACTGCTAATGTGCCGTAGGAACCCTCGGCAAAGTTCACCCTCCTTTTTCAAAGGGGAGCAGCTCTGAGCACAGAGGAGCTGCGACAGGAACCAGAATGGTAAGATAAGGTAATTTCCACCTGTGTTTACTCCTCACAAACACAAACAAGCTGTGCAGAAGGAGCAGAACTGTGTGTCTGAGTGCTCACTGGAGTCATTCCTCATCTCCTATTGGGTTTTCTGTACAAGGAGTTGCCTGTGCCACCATGGACAGCGCTCCTCGATCAAAGAACCAACCTCCTCGTCAAAGAACAAACCAGCGTAAGAGCCATAAATGGCAGGGAAAATTGCAAAATGGAAAATGCTGCCCTTGGAGCTGTGTGAAAAAACACTCTGCTCTGTGGTTTGAAAAACCGCTGCGAGTGCAGCGCCACTCGCAGCAGCTTGGGACAGGATTTGAGCCGAACAGGAACCCTGAACATGAACAGATTGATAAATGCAGGGATGGTTTAAGAGTAGAGCGTGGAATGGGGAGTTCACCGTTCCCATGTGCGAAAAGGGAAGCTCAGTTTGGAATCAAGAAGGATTTCTTCACGGGAGGATGGTCCCACTGGCACAGGCTGCCCTGGGAGCGGGTGGAGTCCCCATCCCTGGAGCTGTCCAAGGAATGAGCAGATGCTGTGCTGAGTTCTCCTGTCTGATAAGATCAGGGTTGGACACAGGCTGATGATCCTGGAGCTCTTTTCCAATCCTAACCATTCTGAGATGCTGGGACTGCAGAGTTATGGAATCACAGAACAGTTTGGGTTGGAAAGGACCTCCCAAGGCCATCAGGCCCAGGACCCTGCAATGAGTAGGGACATCCTCCCTCACTCCAACCTGCCAGAGCCCCCTCAAACCTGGCCATGACTATTCCCAGGGATGGGGCACCATCACCTCTCTGTGCCACTGTTCTACCACCATCACTGTAAAAATGTCTTATGTCTTATCAAAACCAACCCTCTTCCAGCTCAACAGTCTGTGCTAAACTCTACACGTTCCAGTGCTTGAAGCCTACAACAGAGGATTTTATTTCTTCCCAGTAGCAAGCTGAACATGTGCAAATCTTACACCTGAGAAAACTATTGTCATCTCTTCTAAAAGCAAAAGCTCAAGCTACAAACCCAAAGCTAATATTTTTAAAAGTTAATTAAATTAAATTGGTTAAATATTAAATTATCAAAGACTAGTATCTGCTTTTCTTCTGTTGCACCGAACAGAAAAGAAAAAAAAAAATTCTTAGTGTTCCTATCAGAACTTCCTCACGTATGGCATTTTATGGACCATAACAGCCTGGATAAGTCTTTGAATTTTGCATTCCTTGCACTTCTACAGTTTCTTTCATTAAAGCATCAGCTTGGAAATGCATTATGAAATTCCATTTTCTGTGGTGAGAAAAACAAAAACCGAAGCAGCAGCAAGAGTTCCAGAACAAGCAGTGCTTCTATCATTCATGGCAGCAGAGAAAAAAACCAACAAACCAACAGAAGAGACTGCAAGATCCACATGACCCAATGAAAAAAAAAAAAATCCAACAGAAGATATCCTCAAAATACAATATTAATACAAAAAGGAGCCTCATGATTTATTCTAGAGTGCCCTTCAGTAAAGCTGAGAATGACAGTGATGGCAGCACATTCTGCCTCTGCATCCACTGCAAGTGACCAAACTGTGGAATCAGAGCCAGGAATCACTTTTACATTAATGCCTAGAAAAGCAGAATTTTCCAGGCTGTTAATGCTAAGGATTCAAGCTTATAGAGCAAAATAAAAAGCACAGAAATGAAAAAAAACCCAAAGCAGTACCACGCCAGCACTACTCGATCCATACAACTTCATGACTCTAAGAGTGACACTTGACCTTAAATTAAAGGACTTTTTTCCAGTATTTCAACATGCTGCATCAGGCTGAAAACAGAAAATGATAAGGCACTGCACAGTGAAATAGGTACACACACATCTACATGAGCTGAATTATTTGAGGATAATTCAACTCATCACATTATTTGTAGCATTTCTTTAAGCAGGATATGAATATATTCAGCTGAAGGCTTTCCAATACAATTTGCGAGGAGTTATGAGAATTGGATGTATTTTTCCCTTTGTAATATACACTCCATCACTTCTCCAAAGCTATTGCCATTTCTGTAATGAATATTTCTGATTATTTATAGCAGAGTAAGGGTCAGGGAGCATTAGAAATTGAACTCCTGCGGAGCAGAGCTGCATCCCACAGTACTGTGATAGCAGGAAAAGGCTGAGATTTCTTTTGCTGTGCTGGTTGTGACCTCAGCCCTGACTCCTCTGTAAATGGGAGAGGTAAATATATCAACTTCCAGCACAGTCCAAGGTCTCTGACAACCAAATATCAGGTGCCTGTACATGACTGAATATGTCCATCTGCTGAGTCCGCTTTAAACCTCAATCCTAATATCATATCAAGCCTTCCATATTCCAGAAAACAGAATTTTGAAATTAATTAAACTCTGAAATCACTCAGAATTACTCATTATTATACCTAATAATGTGAGAAATTGGGATTTGTAGTGGTCCCAACATATTCTTGCCAGTCTAAACACTAAAGTTAGACAACTTCTAAATATTTTGATTAAAAATCTCTTGAGAAATGCTGTAATTGATGCAAACTGCTCTCTCTCCTATTCATTTTGACACTTGTATAACCAGGAAAGGTTCTGTGAGATTGGATATGCAGATGACGAACATTTTTCCCAAGCACTGAGTTTTGAAATAATTTGAATATTTCCAAATCAGCGAATGCATCCTCATATATCTGTAAAAATCATAATTAATGCTACAAGCACAGAACATGAGGAAAAGATGAGACTCAGATGATGGGAATCTTTAGAGATTTATCAGATCTTGTGAGTTACAAAGTATTAGGAACTAAATCCATAAAATACATGGGTTTTGCCCTGAGCAGTTTTAATGGGTTAAAAGACATCTCGCAGACAAAAGCAATTAGTGACTAAACTCAGGAACTGGTAACACCATCTTGATACGGAGCTGCAGATGCCAGGGGGTTCAATTTGAATCTTTTTGATGTTCTGAGTTTTAGTTAATCATAAATCCCTTTCTGCAGGAGTTTTGCATTTCACTGTACTCAGACAGCAAAACATCATCTGTGCCCTCTCCAAACATCCCCCATCCCTTCCTGCTAAGCATGGATGGAGAGGAGCTAAGATTATGAGAGATAAATTCTAAAACGTTAATAATAAATATGACAAAAAAATTGTATCAATACAATGCTACGGTCCAGAGAATGAACAGCCATTGAAAATCATAAATATTTGTATTATGAGCATCTATTTAAGCTATAGAGAAGGAGTTCTGGAATGAAATATGCAATTTTGTGCTAAAAACTTGTCTGACCATAGATTAAGCCTGCCCAGGCAGCCTTGTTAGATTATAAAGAGCAGTCAGTTCTACGGAGCAGAAAATAAATAGAGTGATATTTGTTCTAGCACTTCCCTATAGTCCCTGAAAATTGATGACATCCTTAACGGTGTTTTAAAAACAGAAATGTATATATGTACACATGTAATATGCGTTTTTAATATTCAAAATCTCATTCCCTTAAAACATTAAATTATTAGGAAAAAAGTGGTTTAGAGCCATTTTTCTGTTTTGAGAGCCAGCAAAGTTGTTGTTAAGCCAAACTCCTGATATCAGCAGTTCCAGAAAGTTGGCAATTTAATATTAAAACATGGGGATAATTTATTTATTAAATCACAATGTGAGAGGAATAAAATGCAATAAATGCAAGCCACCAGAAAAAGCAGGAGCACGATTCATCCCTCCCTGCAGCAGGAAGAACATGTGTTCTTGTGTTCACATGGTTTTATGTCTTGCCTCTCAAACTGCCACGTAAATGATCAGAATCTGAACAATCTTCTGTATTTTCTGCTCAGAAATAAATTCAGAAAAGGAATTTACAAGGCCCAACCTCTTGCATGACTTCCTTGAGGGAAGTTTTTTTCCAAAATTACCGGGCAGCAGCAGCAGGCACAGCTGTGGGAGTGTGCCCACACAGAGGAACACACACGGAGCCCAGGCACTGATAATTCATAATTATGGATATTTACATATCTATTAAATGTATATTAACACGTATATATTAATACATGTATATTAACTAAGCTGCCAAGCCAGGAGTTCAGAATGATGGGGGGAACAGGAAATATTTGTGAAGAGCATCTGTCTGAAGACCTCAGAGGAAGGGTTTGAAGAGTCTAAATTTGTCACGCTCAAGGAAAACGCCCGCACCAGCCTCAGCCAAGCTTTTAAAAGTGTCACTCTGCAGACTGCAAGGCAAACAGCAGTTTTGTTTCTGTCTGTAAAAACCAAAATACAATAGACTAAAAGGCAACTTGGTACACTTGAGGATGTTGTAGCAGCCTCCAGGGACGGTAATGAACAGCTTTTGTAAGGAGGTTAGTGCCTGCAGTGATTACATCCTCCAGTGCTGGCACAGGCACCTTGGAATATTCAATGATTTTTTTTGTCTGTGGGGCTGTTCCTTACAAACAAATTATTAATGAGTTATGACTGCAAGTGGATTAGGAAATGACACACAGGTCCTTGCAGCTGCGTGGATCGTGCAGGTACAGCCATGGATGCCTTTCCACAGCGCTGCCTTTACTGCTCAGATATACAAATATAATTCACCAGGCTATCATTTTTTTGTTAACTGCACTTTGCAGACAGTGCAGAGCAATTTGATGTCTCTCAAGGTGGATAATAGCATGAATAATTCATTAAGCTCGCTGGAGTTAATGTTGTTGTACTCAAGGTTAAGTATTCCCCCATCTCCATATAAGGAATTACTTGATTGCTTACCTTAAAAATGAACTTTCTTGAACACGCCATTGTGTAAATAATAGGATTTGTCTGACTACCATGATTTGTGAGCTGCTCCATCAAGGTACCAGCAAATCACCATACACTGAACAAGCTTACACTTTATTCCAGATGTGCTACAACTCTTTACAACAAACACACCTATTTAGTACAAAAATCCTCTCCATGAGACAATTTTTACTCCCTCCTGTACCTTTGCAAATGATGAAGGTGATTTTATTTATTAAGGCCTATCCTAAAAATAAAAGCAAAATCAAGGGACTACGTCCAGGTTGGCCATGAGCTTAATAAAGATTAATCAAACCACCAAGAGGAAAGCCACGTGCCATTTAGCCAACATCACAAATAAGCTGCAGCACTCAGATTATCCTTGGACAAACTGGGGGCAGGGGGACCCGCTAAGAAACGAGGCCATGGCACCAAGCCAGGCTGTTTGGCTGGTGCTGGGTTTAATTAAAAGCAGCACTCGCTGCGCTCAGCCCCAGCTCAGCCAACGCCTTCGCCCCGTCCTCCACCAGCAAAAGTCCTTCTGCAGGGCACCATCCCAAACTAAAAGTATTTGCTGACAACTGCAGCCTTCACCCTCGCTAATAACTCGCTGATCACACTCTGATTGGAGCCAGACAGAGTAAGGACTGTGCTCTGAAGGGACTCAGCAACTCAGCATCACAGAGAGAGATCCCATGGCCTCTCAGATGGATAACGCACGGCAGAGCACCCAGAGAACGACACTTCCATGGGACATGGGGAGAAATCAGCCCAGGGCTCAATGGACAGGAGCTATCCCACACTCTCAGAGTGCTCAGAAGCTCCCAGGCAGGAGTACATGTTCAAAGATCATTTCTGGGTGTGTTTAATTGCCTGACTGGCTGTGGAGGCTTGTTCATGGACAGACAATGAAAGGTGAGGTGTGGTGCCCGTGCTGATCCTATAGAACTCCCCATCCCAAGATCCTGATGCTGGCAGAACTCACACACCTTGATAAACCTCTCAGCTTTACTTCTCCATAATGCACTGAATGGAGAAAACATTCAAACATTTAAATTTGAGAGTCTCTTTCAGCTTCACTGCATTCTGCTGGTGCATTTTAGGGGCAGACTCTCAGCGCTGCTTTCTCTGTTTCTGCCATCACAACGGCCCTGCCTGTTTAGCTGACTTCCACCTCTCTTATTTCCTGCCTCAGCAAATGATAACAAATTATTAATTTGTCTGCAGATGACATTTACTGCAGCAAGCAGAAAGCTACACCAAAGAAAATGGTAATACAATCGCTTAAACAAGTCTAAGTGCCAGCTACCAGGCACTGTCATCATAAAACAAATTAGCGAAGTTTGTGTTCTGCTGATGAAATAATAGTCTGTGCTATGAAAATTGTGCTCCTCAACCAGCCCTGAACTCCAGAGGAAGCCTCACTTAACAAGTCCAGGGAGCTGAAAACATGAACAATCACCAATTATCCCTTATTCACATTTAACAAAGAGAAAATTTCTTGTGGGGAGTTGTAGACCAAGGGTATGATTTCCTAACATTAGCAAAGGCACAGGACACAAGTCTAACCCAGGATTTCACAGCAGTCAGGTGAAAAAGAAAAGTTATGTAAAAGATTGTCGTAATGGGAGAAAGACAATGGCTTCTTTGAAAACTGTTAACCAAAATAGACAGGAAATCTTCAAGGTGTGCATGCACAGATCCATTTTCTGACAAAACAGCCTGAATATTCCAGAAACTTTGGAAGATAACTTGAAATTACAGCTTACAGTTTAACAATTCCAGCAGGCAGGCTTCAAAAGAACAGGTCACATGTTTCTCATCTCGAATCACAAAGCAATAACCACAGATTCATTTAAATCCTTGTGTGTCACTACTAATCACCTCAACTGGTGCACGGACACAAAACCCATTAAAAGAGACAATTCTGAGGTTTGCACCTTCCCTTCCATTCAGGGACTCACCTCGAGTTTCTTACAGAACAAATTACCCGTGATGAATGACTGACAGCCTTTCCTCAAATGGCACAAATAAATATCTTGATGCCTTCATTATTCTGGAGCATTTAATTTACAAGGATAAGGAGGGAGAGCAAAGCACCACGTGCTCAACTCTGAGCGTGCTGCAGGAACACTTCACCAGCAAGAGGAACTCAAAGATGCAACAAAACAGCACCAAAACCAAGCGGGGCAAATGGAGATTTACAGCAGAGAACTGGTGGATCCCTGGAGCCATGGAGCCCTCAGCTCCATTTCCAATTCCCTTCCCTGCTCAGATTACACAGAAAATGATTTGGTGGCAGTGCCAGCAATTGCTGTTGGACACGAGTCAGTCAATCACTGCTGCCAAACCAAAGAAAATGTTCCTCATGGCTTTTTCAGAAACTTTCCAGATCATTTCAGATGAGTGGGCTCGATGTTTTTTTGTTGTTTTTTTTTTTTTTTAAACTGGCTTTTCATGAAATGCGCCTTTTCCGCCTATAAATCTTACATATATAACTTTTGCTTAAAATTATTTTAGTCTCAGCCATCGGTGACAGCACATAGCAATCACACCAGGAAGTTTATGACGGCAGAGAAACCATTGCTGGATTAATGTTTCAGAATAATGACAATAAGTGATGCCAAACAACAGATTGGCAAAATGAAATATGTCAGCACAGCTTGGAAAAAATACATGTGAAGAATTATTTCTTTATTCATTTCTATTTTGAGAACTAGCCTCAACTTTTTCTTATGTTCTACTCTTGGAATTTCATTTTAAATCTTACTTCAAATCTTCCATACTTTCATTTGAAAATGCAGTTATTGAGTGCACACTGGCAGAAAGGTGGGTTTTTTATTAAATAATTAGTTAATATTTGCTTCTAAATAAAATGTCCCTTGAAAAAAATATTTGCTTTTCAAAAATGACTATGAAATTTCCACCTCTTAAATATGCAAACAGAAAATTAATAAAATTCCTTAAAATTCAATTATTTTTTCTTGTATTACCTTGATATAGGTAGCATTCAAAATTGGCCAGTTAGGAAATTAAATCATTAAAAGAAAAATTTATGATGAATATTTAAAAATATGAACGTGAAGACAATATTTGAGAAAAATATCCATCTTGACCTCTCAGATTAATTTCTGAAAATCCCTGTCATTTCCACAGCTTGACAACCCTTCAATAAATAACCCCCTAACAATTTTCCCTTGATGCAACACCATTTTCATACTTCAGTTTTAGCAGACTTGGCATTATCAGCTTTGATTATATTTTATGATATTTTATTGGCGTCTCATAAACCCAAATGAAAACGTATTAAACCATTCCCAACTTCCTGCACGGCGCTTCCTCAAACAGCAACAAGGACAAAGCAACAACACGATTTTTTCTCACCTGCCCCATGTTGGAAAATAGATTCTTTTTTTAGGTTATCACTCATATTGATGAATATCTGATGGCAGGCTGTGTATCCTGCCTAGAGGCTGAGCAGGCAAAGTGCCCACAAGGGGAACAAGAGGATCTTAGAATGGTTTGGGTTGGAAAGGACCTTAAAAATCATTGATTTTCACCCCTGCTATGGCAGGGATACCTCTCACCATCCCAGGCTGCTCCAGCCCCAATGTCCAGCCCAGCCTTGGGCACTGCCAGGGATCCAGGGGCAGCCACAGCTTCTCTGGGCACCCTGTGCCAGAGCATCCCACCCTCAGCAGATAAAAAGCCACAGGACATTTGGTTTTACAGAAAGAATCTGCACTATTCAGGCCAGGCTATGAAACCAAGCATCAATTATTTCATCAACTTGTGTGCTACAAATAAGGGACACACAACACATCAGGAAACACACAGGTTAAACTGCATCAATTCTTTGAGAACTTTGTCAGGCAGCTCTGAGATGGCCAAAATGAGCTGCTGATGAGATCCCAGACACACCCAGAGCATCCTGTGCACCCTCCACACTCACACCAGGCTGCCATTTCTGATACTCCCCTGAATATTCACCCCATGCATTATGCAGAGTGCWATAATTATATTTTTATAGCTGCTGGATAGGCACGGGCAAGAGTTTCTGCAAGATTGCTTCTGCATTTGTACGCAGAGAAAATATTGTCACAACTGGACTGTTAAAAATTGTTCAATTAAAACAGATCCAGCAAGGAAAAATTGTTGGCTAAATATATAAACAGGCATTACAATTCAGTATAATAGAGGGTGTTTAGAGAACTTACTAAAAAAAAGAAAAAATGTTATGGAATCAGGATTTCAGGTCAGTAAAAACGAAAAGTTGTAACTACACTGAAACATTTTCCATTTTTTAAACTTTTTCAATAATCATTTCACAGAAATTCAGTCCCTAACATTCCTGCAAGCAGCACCCATTTGTATTTACCCCTCTTTATGTTTATACTGGGAAAATCCAATCTCTCAGACGAAGCTGTGGTGTTTGCTCTGTCAGATGTTATCTGTGGACAAAGCTTTGCTTATCTCCAGGTCTCCTCTGCTCTTCTGATTGCAATCTCATTTCCCTCGTCCTTGGCATCCCCTGTCTGCTCCGACCTTCAGCTCGTTAAATATTCAAAGGAAACTTTATGGACTTTCCCATAACCTTGATTAAAAGCCTATGGGGAACCTGAATGCTGAAAAATCGCCCCTTGCTTGGGAAGGAAAGTTGAGCACACTGTGCTGATTTCTGCTTTGCTAATGGTGTTTGTAATCAGCAGTCACTGGCACGGTGGGGAAGGCCAGAGGGGAAAAAAAAAAAAAAAAAAAAAGATGAATCAAACTTACCTGGTTAATAATAATTGTGTTATCGTTACTTAATTTCACCAAGTGCAATTTTTGGGAGCAGTGCTGACAGAGAGTGGAAAGCACATACAAAAAAACAGAAGATAATTCAAAAAAACAGAGAAATATTCATTATAGACCTACAGATATTTTTTCTTTGACCCTTTGGAAAGGAACCCTGTCCCTGCTGTGAGGATGGGAATTTCTGTGGCTTTAGGATCTCCATCCCTGACCCCAAAGAGCTGCTTCATCCCTGCTCTCTGCCTGGAGCCTCGCCAGCTCCTTGGATGTGTTCCCACACCTCAAACCCTGCAGGCATTCTGCATCCACCACATTTTTCCAGGGAAACACGACAGGAGAACAAGCAGACAAGCAAACTCATCCAGGTGCTTTTCAGTGTTTTCTTTCTGTTTGAGTAATTAACACAAAGAGCCAGATGAAAGGCAGCTCAAGGCACTCAAGGAAATGTCTGAGTCACTGTGAGCATCTTTGGGGTTTTAGATGGTACAGGAGGGTCCCACCCCCTCAATCATTTACTCTGTCATTGTCTCCTTTTCTATTCTTGGTCTTTATTCCCCTTTCAATAATGGACAGAGATCTTTTATAATTGTCAGGTGATTAAAGACCCATCGGGTAATTTTGTGCTTAACCATTATATCCTTTCTGCTTTAGGCTTCAAAATAATTTTTCGAGTGAATGGTCTAGCAGACAGGAATAGACCACACTTGTGTGGAGGTTTTGGTATGTAATCAAGAGAGAGGCAACACTAAATGGAAGGATGGGTGTACCAAGTTTCAATTGCAGATACGCTGGATAGACACATGGCGCGGTATGTGCTGACCTGCGCTCTTGTTGCAGCTGTTTGTATTCTCCTCGTAGACACACTCGCGTAGAGAGAGAGAAGGTCATGAAATCAGTAGATAGCAATATGTACATTTGTCGACTGCAGGGGACGTAAACTTTTCATTCTCGAGGGAGATCTGAGCATTTTGGAAATTTGCGTCGAATTAGTATGTGGAACCTGGAGGAGAAAGAAGACTGGTCGCCCCAATCTGATTAAGAGCATAGGCATACAAGGATACAATAGCACCCAAATTTAGTTTGTGAAAACAAGGTGTATCTTACAAATAGCTTTTGATGCTAGGATGGTCTACCTTGGATTGGTGAAGTTGTTATCATTCCACACCTTCTTATTTCTACCATACTCCATTCTTTCCAGTCTGTCCCGCTTCAGATATCTCTCTTACAAATCGGGATGAGTTTACAAGAATCAAAACCAAGAATTTACCTTTGTGTTTGCCTAGGACATACAGGATTGATTTATTTCGACCGGATATGGGCAAGATATTGGTTAAAAGCGTTTTTGATGGTAATAGATAATGGAGCAGTCTATATCACACCACCGACTTACTGAGCATACGCCATTTCTACGTGGGACAGTGGGAGGCACAGACATAGAGAGAAAAAAAAAAACCAAATCCAAACCCCATGCTCTGTATTTTGGCACTCCATCCATTAGATCTAGTTCTGACTCTGCAGCTCTCTGTGTATTTCTAGTAAACAATACGGAGATAAATATTTACTGCTGTACATACATTGTTCCAACCCGTTCAAATCGATGGATTGGACTTTGGTGACCAAGCATTTTTAGAAAGTACGTTTATTCATAGAGCGTCTTTCCCTTGGTGCAAAGAGATAACACCGAATGTTGAGCTCGCTCGGCTGCCTATTACTTCTCCCATAATTTGAGAATTCTCTCTTTCACGTTACTTCAGTGGTGGTATATTCTTAAGACATAAACAGACCCCAGGAGCACCCCAAGAATAAGTAAAATTCCTCAACGAAGCCCCCAAGCCAGCACGCCCTGGAAAGATAGAAACAGCAAAATGGGCTGCTCGCGAGGAAAAACTGCCCTATTTCTCACAATCGTGAAGGGATACTCCCGCCACAGCCCCCACAGCTCTGTTCTCCATAGAACACGAGAACATCCCATTTATAATGAACCATGTCCACGTGCCTTAATTACTTGAACTGAAGTGACTTGCCATGCAGTTATGCTTGCTGAACACCCTCAAGATCAGATACAGCACCAGATTCTAGATATCCCTGGAGACATCTAAGGGCAAACACAGTAGTAGAAACAAGCCTACTTATATAGAACTCAAGAGGGGAAAAACAAACAACCGATCCAGCCATCGCTAGCTGATTTCCCAGGATCATGTAAGAAAAAATTCAAATCTAAAGGCGGGAGGATCCATGACCATGCGAATTAAAACAGGAAGCTACGAAAGTGAAAACGAAGAAAACAAAAAAGCCCAACAGCCAAAGAGAAAGAGAAAAGAAATACGAGCTTTCCTGGAGATGGTCACACAGATAACCATGACGCCGGTAATGACAACATAAGGCTGTTAGATTAATATGCTGACCATCATGAGAGATAGAGCATCAATTTTGCCATGTTTTTTAAAATTTGAAATTGCCTAATTAATCCAGCCATTCTGTGACAGTGAATAGACAATCTAGAACAGCATGTCTTCACTTTTCACACCTCGTTCTTGAAATGTAGTGTGCCACTAATCTGTTAACTTTTTTCAAAGAAGTTGTGTTCTTGCCTCGAATTGATGGAGACCAGTTGCAGAAGCTGATTATTCACGGTGTAGTTTGTTTCCTGGAGTTCCAGTGGAACTTGCCTCCTTTCGGTGGCTGCCATATTCTCAGACCGCTCAACTGTGGTCTATAGAGGGTGGTGGAACAGGATTTAAGACTTTGTTAAACAAGATTGACATTTCTGTGTAAGTATGTTGATGACAACGACACTGGAGCTGATGGCTACTTCTTTAAACAGTCGCCTCGACCACAGCAGTGTGTATCTAATGTTGCTCGGTATTAATAATGTATGATATCTTAACTTTGGTTGATGTGGACTGGTAATTTATCTGAAAGCTTGTAAAAGCCTCAACAGGTTCGGCAGCTAGGCGACGTAGATTGGAACAACAAGAACGCTGGCTTTGGATAGGCAAAAGCCTAACTTAACTGGGGAGCTCAGGCTATCATATCCTCATAGGCAGAGCTATAGAATCGGTACCACCCAAATTCAGGGGAAGCTGGCTCACGAGTGATCCTGAGCACGGAAATTGTATAACTAATTGTTGTACTAGATTTAATGCACTTATAGGAAAATGTTAACCAAAGGTATTTGTCTGCCACAGTGAATTACTATTAAGCTCGTAGAGGGATGCATGGCTAGAGCTAAAGATGAGAGGTGGTATCTAAAGTAGCATCCTGTTTAGCTGTTCTTTCTTATGCACGGGAGAGTAATATTACAAAGCTATACATTCTTATAAGATTGCAAGCAGCAGTAGTTCTTCAACTAAGATTGTCAACCAAGCCATGGGCAATAGATTTAATTGATCTGTAGGTAGCTTTAGCAATTATAAATCTAATTGCTGACTATCAAAGTTAAATGCAGTTGGTGTATAATTATGCTCTGCTGATAAGCTACCAGGGCACGATATAACAACGCTCATGAGCGCAATATAACGCAATCGCAGATCATGCCAGCGGATGGCGCTTCTTCCTCGTGACGTGATTTCTGAGCTGTCTTGCATGAAGTGTTGGATTAGTATCCCCTATGTAATCTAGCATGAGGCAGATGGTGCCACCAAGGTGACACAATTCATGGGTCCAACGCTCTTCATAGTAAGATACTTCTAACTCGAGTCTCGCAATCTAACAGAAGAATTTATTATCCAAAAGTTAGATGTCCATACACGCATGAGCAGACATCTCTGTCGCGCCAGCGCGTTACCATAACGCTGTAGAGCAACTGAGCTCTGTTTTTCTCCATTATACTAGACAACCACAAAAGGGTGCGGAAAGGTTGTGTATTTGTGTTCCGCAGCGACATCGTATCCGCACATTCCCGTCTTGATGATCAACCATCTCAAGTCGAAGCCTCAAGCGGTCACTTGTTGTTATATTGTGCT
>CM019238.1:16298775-16319701 GCA_009741485.1 Malurus cyaneus samueli | reverse complement strand
TGAGAGACCAATGGCTTCTTTCGAATAACTGTGTAACCAAAATAACAGGAAATCGTTCAAGGTGTGATGCACAAGATCATTTTCTGACACAGAACAGCACCTGAATATTACAAACTTTGGAAGACTAACCTGAAATTACAGCTCGCAGTTTAACAATTCCAGCAGGCAGGCTTCAAAAGAACAGGTCACATTTTCTCATCTCGAATCACAAAGCATAATCCACAGATTCATTTAAATCCTTGTGTGTGCACTAACATCAACTGGTGCACGGACACAAAACCCATTAAAAGAGACAATTCTTGAGGTTTGCACCTTCCCTTCCATTCAGGGACTCACCTCGAGTTTCTTACAGAACTAATTACCCATGGTGAATGACTGACAGCCTTTCCTCAAATGGCACAAATAAATATCCATGATGCCTTCATATTCTGGAGCATTTAATTACAAGGATAAGGAGGAGAGCAAAGCACCACGTGCTCAACTCTGAGCCTGCTGCAGGAAACTTCACCAGCAAGAGGAACTCAAAGATGCAACAAAACAGCACCAAACCAAGCGCGGGCAAATGGAGATTTACAGCAGAGAACTGTGATCCCTGGAAAGCCATGGAGCCCTCAGCTCCATCCAAATCCCCTCTGCTCAGATCACACGGAAAGATGTTTGTGTGGCTGTGCCAAGCCACATTGCTGTTGGACACTGAGTCCAGTCAATCACTGCTGCCAAACCAAAGAAAATGTTTCTCATGGCTTTTTTCCAGAAACTTTCCAGATCATTTCAGAGAGATGAGGGTCTGTATTTTTTTTTGTTGGTTTTTTTTTTTTTTTTTTAACTGGCTTTTCATGAAATGCGCCTTTTCCGCTATAATCTTACTATAATTTTTTAAAATTATTTTAGTCTCAGCCATCGGTGACAGCACATAGCATCCACCAGGAAGTTTATGACGCAGAGAGAGAAACATGCTGATTAATGTTTCAGAATAATGCAATAAGTGATGCCAAACAACAGATTGGCAAATGAAAATGTCAGCACAGCTTGGAAAATACATGTAAGAATTATTTCTTTATTCATTTATTTTGAGACTAGCTCAACTTTTCTTATGTTCTACTCTTGGAATTTCATTTTAATCTTACTTCAATCTTCCATACTTTCATTTGAAAATGCAGTTGAGTGCACCTGGCAGAAAGGTGGGTTTTTTATTAATAATTAAGTAATATTTGCTTCTAATAAATGTCCTTGAAAAAAATATTTGCTTTTCAAAAAACTATGAAATTTCCACTCTTAATATGCAACAGAAATTTAATAAAATCCTTAAAATTCAATTTTTTTCTTGTTTACCTTGATATAGTAGCATTCAAAATTGGCCAGTTAGAAATTATTATAATTAAAAGAAAAATTTATGATGAATATTTAAAATATGAACGTGAAGAAATATTTGAGAAAAATATCCATCTTGACCTCTCAGATTATTATTTCTGAAAATCCCTGTTCATTTCCACAGCTTGACAACCCTTCAATAAATACCCTCCTGACAATTTTCCCTGATGCAACACCATTTTCATACTTCAGTTTTAGCAGACTTGGCTTATCAGCTTGTATTTATTTTATGATATTTTATTGGCGTCTCATAAACCCAAATGAAAACGTATTAAACCACTTCCACTTCCTGCAGGCGCTTCCTCAAACAGACAAGGACAAGCAAACAACACGATTTTTTCTCACCTGCCCCACGCTGAAAAGGAGATTTGTTTAGGTTATCACTCATATTGGTGAAAATCTGATGGCAGGTGTTTCCTAGCTGAGGCTGAGCAGGGCAAAGTGCCACAGCGGAAAAGGTCTAGAATGGTTTGGTTGGAAAGGACCTTTAAAATCATTTGATTTTCACCCCTGCTATGGCAGGGGATCTCCCACCATCCCAGGCCTTCGCCCCAATGTCAGCCCTGCCTTGGCAACTGCCAGGATCCAGGGGCAGCCCACAGCTTCTCTGGGACCCTGTGCCACAGAGCATCCACCTCAGCAGACAAAAAGCACACGAGACATTTGGTGTTTACAGAAAGAATCTGCACTATTCAGGCCAGGCTATGAAACCAAGCATCAATTATTATCAACTTGGTGCTACAAATAAGGGACAACAAACAATCAGGAAACACAGGTTAACTGCATCAATTCTTTGAGAACTTTGTCACAGCTCTGAGATGGCCAAAATGAGCGTGCTGATGAGATCCCAGAGATCCTGTGCACCCTCCACACTCACACCAGGCTGCCATTCTTTGGACTCCCCTGAATATCACCCCATGCATTTATGCAGAGTGCTATAATTATATTTTTATAGCTGCTGGATAAGGCACGGGCAAGAGTTTCTGCAAGATTGCTTCTGCATTTGTTGCAGAGAAAATATTGTCACAACTGGACTGTTAAAAATTGTTAATTAAAAAAAGAAAATCCAGCAAGAAAAATTGTTGGCTAAAATATAAACAGGCATTAATTCTTAATAGAGGGTGTTTAGAGAACTTACTAAAAAAAAAAAAATGTGTGATCGGATGATTCAGGTCAGTAAAAAGAAAAGTTGTAACTACACTGAAACATTTTTCCATTTTTTAAACTCATTCAATAATCATATTTTTCCAGAAATTCAGGCCCTAACATTCCTGCAAGCAGCACCCATTTGTATTTACCCTCCTTTACTGAGTTATACTGGGAAACAATCCAATCTCTCAGACGAAGCTGTGGTGCTTTGCTCTGTTCAGATGTTCTGTGGACAACGCTTGATATCTCAGGCTCTTGCTCTTTGATTGCAATCTCATTTCCCTCGTCCTTGGCATATCCCGTCTGCTACCGACCTTCAGCTCGCTCTAAATATTCAGAGGAACCTTATGACTCCCAGTAATACACTCGATTTTAAGAAAGCCCATATGGGTGAACTCTGAATGCTGCACGTCCTTTGAAACAAATCCGCGCCCCTGGCTTGGGAAAGGAAGTTGAGCATCACTTTGTTGACTCTTTCTGCTTCGCTAATCGCAGCATGTTGTTTGTATCGTTTGATTAAATCACGTAGCCATACCTCATTGCCACGGGGTCGTGCAGTTTCTTGGTTTCCTGCTGATCGCAGTAAGATGTGCATAAAAATCATTAGCTAATAAAATAAATGTAAACTAGGTCAGTTGACCAGATGCTACTCCGTACTACCTATGTGTTACATATATCTAGTTTCGGTCTCAGGAGATCTCAGTAGTATTCCTGATCTACTTAATAAGTAATTGTGTATCGTTACTTAATTATCACCCAAGTGCAATTTTTTGGGGCGCGAGTCATTGGCTGCGAGTAGTCTGGAACAGCATAATTACGATAAAGAAGCGTATAGATGATTCAAAAACAGAGGAAATATCATGGTTATACTAAAGGATATTCTTTGACCTTGAGAAGAACCGTCCTGTTCTTGGATAGGATGGTAATTTCGTCTCGGGCCTCTTGTGCTTGCGATCGTCACCTTCGGCATCCTCCCGATCGATGCGCTATCCGGATGAGATAAGCCTCTCTGGTTTTGGCCAGTTGCTGCTCTTCTTGCCTGGCAGCTCTTCGCCACGCCTCCCACTTTGGAAGGTATGTTTCGCCACCTGAAACACCTGCAGGCTTCTGCATCCACAATTTTTCCAGTAGAAAACCATCTGGCCCAGTCGTGTGTAGATACAAGCAGCAATATTGACAAGCTGAGTATACTCTGCATCTCAGCTGACTTTCAGCACGTGTGTTCTATCAGGTTGAGTCTCAACAGAGCACGACGCCACTGGTGAATCTTTCACCTCTCTTACGTGCGCGCAATAAAGGAACAGCTCAATCGCCACTTTTACAGCGAAATCATGTGTCGATAGTCTGCACTAACTCCGTGTCGTATACGACATAGAGCTTCCTGCCTGGATGGATCGCATGATTATGTATTCAACGTTCTGTTGTTATCTCCTGTCTAGCTTATGCAATTGTAGTTCGCTCAGTTCCCCGGTCTCGACGCCAGGTAGGAGCCCTCTGATCAGTGCCCATATCTGACATGGCGTCTCGTGTGCCTGCTTCTTTTATTTTCTTTCATTTTTTCACTGCTTCTACTTTCGTTCTCGACTTACATGTCAACTTCGTAACCCATCTATTCTTTCACAATCTCTCTCTGCCTTATCACACTTGAACAGGTCACGGTGCTAAGAGCTTTATGTCTAGGTGCTATACTAGGAGTCGCTCGTGCCCCACTTATTACCCCTCAATCAACAATTATTCTTCTTGCTCATCTTCTGTAGTCCTGTTTTTTTTCTTTCTTTGACGAGATCATTTTTTCCACGTCTCTTATCTTCCACATGAATGGACAGTAGGAATCTGCTATCTGCTTATTACACAGATTAGGCTAGTGTGTGTAGATCGCTACTCAGTCGCCGTCATTTCCGATGCATATACACTGCTCCTACCTTATCGTATCGCCACGATCGTTAGTGGAAATCTTTGCCATGCGATATTCTTCCAGTCCGATCTTAGATCCGATATTGATCGTCTTTTCTGTTTGTGCCTCAGTGAAGGCTCTTCTAATTGCATTGATATATCTACATTCCGCTGTAGATATTGTAATGGCGCCTAATCTTTCTGGTATCAAGACACACTAAATGGAAGATCAATTTATTGTGCCTTTATCACCTTGTATCAGTACAAGATCGCAGTAATTTTCGTCACAGCATTTGATTATCTCATATGGGAGGAAAAAGAGCCATAAAGGACAACGTAAGTCAATCCTAACCTGTTTAAGCTCTTAAGCAGAGCTACTGGAGGTCCTCTTATTCCAATACGCGATCTCAACTGTACATCAAAAGATTTCCCTACTGTATTTGTGGTGTTTTGTGAAGACAGACTACTCCATCACATCCCAGGTATACAGTGGGAACAAAAAAAAAAAATCCAATCCAGCCTTGCACAATAAATCAGGTAACATCATGCTTAACATTTCAATGAATTTTTTTCTTCATATAAACTATCAGTTCTTATGGAAGAACATGGTGCTTTATTATAGTTTTTCCTCTGTTGTTTAATAACAGGAATGGTGTAGAGACAAACCTAACGTCTCCAAGGCTACACGAGGAAATAAGAGAAATATTGCTCTGCCTCAGGGAAACCTTCCTTTCATATCTGATACCACAGCCCCATACTCCAAGAAATCCTAAATGAAAATGAAACCATATGTGTTCTTTCATTATTACTGCCTTATTTAATTGTCTGAACTGAATGACTTGCCATGCATTATGTTAGCTATATACATTTCCAAGATGTAACACACAGATGATATTTAACCTATATCACGTGAGTTTTTCGGAGTGATTGCCCATGTGTGCATTGATTGGGTCGATCCTGAGTAAGATGCAAACACTGAGTGGTTTAAACAGTCCCATTCTTCCTAAAGTGCTCTTTAATTAATGTTGTCTACAGTGCTATATATGAAAGCTTGAAGTAAAGCCTGAAAACACTTATCGCCTACTTAACTGTGCTCATTCAGGGCAGACCCACCAAATTCAGGGAGTAAGCTGCTGGAGAGGGAATTTAGATGTACAGCGCAAGGATTTAACCAGGATGCACGAGGAATTTAACTAAAGATGCACAGGAATTACCAAGGATGCACATGGAATTCAACTAAGTGATGCACAGTAATTCAGCAAGGATGCACAGGAACTAAGACTCAAGGATGCACAGGAATTTAACCCCAGGATGCATACAGGAAATGTTAACCAAGGGTGCACGAGAATTCTAACCAAGGATGCACAGGAATTAACCAAGAGTGCTGCAAATACAAGGAATACAGAAATTATAACTAAGGATGCACAGGAATTTAACCTAGATCAGTGTCTTTCTCGACTAAGGATTCTGCAGGTGAAGAGCTGAGCTCAGCTCTGCAGGGCTCTGTCCTCCCTTTCCAATCCCAAGGCTGTGTCACCCATGGGCAGATCTGAGCTTCCCCAGCAGAGCTCCCTGAGAATCTCCTGGAGAAAATGTTGGATTCAGCAAAGCTGAGCCATCAGTCAGTGGCAGATGAGATGTATGCATCTGCAGATACATATGTTTAGATGCACCAGTAATTTGTGCCCATTATGAAGGCAGATAAATATGCAGAGATGTGCACATACACAGCAGAGCTCCCACACAGTGGAAAAGTCTGACATCAGAAGGAAAGCCAAATTGCTGTTGCTGTCAATGGAAAACTCCTAACTCTCTTTAAAACAGAATATTCACAATTCTAATTCTTTTCTCTTAACATTATAAATCACTTTTGTTTTGCTAAACAGATTCCTATTTGTTTAATTAAGTTTCAAACAGAATAAAAGTTTGATCTGGATCACCAAGCTTCTCCTTTCTGAGCAGCCAGAGTGGGAAGAAGGTTTTTACTCAGGTCACAGTCTATACAGACCCTACAAAGCCATGGTCCTACACCCCAGAGCAGCACCACAGAGGCATCACCAGCTCTGGACAGGAGTGAAAACTCATTTCATACAAGGTTTGTTTGCCTGGATCAGTATCCTCTGCTCTGGAGGGTGTGTGAAAGGGATGATTTGCACTCTTTGAGGACCATGCAGCCTTTTCTCATCTCACACCAAAAATGATGCACGTTTGCAATCCATTTCTGTGGCTGCAGGAGTGACTGGGGAGCCAAGAGAATACAAATGAGACATTATCATTTGATCTACAGCATTTCCTTAAAATTCCAAATCTTGCTACAGGAGCCCTCATGCATGCTGAACACCATCATCATTAGATAATTACTCATTATAAATGAGCACAGGCTAAAGCCAGACATGCTGTTCAGCTTTCCAAGCACATACAAATTTCAGTGTTAAAATGAAAATATAATATAATTCAGAACATTTTTTTTTTTACTGATCAAAGGTGCTGAATTTACATACAGGTAGTTTGTTTTCCTGGCGACTGGGAAAAAAATCAGTCTCTGCAGTGCTCAGCCACTGGCAGAATCTCAATGTAAAAGATYATTTCAAACTTAGATTTGAAACAAATTCCTTCTTCCCTGTTGTACATTAAAGCTATAGGGGTGGTTGTACATTAAGAATGATCCTCTGCCCAGTTCTTTCACTCCTCAAAAGCCAAGTTCTCTCTTCCACCACCCYACATGCCTTCATGCCCAATTTATTTGCATTTATTCATAGAGGGTGTCATTTCTGAAGATCTATCACTTTATTTATTGCACTGTGTAGTGAGATTTGGGCATGGCTGTGCCTGGTGCACCGAGACCCAGACTTTCCTAATTTATGTCTTAGCATTTATAATTGCAAATAGCAATTGTAATGATTTATAGGTTCATATTTCTTGGTATTAACCACGTCACAGTTCCACCATACTCAGTGAAAGGTATTTTTGGGGAAAGATCCTCCCTTTGCAAAGACAGAAAGCCTTTGTCACATACAGCTGCTGTCCCAAGGCCATTGTGGATCCCAGAGTAAAAAAAGGGATCAGCCAGAGCAGGACTCACCCAAACCCCACTGACCCCATGGTAACATCAGTGGTACCCAGATTTTGGCAGAGATCTGAGTGGCAAACAAAGGCTCTGCTAAAAGGCAGCACTAAATCCAACATATTTTGGAAAAAGAACATTACAGCCCTACAGTTCTGCTGCTGAATAAGGGACCAGGCTGAAGCACATGAAAGGAAAATGAAGAGAAAATCTGAAGTGCCTGAGTGAACGGCTCTGTCTGGAGTTTCAGAGCTCTTTTTTCCCTCCTCAGCCATTCCACTGTCTGCTCTATTTAATCAAGGCTGCAAATTGCCTTGTTCACTCAGGGTTTCTTGTATTTTTTTCCCCCCAAACAAAGCAGTACAATCAATGCAACATTGCTGTTGCAGTTTATATATCTTACACGTGAAACGAGAATCATTTTCACATCAAATAAACCAGGTCTTCTAGTTCATGATTCCCAAACAGTAATTCACAAATACATTTTACAGCTTCTTCTGGCATGAGCAGAAGTTACATAAATTACAGACACAATGGGAAGAGAAAGGCAAGGTCCATCAAGGACTCCAGAGAAAGATGCCTTATTCTTACAAAACATCAAAAGAAAAGTGGCATCCCACTTTTCAGCTGAACATCTCTTCTGGAAAATGAACCTTTTTGAAATAGAACTAAACACTGGGGTTTATCTTACTGATTTTATAGTTTTCTGTTTCAGAGCAGACTCTTAACAGAAGCTCAGAGAAAATGTTTAACATTCAAATATGTTCCAGAAATACCACCAATACTTGAGCAAAAAAAAAGCCCAACATTTGTCTTCAAAGGGATTTCTGCTGAGAGAAAAAGCTGGTTTATTTTTCTCTATTTGTTACCATGGACATCTGAATAAAGATAGTATATTTTTACTGGAACCATCTTCTACTGCTGTTGGGGAAAAAAAAAAAAAAAAAAAAAAAAAAAAGTTGCCATCTGCCTTAAAGTATGTCCCTCTGCAAGAGCCTATAGATGCCACAAGGACCTGATGATTTAAATAATGTCCACTTGGAGCAAATATCTGAGAAAGATCTTATCTCAACAGAAATATTTTAACAATGGAAAAATATTATATATATATTTTTATATATATATCTGACATCGATTTTAAACCTTTGTGTGATGGATCTTGAGTATTTTGATGTAGTCACAGCTTCAGTTTGGCAGAGGTTTTTTTTTTGGGTTTTCTCTCTTTTTCTCTAATCTCTTCCTTTTACCAGACATTGAATAGAAATGCTATCTTTAACCTTGAGATCCCTGTTCTTGTTGCTTTGTGTCATAATCTTATTATTTAAAAGCAATTCTTGGCATTTAACACCTCACCTCAGCATGCAAAGTGCTTTTGGATTAGAGTGCGTTTTCCTGGGGGTAAAAGATGGAGTGACTGGGAATTAGAATTCAGTGTTAGCCTCACTTCCAGCTTCTGGACAAGAAAAATCCCCCTGTGACCCCCCTGTCTGCTCTGCTTATGTGTTTATTTGCAAATGGTGCATTACAGGTCACAGAATGGTGAGTGAGGACAGCAGAGCCACTGTCCCCACACTGCAAATAGCAGGATGCAGTTACAGCTCACACTCAAGGGAATCGATTTTTAAAGCATAAATGGACAGAGTTCTCTGCACTGAACATTGCAGGGACTCATCAATGGTGGAGTGGAGGAACCAACTCTGCCTCCCAACTCAGCCCAGGGAGATGATGGAGCTCTGAGTTCAGAGTGGGTGATTGTGAACTATCTTTGGATTAAAAAAAAAAAAACAAAAAAAAAAAAAACAAAAAAAAACAAAAAAAAAAAAACCAAAAAAAAACCAAAAAAAAAACCAAAAAAAAAAAAAAAAAAAAAAAAAAAAAAAAAAGATTTTGGCGAAACAGGCCTTGTCCTGACCAAAAAAGCTGGAGAGCTACTGGGGCAGGGCCAGCTCCAGGTGAGAAATGCAGGGTCCCCATGTGCCCACCTTGGTGACAACCATGGGCACTGTCAGAGCAGGACTCACCCAAACCCCACTGACAAACCCCACTGTCTGTGCTGCTCAGGACACCGGGAAAGGGGCAAGGGCTGCAGCACCACCTTAGGGAAAAAAACACCAAAAAACACCTCAAAACAGCATTAAACAGTGCTGCTGTTGTGTGTCAGGATTCCTTTGGAAGATCTGCAAGCAACATGAGGATGATGGTGCATTAAAAATGCACTGACACTACAGCACAGAGAAATCTGCTGTCAGGAAAGTGAGAGCTCGAGCATCTAGAAATTAAACATTTCTTTTTCTGTGGTCATGAAATGAGGCTGAACCAACCCCTCTGTTTCACACACTCGTTAACCTTCTGCCTTGATGAAAATTAACAGCTACAGCTTCTTCTAAATAAATTCTGTAAGTTTTAGCGGATAAAGTGTTCCTCTATTCCTGTCAAAGAGTTGTGCAGCACAGCTGGTTTTGAACAAATCCCTATTTTTACACCCTAACATTTGACTATCATTATGTATATGAGTTTCTTCAGCCTGCAAAGCATGTTTTAACAAGAAATATTAATGTCCCCCCACATTTACCATCTTTTATCCCTATTCAGCAAGAATAGGTGATATACAAAAGAGAAAACATCTGCTTCCTTGTATTACAATTTCTCTTGAACTCTTTAGATTGGAGGCACAAAGTTGATAGCAGAGGTTAGAGATGAATGTGCAAAGCAGAGCCATGTTTCTTTGTAACTGCCTTTCAAAGGGAAAACAAATCCTAAAATTCAGCATTATGAAAAGCATAAAGAAAGAATTATGAGGGAGCTTTTTTCTTAAGACATCTTTAGTGGCTAAATTATTACATCTTCAGATTTGTAATCCTTAAAGTGGTTCGTTCCTAACACAGGCGCCAGAATAAGCTCAGGCCTGAGGGTCAAATTCACCGATTATGGGTTCTACTGGGGTGGAGCTCTCATCTATCTGTCTCTAAAATTGCTCCTTATTTCTCTTTTTTCATGAAGATCACAAGAATCTTTCTCCATCAGCCCCCTTATTGCCCTGACCTACTCCAATACTGGAATTTATTCACAGTATTGTGGAAAAGTGTCCATCAGGAGATCTGGAAATGCAGCAGGTCCTTCACTTGTGTAGCTGTGTCCTGTGAATGGAAATAGCATTTGTTACATCTGTGTGTAGGGTCACATGAGAATTAGGAGTTTCATTATTAGAGTATGGTTTGTATGTTTTAAAGAACATAAACAATTAAATAATCTGATTGCCTGTTGACCTATCCAGCTTTCCATTGAAGGATTCATAGTTCAAAGGTGTCAACTTCTGGAAAAAGGGTGAGGTGTCCTCCTACATTTTGTTTTATATTTTTCTTTCACATATGCTGAGCACAGAATGATTTAAAAAGCACAATACTATGAATTATTCTGGAGTCAGATAAGGAGAATTCCTTTTTTGTTTGCTTTCCTCCCCCTGAAATCTGATTTTTGATACACCAGGGCCATTTCTGTGGAAGGAGCTCATGTCTGGATCATTGCATGATCCTTAGCTCTTAATTTGTGTCAGGATGCAGCAGATTGCCAAATCCAGGTCCCATTTTCAGAGATGTTGTTGTCTCTGTCACCCTGAGGCTGGCACAGGAGAAGGAAGCACCGAGGATGCTCTCAGGGCTCCTTTGCTGCAGTTTCAGCCCAGCATTGATAATCCTGGCTCCTGTGTCTCATGCAGGGTGAGTTTTGTGTTTTGAGCCAGGCAGGGGCAGGGAGGGATCTTTTTGGAACTTTTCCATGGAGGGTTTGTCTCAGCAGGGTCTGCAATCACAGCCCTTCACTCCAGAGCAGGCATTCACTCTGCAGGGCTGAAATTACCAACGAGGGCATCATCCACATCGGGGTAATCCCATGCAATGACAGATAAATTAAAGAAACACACAAAGTCCAAGAGTGGAAAGATATTTCAGACATGGAAAAGAAAAAAAAAAAAAAAAAAAAAAATGTCCTGAGCTTATTCTGGCGCCTGTGTTAGGAACGAACCACTTTAAGGATTACAAATCTGAAGATGTAATAATTTAGCCACTAAAGATGTCTTAAGAAAAAGCTCCCTCATAATTCTTTCTTTATGCTTTTCATAATGCTGAATTTTGGATTTGTTTTCCCTTTGAAAGGCAGTTACAAAGAAACATGGCTCTGCTTTGCACATTCATCTCTAACCTCTGCTATCAACTTTGTGCCTCCAATCTAAAGAGTTCAAGAGAAATTGTAATACAAGGAAGCAGATGTTTTCTCTTTTGTATATCACCTATTCTTGCTGAATAGGGATAAAAGATGGTAAATGTGGGGGGACATTAATATTTCTTGTTAAAACATGCTTTGCAGGCTGAAGAAACTCATATACATAATGATAGTCAAATGTTAGGGTGTAAAAATAGGGATTTGTTCAAAACCAGCTGTGCTGCACAACTCTTTGACAGGAATAGAGGAACACTTTATCCGCTAAAACTTACAGAATTTATTTAGAAGAAGCTGTAGCTGTTAATTTTCATCAAGGCAGAAGGTTAACGAGTGTGTGAAACAGAGGGGTTGGTTCAGCCTCATTTCATGACCACAGAAAAAGAAATGTTTAACTCTGCTCGAGCTCTCACTTTCCTGACAGCAGATTTCTCTGTGCTGTAGTGTCAGTGCATTTTTAATGCACCATCATCCTCATGTTGCTTGCAGATCTTCCAAAGGAATCCTGACACACAACAGCAGCACTGTTTAATGCTGTTTTGAGGTGTTTTTTGGTGTTTTTCCCTAAGGTGGTGCTGCAGCCCTTGCCCCTTTCCCGGGTCCTGAGCAGCACAGACAGTGGGGTTTGTCAGTGGGGTTTGGGTGAGTCCTGCTCTGACAGTGCCCATGGTTGTCACCAAGGTGGGGACCCTGCATTTCTCACCTGGAGCTGGCCCTGCCCCAGTAGCTCTCCAGCTTTTTTGGTCAGGACAGCTCTGTGTCAGCCAAAATCTTTTTTTTTTTTTTTTTTTTTTTTTTTTTTTTTTGGTTTTTTTTTTTTTGGTTTTTTTGGTTTTTTTTTTTTTGTTTTTTTTTGTTTTTTTTTTTTTGTTTTTTTTTTTTTAATCCAAAGATCAGCTCCAGATCACCCACTCTGAACTCAGGAGCTCCATCATCTCCCTGGGCTGAGTTGGGAGGCAGAGTTGGTTCCTCCACTCCACCATTGATGAGTCCCTGCAATGTTCAGTGCAGAGAACTCTGTCCCATTTATGCTTTAAAAATCGATTCCTCTCTGAGTGTGAGCTGTAACTGCATCCTGCTATTTGCAGTGGTGGGGACAGTGGCTCTGCTGTCCTCACTCACCATTCTGTGACCTGTAATGCACCATTTGCAAATAAACACATAAGCAGAGCAGACAGGGGGGTCACAGGGGGATTTTTCTTGTCCAGAAGCTGGAAGTGAGGCTAACACTGAATTTCTAATTCCCAGTCACTCCATCTTTTACCCCCAGGAAACGCACTCTAATCCAAAAGCACTTTGCATGCTGAGGTGAGGTGTTAAATGCCAAGAATTGCTTTTAAATAATAAGATTATGACACAAAGCAACAAGAACAGGGATCTCAAGGTTAAAGATAGCATTTCTTATTCAATGTGGGCTGGTAGAAAGGAAGAGATTAGAGAAAAAGAGAGGAAAACCCAAAAAAAAAACCTCTGCCAAACTGAAGCTGTGACTACATCAAAATACTCAAGATCCATCACACAAAGGTTTTTAAAATCAGATGTCAGATATATATATAAAAAATATATATAATTTTTTCATTGTTAAATATTTCTGTTGAGTAAGATCTTTCTCAAGATATTTGCTCCAAGTGGACATTATTTAAATCATCAGGTCCTTGTGGCATCTATAGGCTCTTGCAGAGGGACATACTTTAAGGCAGATGGCAACTTTTTTTTTTTTTTTTTTTTTTTTTTCCACAGCAAGTAGAAGATGTTCCAGTAAAAATATACTATCTTATTCAGATGTCCATGGTAACAATAGAGAAAAATAAACCAGCTTTTTCTCTCAGCAGAAATCCCTTTGAAGACAAATGTTGGGCTTTTTTTTTGCTCAAGTATTGGTGGTATTTCTGGAACATATTTGAATGTTAAACATTTTCTCTGAGCTTCTGTTAAGAGTCTGCTCTGAAACAGAAACACTATAAAATCAGAAGATAAACCCCAGTGTTTAGTTCTATTTCAAAAAGGTTCATTTTCCAGAAGAGATGTTCAGCTGAAAAGTGGGATGCCACTTTTCTTTTGATGTTTTGTAAGAATAAGGCATCTTTCTCTGGAGTCCTTGATGGACCTTGCCTTTCTCTTCCCATTGTGTCTGTAATTTATGTAACTTCTGCTCATGCCAGAAGAAGCTGTAAAATGTATTTGTGAATTACTGTTTGGGAATCATGAACTAGAAGACCTGGTTTATTTGATGTGAAAATGATTCTCGTTTCACGTGTAAGATATATAAACTGCAACAGCAATGTTGCATTGATTGTACTGCTTTGTTTGGGGGGAAAAAAATACAAGAAACCCTGAGTGAACAAGGCAATTTGCAGCCTTGATTAAATAGAGCAGACAGTGGAATGGCTGAGGAGGGAAAAAAGAGCTCTGAAACTCCAGACAGAGCCGTTCACTCAGGCACTTCAGATTTTCTCTTCATTTTCCTTTCATGTGCTTCAGCCTGGTCCCTTATTCAGCAGCAGAACTGTAGGGCTGTAATGTTCTTTTTCCAAAATATGTTGGATTTAGTGCTGCCTTTTGTCAGGGCCCTTGTTTGCCACTCAGATCTCTGCCAAAATCTGGGTACCACTGATGTTACCATGGGTCAGTGGGGTTTGGGTGAGTCCTGCTCTGGCTGATCCCTTTTTTACTCTGGGATCCATAATGGCCTTGGGACAGCAGCTGTATGTGACAAAGGCTTCTGTCTTTGCAAAGGGAGGATCTTTCCCCAAAAAATCTTTCACTGAGTATGGTGGAACTGTGACGTGGTTAATACCAAGAAATATGAACCTATAAATCATTACAATTGCTGTTTGCAATTATAAATGCTAAGACATAAATTAGGAAAGTCTGGGTCTCGGCTGCACCAGGCACAGCCATGCCCAAATCTCACTACACAGTGCAATAAATAAAGTGATAGATCTTCAGAAATGACACCCTCTATGAATAAATGCAAATAAATTGGGCATGAAGGCATGTGGGGTGGTGGAAGAGAGAACTTGGCTTTTGAGGAGTGAAAGAACTGGGCAGAGGATCATTCTTAATGTACAACCACCCCTATAGCTTTAATGTACAACAGGGAAGAAGGAATTTGTTTCAAATCTAAGTTTGAAATGATCTTTTACATTGAGATTCTGCCAGTGGCTGAGCACTGCAGAGACTGATTTTTTTCCCAGTCGCCAGGAAAACAAACTACCTGTATGTAAATTCAGCACCTTTGATCAGTAAAAAAAAAAATGTTCTGAATTATATTATATTTTCATTTTAACACTGAAATTTGTATGTGCTTGGAAAGCTGAACAGCATGTCTGGCTTTAGCCTGTGCTCATTTATAATGAGTAATTATCTAATGATGATGGTGTTCAGCATGCATGAGGGCTCCTGTAGCAAGATTTGGAATTTTAAGGAAATGCTGTAGATCAAATGATAATGTCTCATTTGTATTCTCTTGGCTCCCCAGTCACTCCTGCAGCCACAGAAATGGATTGCAAACGTGCATCATTTTTGGTGTGAGATGAGAAAAGGCTGCATGGTCCTCAAAGAGTGCAAATCATCCCTTTCACACACCCTCCAGAGCAGAGGATACTGATCCAGGCAAACAACCTTGTATGAAATGAGTTTTCACTCCTGTCCAGAGCTGGTGCTGCTCTGGGGTGTAGGACCATGGCTTTGTAGGGTCTGTATAGACTGTGACCTGAGCAAAAACCTTCTTCCCACTCTGGCTGCTCAGAAAGGAGAAGCTTGGTGATCCAGATCAAACTTTTATTCTGTTTGAAACTTAATTAAACAAATAGGAATCTGTTTAGCAAAACAAAAGTGATTTATAATGTTAAGAGAAAAGAATTAGAAATGTGAATATTCTGTTTTAAAGAGATTTAGGAGTTTTCCATTGACAGCAACAGCAATTTGGCTTCCTTCTGATGTCAGACTTTTCCACTGTGTGGGAGCTCTGCTGTATATGTGCACATCTCTGCATATTTATCTGCCTTCATAATGGGCACAAATTACTGGTGCATCTAAACATATGTATCTGCAGATGCATGCATCTCATCTGCCACTGACTGATGGCTCAGCTTTGCTGAATCCAACATTTTCTCCAGCGAGATCTCAGGGAGCTCTGCTGGGGAAGCTCAGATCTGCCCATGGGTGACACAGCCTTGGGGTGGAAAGGGAGGACAGAGCCCTGCAGAGCTGAGCTCAGCTCTTCACCTGCAGCAATCCTTAGTAAATGTCACAATCCTGTGCATCCTTGTGTAAATTCCTGTGCACCCTTGGTTAAATTCCTGTGCATCCTTGGTTAAATTTCTGTGCATCCTTAGTTGAATTCCTGTGCACTCCTTGGTTAAATTCCTGTGCATCCTTAGTTAATTCCTGTGATCCTTGTTAAATTCCTGTGCACTTTAGTTGAATTCCTGTGCATCCTTGGTTAAATTCCTGTGCATATTTAGTTAAATTCCTGTGCATCCTTGGTTAAATTCCTGTGCATCCTTGGTTAATTTCTGTGCATCCTTAGTTAAATTCCTGTGCATCCTTAGTTAAATTCCTGTGCATCCTTAGTTAAATTCCCTGCTCAGAGCAGCTCCCCTGAATTTGGTGGGTCTGCCCTGAATGAGCACAGTTAAGTAGGTGCATAAGTGTTTTCAGGCTTTAGGCTTTACAAGCTTTCATAATTAGCACTGTAGACAACATTAATTAAAGAGCACTTTAGGAAGAATGGAGCTGTTTAAACCACTCCAGTGGTTTGCATCTTACTCAGGGATCCCAATCAATGCAGCACATGGGCAATCCACTCCGAAAAACTCACGTGATTATGGTTAAATATCATCTGTGTGTACATCTTGGAAATGTATATAGCAAGCATAACTGCATGGCAAGTCACTTCAGTTCAAGGACAATTAAATAAGGCAGTAATAATGAAAGAAACATATGGTTTCATTTTCATTATGATTTCTTGGAGTATTTGGGCTGTGGTAATCAGATATGATGAAGAGGGAGGTTTCCCTGAGGCGAGCAATATTTCTCTTATTTCCTCGTGTAGCCTTGGGACAGTTAGGATTTGTCTCTTACTCATCCTCCTGTTATTATACAACAGAGGAAAAACTATAACTAAAGCACCATTGTTCTTCCATAAGAACTGATAGTTTTTATGAAGGAAAAAAAAAAAACTCATTGAAATGTTAAGCATGATGTTACAACTGATTTATTGTGCAAGGCTGGTTTGGATTTTTTTTTTTTTTTTTGTCCCACTGTACCTGGATGTGATGGAGTGATCTGTCTTCACAAAACCACCCGAATACAATGAGGGAAATCTTTTGATGTACAGTTGAGGATCGCGTTTGGAAATAGAGGATCCCCTCCAGTAGCTCTGCTTAAAGCTTAAACAGTTTTAAATTTTGACTTTACTTGCCTTTTATGCTCTTTTCCTCCCATATTGAGATAATTTCCAAACGCTGGTGAAGAAAATTACTGCATCTGTACTGAACAGTGATAAGGCACAATAAAATTTGAATCTTCCATTTAGTGTGTCTTGATTCAGAATATAGTGTCCATCACTCAGAAACAAATTATTTTGAAGCCTAAAGCAGAAAGGATATAATGGTTAAGCACAAAATTACCCGATGGGTCTTTAATCACCCGACAATTATAAAAGATCTCTGTCCATTATTGAAAGGGGAATAAAGACCAAGAATA
This sequence comes from Malurus cyaneus samueli, assembly GCA_009741485.1. Lineage (NCBI taxonomy): Eukaryota > Metazoa > Chordata > Aves > Passeriformes > Maluridae > Malurus > Malurus cyaneus. Next base: position 16,302,297 of record CM019238.1, on the reverse strand, counting down.
GAAAAGGAGACAATGACAGAGTAAATGATTGAGGGGGTGGGACCCTCCTGTACCATCTAGAAAACCCCAAAGATGCTCACAGTGACTCAGACATTTCCTTGAGTGCCTTGAGCTGCCTTTCATCTGGCTCTTTGTGTTAATTACTCAAACAGAAAGAAAACACTGAAAAGCACCTGGATGAGTTTGCTTGTCTGCTTGTTCTCCTGTCGTGTTTCCCTGGAAAAATGTGGTGGATGCAGAATGCCTGCAGGGTTTGAGGTGTGGGAACACATCCAAGGAGCTGGCGAGGCTCAGGCCAGAGAGCAGGATGAAGCACTCTTTGGGGTCAGGGATGGAGATCCTAGCCACAGAAATTCCATCCTCAACGGGCGGTTCCTTTCAAGGGCAAAGAAAATCTTAGGTCTATAATTATTTCTCTGTTTTTTGAATTATCTTCTGTTTTTTTGTATGTGCTTTCCACTCTCTGTCAGCACTGCTCCCAAAAATTGCACTTGGTGAAATTAAGTAACGATAACACAATTATTATTAACCAGGTAAGTTTGATTCATCTTTTTTTTTTTTTTGGCTCTCCCCCCCTCCGTGACGCTACAACACATTAGCAGGAATCACAATTGCTCACTTTCCTTCCAAGCAAGGGGTTCGATTCAGTCCATAGGCTTTTAATTCAAGGTTATGGGAAAGGTCCATAAAGTTTCCTGAATATTTAAGCGAGCGAGTCGTGAGCAACAGGGGATGCCAGTGAGGACGAGAAATGCAGATTAATCGAAGAGCAGAGGAGACCTGGAGATAAGCAAAGCTTTTGTCCACAGATAAAGACAGACACAGCTTCGTCTGAGAGATTGGATTGTTCATAAAACATAAAGAGGGTATATATACAATAGGTGGGGTGCTGCTTGCAGGAATGTTAGGGACTGAATTTCTGAAAAATGATTATTGAAGAAGTTTAAAAAATGGAAAATGTTTCAGTGTAGTTACAACTTTTCTTATTTACCTGACCTGAAATCCTGATTCCCGTAACATTTTTTTTTTTTTTTTAGTAAGTTCTCTAAACACCCTCTATTATACTGAATTGTAATGCCTGTTTATATGTTTAGCCAACAATTTTTCTTTGCTGGATCTTTTTTTTTAATTGAACAATTTTTAACAGTCCAGTTGTGACAATATTTTCTCTGCGTACAAATGCAGAAGCAATCTTGCAGAAACTCTTGCCCGTGCCTATCCAGCAGCTATAAAAATATAATTATAGCACTCTGCATAATGCATGGGGTGAATATTCAGGGGAGTATCAGAAATGGCAGCCTGGTGTGAGTGTGGAGGGTGCACAGGATGCTCTGGGATCTCATCAGCAGCTCATTTTGGCCATCTCAGAGCTGCCTGACAAAGTTCTCAAAGAATTGATGCAGTTTAACCTGTGTGTTTCCTGATGTGTTGTGTGTCCCTTATTTGTAGCACACAAGTTGATGAAATAATTGATGCTTGGTTTCATAGCCTGGCCTGAATAGTGCAGATTCTTTCTGTAAAACCAAATGTCCTGTGGCTTTTTGTCTGCTGAGGGTGGGATGCCTCTGGCACAGGGTGCCCAAGAAGCTGTGGCTGCCCCTAGGATCCCTGGCAGTGCCCCAAGGCTTGGGCTGGACATGGGCTGGAGCAAGCCTGGGATGGTGGGAGGTATCCCTGCCATAGCAGGGGTGGAACAATCCAATGAATTTTAAAAGGTCCTTTCCAAACCAAAACCTTCTAAGATCCTCTTGTTCCCCTTGTGGGCACTTTGCCTGCTCAGCCTCTAGGCAGGATACACAGCCTGCCATCAGATATTCATCAATATGAGTGATAACCTAAAAAAATCTCTTTTTCAGCGTGGGGCAGGTGAGAAAAAATCGTGTTGTTGCTTTGTCCTTGTTGCTGTTTGAGGAAGCGCCGTGCAGGAAGTTGGGAATGGTTTAATACGTTTTCATTTGGGTTTATGAGACGCCAATAAAATATCATAAAATATAATCAAAGCTGATAATGCCAAGTCTGCTAAAACTGAAGTATGAAAATGGTGTTGCATCAAGGGAAAATTGTCAGGGGGTTATTTATTGAAGGGTTGTCAAGCTGTGGAAATGACAGGGATTTTCAGAAATTAATCTGAGAGGTCAAGATGGATATTTTTCTCAAATATTGTCTTCACGTTCATATTTTTAAATATTCATCATAAATTTTTCTTTTAATTATATAATTTCCTAACTGGCCAATTTTGAATGCTACCTATATCAAGGTAATACAAGAAAAAATAATTGAATTTTAAGGAATTTTATTAATTTTCTGTTTGCATATTTAAGAGGTGGAAATTTCATAGTCATTTTTGAAAAGCAAATATTTTTTTCAAGGGACATTTTATTTAGAAGCAAATATTAACTAATTCATTAATAAAAAACCCACCTTTCTGCCAGTGTGCACTCAATAACTGCATTTTCAAATGAAAGTATGGAAGATTTGAAGTAAGATTTAAATGAAATCCAAAGAGTAGAAAACATAAGAAAAAGTTGAAGGCTAGTTCCAAAATAGAAATAATAAAGAAATAAATTCTTCACATGATTTCCCAAGCTTGTGCTGACATATTGCATTTTTGCCAATCTGTTTTTGGCATCACTTATTTGTCATTATTCTGAAATTATCCAGCAAATGGTTTTTCTCTGCCGTCATAAACTCCTGGTGTGATTGCTATGTCTGTCACCGATGGCTGAACTAAAATAATTTTTATAGAAAAAGTTTATATGTAAGATTTATAGGCGGAAAAGGCGCATTTCATGAAAAGCCAGTTTAAAAAAAAAAAAACCAACAAAAAAAACCATCGAGCCCACTCATCTGAAATGATCTGGAAAGTTTCTGGAAAAAGCCATGGAGAACATTTTCTTTGGTTTGGCAGCAGTGATTGACTGGACTCAGTGTCCAACAGCAAATGTGGCTTGGCACAGCCACACAAAATCATTTTCTGTGTGATCTGAGCAGGGAAACGGGATTCTGGAAATGGAGCTGAGGGCTCCATGGCTTTCCAGGGATCCACAGTTCTCTGCTGTAAATCTCCATTTGCCCCGCTTGGTTTTGGTGCTGTTTTGTTGCATCTTTGAGTTCCCTCTTGCTGGTGAAGTTTCCTGCAGCAGGCTCAGAGTTGAGCACGTGGTGCTTTGCTCTCCCTCCTTATCCTTGTAATTAAAATGCTCCAGAATAATGAAGGCATCATGGATATTTATTTGTGCCATTTGAGGAAAGGCTGTCAGTCATTCACCATGGGTAATTAGTTCTGTAAGAAACTCGAGGTGAGTCCCTGAATGGAAGGGAAGGTGCAAACCTCAAAATTGTCTCTTTTAATGGGTTTTGTGTCCGTGCACCAGTTGATGTGTTAGGTGCACACACAAGGATTTAAATGAATCTGTGGTTATTGCTTTGTGATTCGAGATGAGAAACATGTGACCTGTTCTTTTGAAGCCTGCCTGCTGGAATTGTTAAACTGCGAGCTGTAATTTCAGGTTAGTCTTCCAA
>CM019238.1:16239930-16298750 GCA_009741485.1 Malurus cyaneus samueli | reverse complement strand
TTGAGATTCTCACCTTTGTGTTTAATTCCCATAAATCACATTACAGCTTCCTAGTTAGGCAGGGTTTTGCAGGGACTCTGCTTTATTCCCAGTGCTGTGTGACTCAGTAGTGTTCTTATTCATTCCAGTGACATTCTAATTGTCATTAAATGTTTTCAGAGTTAACTCTGGTGCTGCTGAAGTCAGCAGTTCCTGCAGCTCCTGTCTCATGCATCCATCTCAGAATGCTCAGCCTGCTCTCGCCCTGTCTGGGCTGTTTGTGCACATCCATTTTCGAGTTTCAGATGGAATTAGATGGGGAAATCTCTGGATTACAGAGAGCAGTGTTACTCTGTGAAATCTCTGGATTACAGAGAGCAGTGTTGCTCTGTGAAATCCCTGGATTACAGAGAGCAGTTTTGCTTTGTAAAATCCCTGGATTACAGAGAGCAGTGTTGCTCTGTGAATTACGGAGAGCAGTGTTAATCTGTGAAATCCCAGGATTACAGAGAGCAGTGTTGCTCTGTGAAATTCCTGGATTATGGAGAGCAGTGTTGCTCTGTGAAATTCCTGGATTACAGAGAGCAGTGTTGCTCTGTAAAATCCCTGAGCAGTGTTACTCTGTGAAATCCCTGTATTATGGAGAGCAGTGTTGCCCTGTGAAATCCCTGAGCAGTGTTACTCTGAAATCCCTGGATTATGGAGAGCAGTGTTGCCCTGTGAAATCCCTGAGCAGTGTTACTCTGAAATCCCTGGATTATGGAGAGCAGTGTTGCTCTGTGTTTGTAGGGTTCTGGGCACACTGTGACTGTTACACTCATCCTCTGCTCCCAGGGAAATTGCAGTGAAAATCATCACAAATCCCTGTGGAGCAGCAGTGGAGCAGATCCGTTCAAAAGCCATGTGCAGATCTTGTTTCCATTTCATCTGTAAAAACCTGGTGGCTCAGGGTGTTTTGGTTGCCTGAGTTCAGTTCCACTGGTGATGGTGGTGCCTGTGCATGGCGGTGACTCTTGAGTTAGATTGTTTTTAATTATGTTTGTGTTTGTGTGTTTTGTGAGATTTACATTGCCTTGCAGAGTTACATTTAAAGAAGTGGCACCTGTGCCAATGATAGAAATAGACATGTAGTAAGTAGCAATGAACAGAAGAAAGGAGACATGGCAACAAGGTAAGCAATCAGTAAATGTCACAATGTGTCACAGCACAGTCATGAGCTAGCTAAAACTATTTGCTTAGTACAAATTATTTGTAATATTCCTTTTGCTACTGGAGACAATTTGCATTAATTTGGCATAGAAACAGAAGAGCAGATTTATTTTTTTTGCCATCTTCCAGAAACCCTCAAACTCAAAACAAAATGAACATCCTGTAACGAAACCTTTTATATCCTGTTGAGACTAAAGGAGAAGAAGCATTTATTTTTTCACTGTAAATAAAGTTATATTGAGTGGACTGACCATTAAAAAAACTTTTAATGAAATGTTAATATTTTAATCCTGTAACTTAACAGAGCAGCTATGATAAGGTAAGTGGAAACACAGTTATGAGACTATATAATGAATACAGAGAAAATACGTGTAGTTTTGTAAGAAAGTATAATGTCCAAAAAAAAAAAAAAAAAAAAAAAGAAAAAGAAAAAAAGAAAAAACCTTAAAGAGCCCACCTAGAGTGCGTAAAAGAATTTACTCATCAAGCATGGATCGAAGATTTATGGCTTACAACCAGCAACCCGGATTAAAAAGGGACTGGCTAACAGGTTACTTAAGCTTTCTCTCCCTAAACATTGCTTTGAAAAGTCTAGAATTGCATCTTCCCAAGCCATGAACGCAGCAAACCCTCCTGCTGTGCACACTTCCCCTTCACACCCCTGTTGTTTGTTTCTTTCCTCACCCCACGTGGTCATTACTTTGTGCTCAAGCTCTTAATGCCTCCATTAATTATTAAATAATTTTGTAAGTATGTTGAAATATTTTTATATAATTTTCAAAAGTCTCAGTAGAAATAAATTTTAGATGCTTGAGGAAGGTATGATTAGAACTGCCTCGGCTAGAAAATGTCAGATTTTTATTCCTTAGAGACCCAAATACTCTGTATTTAAGTCTGCCCTGAATTACATCAGTATAATAATTTGAACTGACAAACAGTATTCTAAGAAATTCCATGTTTCCAAATTTCCATCTGCATTCAAGTCAATTTAGATAGGAGACATATGTTTAACAAACACAGCTTGCTAGGACACCTGGAATTTAACAGTAATCTTACTGCATGTCTTAACTGAGAAGTAATTTTTGAGTAAGGCACTGTGTTGTGTACTTTCTTTGCACTTGCAAAATTATGTAGGGCCATCTGTCATTTTTGCAGTGTATCACGCAAGTTTTTGGCATTTTACTAAAGAGAATAATTCAAAAATTAACACTTTGAGGAGACTGCAAGTCTTCTTCCCCTTGTCTCGTGAAAAACAGTTATTTACATTATTTTACACTATGCTGAGCACAACTCAATCAGAGGACATAGTCCACTGCCTAACCAAGGTTACAGTTCCTGTATACATGGTCAGAAGAGTGAACTTTGACAAATCTCAGTCAGGTTCTCCATGGACAAGAGGAAAATGCGCCTGTCTGATGGTACATGCAGTCAAGATCAAAGCCTATACCAGTGTCCTTCTCACTCTAAACCGATCCCAAAATGTATTTAGTCAGAAAATAATCCACTGTGCCTTACAAGCCCCATATTTCTTCTCATTAGAAGTCTTATTTCTACTGAAAACTGTTTTCAAGCCAGAGCAGTTAAGTCTGTGTGGGTGCTAAGTGGCTGTCATACATACAAAGTTTTGAAAGATAGAACTCCTAGATGGCTTGTAATGCTAGATATGGAATCTCATCCCTTCATGAATAATTTGTCAGAATGTGACACAAAGCAACCGCTTTTCAAATGTATTGCACCAGCATTCATAGACAAAATTATGAAGAAACTGAAGACAGGATAATCTTATGCCACAGCCTTATATGTGGAGGCATGCAGAAAACATGCAGATCTGCAACATCACCATCCCATCACCAATAGATAAGTGTCCAGGTGCACACTTGTCTATCCCCTCACAATGATTGAAAAGATGCCACTGCCTACAGAAAGGTACACCCTACAGGTTCCCACAATAAGTACAATTCACAAACCTAAAAAGAAAGATGGTTTCCATTTGTGGAAAATATTTTCCGGTATTTTATATGGAGATTCCACAAAGGGTCATATTTCTGTGTTCTCCGTGATAAGCTGTGGACAGTAAGGAGTCCAGCTCCAGGCTAGTAAGTGTTTGGCAGCTCAAAAAGGTGTGTCCCATTCTTCTTGGTCAGAAGGACCACAAGGGAACACTTTCATATGAAAAAATGCAGGGAAGAAAAAAAGAGAAGACGAATTCACCTCAATTCCTCTGGGGTTCCAAAGAAGTCTTCTCTCCTCAAACATCAAATTAATAAAATAAACATGTGGCTTTGGCATCTGTGCAATGCTTTCCTGAAGTCTAAACTGCAGGTCCAGCTGATGACTCTTCATTGAAATGAGTCACCACTGCTCACTGAAACACCATCCAAAGCACTTGGAATATGACTAGAAGGAAGGACCAGCACTTTTGGATGGTGTTATTTATGACAAGAATTTGGGAACAGTCTGCATCCAGATAGAATTTGAATCAAACAGTACATTATTATTTTTATATATGCTGCTCTCTGACACTGATAACTCACCTTCTCAAAATCAACCATGTGAACGCTTTATTAGAATTCAGCCCTTTTTTCAGCAACTACCATCTGTCTTCCAAGCACAAAAACGCTACCTCATAGCATAAAAAAATTGTTTGTATTAAGCAAATGGAAAATTTCTTTAGCTGTTTATATAAGGCTCCTGCAAATAAAGATCTTTATAAAAGACAAAGACAAAGGAGATAATACCTACTTATTCTTCACTATTACTAAAAAACTTTTAAAATTCTAGACATTTTTGGAGCAATCTGAAAAGGCTGAAACTAATGTTAGCAGTTCATATTTCTAAAAGTTAAGTTTGCCAAGATTTAGTAAGAAATTGTGGTCCAGCAGTCATTAACAAAACAGTTACTCAACAAAATTGATAGTAGGAATTTTGTAGTTTGTGACAAGGCGTGATTGTAAGATACATCAAGATGTTAAGCCGAAGATCTGTAGTTTTGTGAGAAATTTGTAACAAGGCTCTGTTGTTTTCATTTAACCCAAAATCTATAATGTGTGTAATGGGAATAAATAAGTTTTTGTTTTCATAATTCACTAGTTCTACATTGTAAAGACCCCAGGATGGCAGGCTTACACTAGATTAAGTATTCTCTGTAATAACAAGCAAAAATTCACCAACTGGATCTCATATATGAGACACATGCTATTCCACCAATGCACCCATTGAATTGCCCTTGTCTGCAGGGGCTTGCTCTTCTGTCTGTTTCCTCCTTTTCCAGTTTTTATTTTGAAATCCTGGCAACTGTCAATCTTCTCATCCACGGTTAAGTGTCAGTGATTCTTTGGTATTGTTCTTGTTGTTAAATTTCATCCCATTATTGATTTCCCAATGCTCCCAACTATCTAGACCTCTCTGCAAAGTCTCTTGTCTCTCTGGAGAGCCAACAGCACCTCCCAGCTTGGTATCACCAGCAAACTTGTTAATGATGTATTCAACTCCTGCATCCAGATTGTTGCTAAAAATAGTGAAAAAAAATGACCTTAGAACTAGTAAGTGTTTGCTGTGTGAGTTATCATCTCTGGACAAATCCACTAGAGGCTCCTGATGAAGCCTTGCCTGCCCTTTCATCCCATTCTCACCCAACACACCTTGTAGAGAAGCGTAGAAAAGGGCTTTTTCCCAAGGGCATAAGACGCCATGGATTGAATGGGCTGAGAGTTGGTGCATCCTGTGTGATCTGGTCAGAAAGAAGTAGGTTAAATTTCGATGTGCTACGTTATTCAGGAGGACCAATTCTTTACTTACTCTAGTAGTGGTGTCGGCTCCTGTTTGTTTACCACAGGTTGTCAGAGATGATTTGTGGATGCCTCAAAATCCTGGAAGGCAAATTCAAGGCCGAGGTTAGATGGGCTTTAAAGCAAACTATCTTTGTGGGAAAGATTCCTGTTTCATTGTGTCAGGTAGGTTCTGGCCACTGGATGATCAACCTGTAATGCCAACCCAAGCCATTCTATAATAAACTTTTAGCTGCATGCATCTTAAAAGAGTATATGCCATTGTGAATGTGTTATATAACTTAATAAATAGAATATTTTATTTGGAACATGGTGGGGTTTATGTAAAAACTTGTTATTGGATATAGATGCCTTTTCAGATCATTTCATTAATACCTTAATCTTCTTGGTTGTATGAATATCAGAAATGTGCCCCAACATTCCTCCCGGGTCATAATTTCACTTTATTTATCTTGTTTTTAAAAGACTTTTTTGGCACTACTTGTAGCTTATGTTTAGAATATTTTGTGAATAAAATTTTACGTTGAAGGGCTGGCTCATTATAGTGCTTTGCTTGCACAATCAAGTAGTTTGGGACAATGTCAATAGCATAATTCATACCAGCTTTCACCTGGAAATATGATTAAATTCATTAATAGCTCCATTCATTTTGCTGGGATTAGTTGCATTCTTAACATTAAGCACATTGCTGGATTAAGGTCAAACAGTTCAGGAAGTTTTTTCTGGGTATACTGTAGCCATATAATTCAACTAATGCAAGGAAAATTTGTAGAACAGACACTGCTGGAACATGATACAGCGAGACAGAAAACAAAAAATCAGACTGCATTGAATTATCAAATCTGTTCCCCATAAAGGGAAAGAAGGATTTCTAGGAAAGCTAACCAGTTCTGAGTGAGAGCCTGCAAATTAAAAAATGGCCTAAATACAAGAAACAAAGGAATCTTCAATTTTTAAGCCCCTTGTTGTTGTTTTTGTTTAGTTTGGTATTTCATAACATGCATGAGATTGATACTTCCTTTGCCAGTTTAATTATAATGGAGAGGCAGAAAACATGTATGTGGTAAAAGAGATTTCTGCATATGGTGGGGGAATGAGGACAGGGAGAGAGACGATGCAGGGTCCTTTTTGGATCTCAGCTCAGAGGGTAATGTGCTTCATGACTCAACAAATGGCTTAATTAACTCAGCAGTTTTCGATTTAATGATATGGTAACAAGAGTACAGGAAGACAGTGAGTAAATCTTCTATCCCTCCATGTGCTGGGAACTCTCCACTTGTGCAGCATCACACAGATTCCAGGGTTTTTTTTCCAACTGCACACTGCACAGATTCCCTCCACTGAGAAGTTCCTCTTCCTTCCCGTACGGCAGGGCTGTTGTTACACAAGAAACACAATCGTGCACTTTCCCCTGCCAGGTTGGGCTGTTTCCCCTGCCCCAGTGCCCTGGGGTCTGTGCTGCACACCTGCAGTTCCACACACAGAGGCTGCCCCGGCTCTGAGCACAGCACCCAGACCAGTGAGCAGGAAAAGCCTGTTCAAGCTCCTCGAATAAAAAGTCATCTCTGAGGCTGCCAATATAAGCAATTGAATCAGAAGCACCGGTATGAAACTAAGATAAATATTTATATTCATTGCAATACCGGGAACGACTTCCTTGAAAGGAGATTTGAGGTACTGAAATATTCCAAAAGAAAAGTGTGTGTGCATAATAATGTAGTCCTATACTTTTTGGCATGTGCTTGTTTGGACATTGCAAATTATCCAGCAGAACACACCTAGGTATTGACAGGAAGATAAATGTCTGTAGAATTAAAGTTAAAGGCCTTTCCTCCATGCTTTTTGCAAAGCCTGTATTAGCCCTGACTGTGATCTGCACATTTGTAAATAAACAAGGAGCTAAGACGTTGTCAGCCTCCATGAGACTTGGGGAGGTGAAAAAGGATTGAAGCCCTTACTTAAACGTGTGAAGAAGGGTTACTGTAGTTTTTCAAAACATGCTGGCCATCATCCCAGTAAGCTCTCACAGTGATGTATGCATTCCCTGCAGTCGCCTGGATCAAGGATTTTCATCCTCACTGTGAATAAATTGGTTCACAAGCCTTCACAATCGAGAAAAGGGATGGCACAGTGTTTTATATTTAAGACTGTACATTCTAGTTCCTGAAATAACTTTCCAAAATTTGGGTTTACCTCTGGCTCACAAGCAAACACCTTGCAATTAATTTCTTTAATTCACGTCTTTTCTTTGCTGGTTAAAGGGACACTAAGCTCTACAAATCGGATCATGGGTTATTATTTAGAAAGAGGAGAATAGGGCTCTCTCTGGTCACAAGGCAAAGAATTTGGGATTATAGAAAAACAGGAGCCCTTTTCATTTTCTGGCCTTCATTTGGATCCATTGAATAGGTCTGCTGTAAAAATCTCTGCATAGCTTCCCTTTTTGTCTTATTGGCTTTAAGGGAGCAGCAGTAAAGGTTTGCCCCTCTGGGAGGACTCAGGAAGCTTTTAGAAACATGGCCCCACAGTGTCTTCAACAATCATAAGAGAAAAATAATATCCCTGACATGGCCCCAAGGTGAAAATGCCATAGGTAGTGAAAATAAAAGAGATCTGAGAAATCATTTTGTTCCTATGTAAGACAGAGGAACTAAAGCAAGTTCTTTAGGAAGAGAAATTAATATTCAAAAGGAAAAAGAAAGCTGCAACTGCTGGATTTAGGAACGATGACACTTCAAAGCAGGCATCATCATAAGTGGCAACACCCAAGAAAATTACATAGAATGTCTTCCACATCTTATCTTGGGGAAAAAAATCCACAGAATGTCACGCAACAAGCTTTTTCCAGTCTAGTTACATGTGATCAAAAGCCACCCAATGAAGCAGGAGGTACCTGAAGTTTAAAACACTCCTATGTTTTATATTAGTGATTTTTGCATGTCCCCAGCACTAGTATTTGTGTTTCCCATGTTGTGAATTAAAAAAAATGGCCTTGCTCCAGTACTGTTTCAGTCCAAGCTAAATTCCCCTCCCGTGTTGACGCGAGTGTCTGGCACGCAGATGGACCGAGTGCTCTCAGGCCTTGCTGAGTTCAGCTCCAGCATTGATAATCCTGGCTCGCTGTGTCTCAAGTGCAGGGTGAGTTTTGTGTTTTGAGCCAGGCAGGGGCAGGGAGGGATCTTTTTGGAACTTTTCCATGGAGGGTTTGTCTCAGCAGGGTCTGCAATCACAGCCCTTCACTCCAGAGCAGAGCATTCACTCTGCAGGGCTGAAATTACCAACGAGGGCATCATCCACATCGGGGTAATCCCATGCAATGACAGATAAATTAAAGAAACACACAAGTCCAAGAGTGGAAAGATATTTCAGAGATGGAAAAAGAAAAAAAAAAAAAAAAAATGCCCTGATCTTAAAAAAAAAAAAAAATAGGAGAATGCGTATAAAGAAAAGCTTTAATATCGGTTCTAATGAGATAAAAATAATTTTTGCTTTTATAGTTTTCAAAGTGCTTTCTCTCACCACTCCTATTTCCTTTTATTGCCACTGTTTTTCTTTATATGTACTACTACTGAGGAGGAGAGGCAAAGGTTGACTTTTTATTTCTAAATAGTGCTTTGGTGCATGATTAGTGCAGGACATGAATAAAGCCTTTCTTGGCAGAGAAAGGTTTGCTTTCCTTTAAAGTGTTAGATGAGGGCTGGACTTTCTAACACCTCACCCTACACAGGACACATCTTCTGGGACACTGGGCTTGGAACATCAGTCAAACAACCAGATAAAAGAACCACCATTGAAATGGCCATGATTGCTCTTCCTGGGGCTTCACAGAAACGGGGTTATTGTGAACCAGAGGAGCTGAAGTCCAGCAGACCATACAGCCATGCCCTTTCCCTGGAAACAGCATTTTAAAATGCATCAATTGCTGCTTCATGCTGTTATTTAGGGAGAATTTTAATTGGTGCAGCAAGGTTTTAAGTGGAGCTTTAAGCAGGGCAGGGATCAGGATTCCAGCAGGGCATGGCAGGAGGTGGTGCTGGTTCTAAGCTCAGAGCAGGAAGGGGTGAAGGTGCTGTAAAATCCTGTTCCACCTCTCTCTGTCACCCCAGCCAAGCCCATCTCAGTGATCCCACCCAAACCAAGCTGTTCCAGGGCTGCTCACCACAAAACAACACAGAACACAAAATAATTTACAAAACAATCCTCAACTAAGAGTCACCGCCATGCACAGGCACCACCATCACCAGTGGAACTGAACTCAGGCAACCAAAACACCCTGAGCCACCAGGTTTTTACAGATGAAATGGAAACAAGAGCTGATCTGAGCTTGGAAGCATTGCCAGCACAGCACATGGCTTTTGAACGGATCTGCTCCACTGCTGCTCCACAGGGATTTGTGATGATTTTCACTGCAATTTCCCTGGGAGCAGAGGATGAGTGTAACAGTCACAGTGTGCCCAGAACCCTACAAACACAGAGCAACACTGCTCTCTGTAATGCAGGGATTTCACAGAGCAACACTGCTCTCTGTAATCCAGGGAGTTCACAGAGCAACACTGCTCTCCATAATTCACAGAGCAACACTGCTCTCTGTAATCCAGGAATTTCACAGAGTAACACTGCTCAGGGATTTTACAGAGCAACACTGCTCTCTGTAATCCAGGGATTTCAGAGTAACACTGCTCAGGGATTTTACAGGGCAACACTGCTCTCTGCAATCCCAGAATTTCACAGAGCAACACTGCTCTCCATAATACAGGGATTTCACAGAGTAACACTGCTCAGGGATTTTACAGAGTAACACTGCTCTCTGTAATCCAGGGATTTCACAAGAACACTGCTCAATTTCACAGCAACACTGCTCTCTAATCCAGGATTTCAGATACATGCTCAGATTCACAGCAACACTGCTCTCCATAATCCAGGGATTTCAGAGTAACACTGCTCAGGGATTTCACAGAACAACACTGCTCTCTGTAATCCAGGATTTCACAAAGCAACACTGCTCTCTGCAATCCAGGGATTTCACAGATTAACACTGATCTCCATAATTCACAGAGCAACACTGCTCTCTGTAATCCAGGCATTTCCCCATCTAATTCCATCTGAAACTCGAAAATGGATGTGCACTAATAGCCCAGACAGCACGAGAGCAGGCTGAGCATTCTGAGATGGATGCATGAGACAGGAGCTGCAGGAACTGCTGACTTCAGCAGCACCAGAGTTAACTCTGAAAACATTTAATGACAATTAGAATGTCACTGGAATGAATAAGAACACTACTGAGTCACACAGCACTGGAATAAAGCAGAGTCCCTGCAAAACCCTGCCTAACTAGGAAGCTGTAATGTGATTTATGGGAATTAAACACAAAGGTGAGAATCTCAACCTCTGGCGTAACATAAATCCAAAAGTACAATCATAAATATTTTGCCCAGGTCTCTTCAGCTCAACCCAGACCAATCTATTTTATTTTTCACAATGAGTATATCATAGCAGTGACCAGTGGGTTTCAAGAAAAGCTGGAGTTCCACGGGCTGGGTCAGCAGCAGGCACAGGGACACCAACTTTGCTGTGATTCAGAAAAGTCAAGGTTTGAACAGTCACCAGAAAATAAAAATATCCCAATGCCAATTATACAACCTCAAAAAATAGACAGAACCAGCACTTTATCAGCAGTACTCTGCTTTTCCAGATATTTTAGGAGTAAAGGCAAAAGTATCTCCCCTGTTCAGGAATATATGGATACAGATGATGGTTTTGGAACAATTCCTAATCCACGGATTGATCCTATTTCTCCACCAAAAGTCCATTTAGAAGGAAACCATCAGATTAAAGGATGGCCACATCTCCACACAAACAAGAACAACAATCACTGGGTTTATTGAGTTGATCAGATTTGAGTCAGCAAATGCTGTGACTTGAAATGCATTGTCAGTTGGGAATTTGCTTTGTTCAATAAATGCAATTTTTTCCATTTAATGTCTAAGACAGACTGGTAGCTGCAGACAGTCTCTAAATATATTTCCTGAATTTTTTTTTTTTCCCATTAATCACCGTGGAAATCAAGTAATAAATTATGATGCTTCAAATCAAATTATAATCATGCAATTTTTCACACGGCCTAAATTATATAAAAGAGACAAAATCTTTTTCCCCTATATTTCCGTTTTTGAAACAGGAACTCAACTCTAACAAACATCTTAATATTTCATATTGCTAAAAGCTCCTCTTGCAGCCACTGATTAAGCTTGATTTGGTTAAAAAAAGACAAATTGCATCATCTGTGTTTTTCTGCTCTTAGAAGAAGAAAGAAGAGAAAGTTTGAGACAAAATAGAGACAGAAGAAGGCATGGGAGTGAACTGCTTTGTGACAAACCTTCATACAGAACACTTCAAACCAGATTCCATTCACTCAGCCAAATCCCAAAGCCTCCACTCACTGCAAATATGACAATTTTAGAGCCAGCCTGGTCTAAATGGAGTTTGGAAAACAAGAGGGAAGAAATTTGTTCATTGTCCACCTCTGCCCCACCAGCCTGCTCGCCACAGCAATATATTTGAAAACTTTCATAAACAGAACAAATAGGATTATCCATTACCGTGTCAGCTTAAGTGAGAACATAAATATATATCGCAGAACATCTGCCACTAAATCACTGTTTATAGCTGTCAGATCTCATTTATTATTAAAAATACCCCACCAAAACAAATGCTTTAAAGCCTTCCTTATTATTCCACAAGTGACTGATTTCTCAGCTGGGAGGTGGAGCTATTCTTTCTGATCACTTCAGACAGAGTAACCTCTATTACAAACCTCAGTCAAGAATGACATTAAGTGGCATTCACAAACGTGTTAGCATTGCCTGGGTTACTTCAGCCCAGTATGGAGTCTAGAAAATCCAGCATATTTTCCCCATTGATTTCCCTCATCAATCCCCATCGATTTTGCATGAAAGAATATGGCGCATCTCAGAAAATTTGCTTTTATCTGGCTTTTCTTCAAAGAGTAGAAAACGTAGATCAAGGCTTTATATTCGGCTATCAGCAATAAAACGTCTACAATTTACTTTAGAAAGAATTTATAGAGAGTATTCCTTATACAGGATAAAATTTTAAAACTCAGAGTCTGTGTTTATAGCACTGTGTTTGACTGGGAGAGGCCAAGTGGGACAATCTTTTTGCTTTCACATTTTTTTAATTTAATTTGCTCCGTCCATTTTCCTTTTGTGTCAGCTGCTTTAATAACTCTTAAGTCAGGCACCCAGGGATCAAATTACCAAATCATGGAGTTATTTCTGAATATGCACTCTGAATCCTCTCAGGTACAAGTGCAAATCTGCTCGCAGAAGCCACTCATCTGTATCATTGCAAATTGACCTCTCCAGCCCTCTCACCCACTCTCTGGTCAGGAACAAACCCACAACACCAGAATGTTTTGTTTTACAGGGGTTTCTGCTGGTTTGCTTCCCTCTGTGTGCTCATAAATTCATTATTTTAGGAGCAGACAGCTCAAAAATCTGTGAAATCCACAGAATCAGCTCTGTGGCATTCAACATCCTCCAAGGTGGGACACAAAGCTGCACCATAAAGAGAAAAACACCTTAAAATGGCAGTGCAGGGCACATCCTGGTTTTGATATCTGCCAATTCCCCATTTTTAAATCACAAAGTGAGGTTCCCAGAGCTGTGATTCAGGGGTGCCCTGGCAGGAGGTGACACAAAGGGTGGCACTCTGTGAGTGCCACCGAGCCCTGCTCAGCTCTTACATCCCCACCTACGTGCCAGCTAATTTGATTAAAGGTACGAGATCAATCAAGCTCTATTGCCTCAGAAAGATTAATTACCTCAGCACTTTCTGACTTAATTATTAGTGTTCAGCCATGGGGTTAGGAAAGCCCAGTACAGCAGAAGTTAAAGGGCCCAGTGGGCACATGGGGTACACTGGGATGTATTTTAGCCTGAGATTTTTTATCTTTAACTAATGACAGCTCCTTTCTTTTCTATTCAAATTATACCTATGCTGCAGTGTGTTTATAACTCAGCAACAACCAAACCAAAATATTGCTGTTACATTTCAACCTTTCTGTGGAAATGAAAAGCACAGAAGATGGGAAGAAAAAAACCGAAAACATCATTAAAAAAAATTCTACCCGTCGGCAGTCCAGTTTTTGGACAGGGAACAAGAAACTTAAGACTTTGTAGATTTATTTTTTTCTTGTGCCCCAGCATGAGGTCTGAAATCCAGCTGCCAGAGCATCTTATTGATGATGTTTAAAGAGTATATTTCAGCAGCTGCAGAGTTTCTGATTATCAGACAAGCCAGCATGGCAGAAAACGCAGGCATTTTTCCCAGGGAGAATGAGCTCCCTGTCTGCAGCTCTGTCCCTTTGTCTCCACCAGGCACCAGGGAGGTTTCCTGGGAGGGTTCCAGGAGCCCCAGGCTGTGACAGGGATGGGGACAAGGCTGGGGACAGCAGGTCCAGCACAGTGGTCAGTGGTGGCACGGCCACGCTCCCCCAGGGGTCAGCTCCAGGGTCCCCTGTCCAGCCAAGGGCAGAACTGGGGCTCAGCAAACACAGACACCCCCAGAATTCACATCCCACGTGGAGCAGTCACCTCTGGTGTGACACACTGCATTACCATTATGGACAGAGCTTTATTTGCCCTCTCATAGATTTATCCAGCTCCTTTCCAAAGCCACTTTGCACTCTCATGCCCTGTTTCTCCATTTCCTCACTGAGCTCATCTGCAGCCCCCAAATTTCCAGCCTGGGCAGGCTGAAAGGCAGCACCAGCTCATTTCCCTGTGAATTTTGGCTCTGCTCTCTGCTGTTCCGTGGCAGCAGCCCCAGTCCCCAGCCAGCCTTTACTCTTCAGTTTAAACAAGCCAGCGTGAATTCCTCTCTCTGTATAAAGGCATCCCATCCCCTGTTATTAATAATATTCCTTTACACCTTTTTCTCATGCAAATTCACCTTTCTTTAACATGAGAAGCCAGCCCTATTCATAACAGGCCTGTTATGGTATCAGAAATGCCTTGAGGTTTTTCTTTTCTCCTTTTTTCCCTGTTCTACGAGTAACCCAGAATTTTTTTCACAGTCACATTAGGTATCAGTGATTTATAGTTTATCTTTGTAACACTCAGTTGTTTTTTTTCTTCATGTCATTTTCAGCTGGTGATTTATATACTAGTTACACACACCAGCTCCTGTGAGAATGACTCTCAACTATTAGATTTCATCCCACTGCTATTACTTCAGATCCTTAGCAAAATCCAATTCTTGTGTCACGCACACCTCCTCCTCTATTGTCAGTGATGCTTGGCTGTGAGCTCCTAGGACACTTCACTGACATGTTCCTGCTTTTTAATGCCAAACTCATTAATGAAGATAATTATGGAGATTTTTCCATCCTTGTATTATTCTAGGTCTTTTCATTCTCAATTACTAATGCTCCACCCCAATGTCATAATAGCAGTTATATATCTATTATATATCTATATATATTAATATATATAGATTAGCTCTGCAAGTATTCCCAATATTAAAAATATATGTCATGGAAGTGAGATAATGGAGCTAATCTTGCCCTGCTCTTGGGTAAACTGTGACATCATTTATTGCACCACGTTTACATATATTGTAGTTTCTTTTTTGTCAATGCTTCCCAGTAGTGAAGTCTGACCAGTACTTTATTTTTTCTTGACACCCTGTGTCTCAGAATTACAGAAAATAATGAAAACAATATGAGTTTTGATATCCTGGGAGGAAGATCATCCCCTCTCCTCCACACAAATGCACTGAACCCACTCTGACTTTCAGTGCCATTATCATCACTCTCCACCAGCCTGCCTTGGTGCTCATCAGCATCACCCTTACCCAAAATTAAGCCAAGGTGAAAATGTTCTTTTGATTTTGGGCAAGAAATATTTGCTGTCTTTAATCACGAGCAGATTCCTTGCTGCAAACCTCCTTCCCTGGTGAAACACCACAGATTGCAGTTTTAATTCTGCCTAACTCTGATTCTCTGCAGCCTGATTCACTCAGAGCCAGCAGAGCTTTGCCCAGTTACTCTTTCTTTGGTTTGCTGCCCACAAGCAGTGGATGTGATGAATTCATGGAATGAAGGGAATTGGGGAACCCATGTGTTTAAAAATTACCTTTCCCCATCCTCAGGGTTGAACCCAGCTGAATTCTTCTACCCAGCTCACCCAAACTGCTCTTGAAATGTGTGAAGGTGTGATTGGGAGACAAAAAAAGGCAGCCAGACACCGCTGGCAGCAGCAGCTTGACACAGCCACAACTTTACAGTGTCTGCTGATTCCCCTTTTGGCCACCCTCTGCTCTACACTTGCTGATTTTCAATGCAAATTTTTTGGATTATTAGCCACTAATTCATGTTAAACATTCTTCATGGAGACCCCCTCTCCTTATTACACTAGTTTCCTCCTATGTGAAACCCTGAAATCTCAGTGTGATTTGCCTCATTAACTTTAATTTTCAGCCAGCTTTGTTTATACTTCCATTTTCTTCATACAAAATGATTGCTATTATTTAATTGCAGATTACTTGCAGGTTTTCTGGCTTCCCCTCCACACTCCCTGTCCCCAAGCTGCAATCTTCCTCTTTACTCTGCCCAATTTCTTGGCTGAACTAGGCATGTTTTACCTTCTCCAAACAAAAGTAAGTAAAATAATTTTATCCTTTAGAGGAAAGAAAAAAGGTTTTGATAAGGCTATAAAAACAGATGAAGCGTGAAAATTTGTCATTAATACTTTACACATGTATTAAATAACCCAACATGACTGAGCTTTACATGTACCTTTGATCAGCATCCCTCCTTACAGCCACTCAGAGGGAACCAGGGAGAGAGAATTTGCCAGAAAAGTCCATAAAAAGAGAATTTGTGGGGCTTTGACTATTCTTGTAGCATATTATGTATTTA
This sequence comes from Malurus cyaneus samueli, assembly GCA_009741485.1. NCBI lineage: Eukaryota > Metazoa > Chordata > Aves > Passeriformes > Maluridae > Malurus > Malurus cyaneus. Next base: position 16,282,832 of record CM019238.1, on the reverse strand, counting down.
AACACAACACAGAGGGGGAAAAAGTGGGGAAAAAAAGATGCTTTGGTTAAAATCCTGAGTACAGGGAGTTACTGGAGCATCCTTATTTGAGCAATTTATGAGCAGGAAATATATGAACACCAGGTACAAGAGTGCAGTCACTGAAGGATAAGGTTCCCTACAAACCTACATGCATTTTTACATCACTATTTACTTACTGTGACAGCTTATTGGCATCTCTTCCTTATGATGCATCTACCACCCTGCACTTTAGTTACCTCCTTAGAAAAACATAAAGTAAGGGAAGACAAATCATTTTAAATAGCCTATTTCTAATTTTAATTAGCACAGTCAATTAATTTTAAAGGTTTCCATATAAATTTTTTCACAGTTTTCTAACCACTATAACCTTACAGTTATTTTTTTTCCCTCCCTGCTTCATTCCTGTATTGGATGTGAATTTGTAAAGCTTCCTCTCACCAATATTTCTCAAGACTGGATTTTTTTTTTTTTTTAATTTTGTTATGCTCATCTTTTTTTAGTGTTTTTTAGCAAATGCTTTGCTTTTGCTAGTACATGGAAAGTTTCCAAAATACAACAAATTCCAGTTTTAGAGAAACAAATAACAGCAAAGGACTGCAGTCAGGAAAAGCAAGAGGGAGAAAACACTTTTGAACATGTCCATGTGTGATGTCACAGCTGCCATCAGCTTTCAGAGGGCACTTGGCTGGTTCCAGCCATTTCTGACATCATTTCATCCCAAATCTCTCTCCTCAGCAGGCAAAGTTGAACTCAATCCCCATCAGGTGAAAATGGGGCTGAACACCCCAGACAATGGTTCAGATTGAGACAGATCTTGAGAGGGAATTAAAGCCACGCTCACTCTGTTCTGGAACTCTCCCCATAATACCTGTGTGCCTATTCCTGTCTTTTTCCACATGAACAACATTCTGATCCATGAAGGAAGACAAGAAATACTTGGAATGCATCAAGCCACTTAAATTAGGTTAAAGAAAAACCAACAATCAGAAATCTAGCAGAAGGTTGTGGAGGAAACTCCCAATTCAGAGCTGCTTTCACTGATTCACTGCTGCTAAATGAGTCCTGGGTGCACAAATCACCCCCACGACACTCAGGGTGAACCCTTGCCCAGATCAGCTCATGGATATTTTGGTTTTTGTTATCTGCACTGAGTCCCTTTGCAGCAGCACACTGAACACAAATATCCCATGGGTTTTCCCCTCTTTCTCACTTGGATATATGAAAGCACACAACAATCTCTATTTAAATCTGCTTTTTTTGTGCCTGCCACTAGATGCTGCCATTAATGTAAATACAAAACCCTAAAAAGGGCCACAAAAGGAGCTTTCCATGCTGTAACCATGCGCTACACCAATTAAACTGTTTCAATAAAATTCAAGTTGGAAGGGAAGAAAAATCTTCCCACAGAACAAACACTAATTAAACTGTGGCTTCAAGTTCAAAACTGAGCTGTCAGGTAATTAGACAGGTGATTAAACTTTCTTCAACTTCACACTTGGAAAGACATCTGATGCCTGCTTAGCCTGCCCACAGTGATGTGTGCCAACGCCATTCAGATGTCAGAGTGGCAGCACTTTTAGAGCCACATTCTGCAAGACTCATCATGAGTATTTCTTCTAAAATTACTAAACCTGAGCATAAAATGCTTTGGCAAATCCCAAACCTGAGTCTTTTTGTAAAGGGCAAGACAGGACCACACTCCTGTTCTGAGAACTCCTCTGCAGGAGAGGACCCCAATACTGACTTTGTGTACATCATCACAGTAAAGCATAAATATCAGTTACAAACAACAAGAAAGAGCTGGAAAGCAACTTCAGACCATGAGTATGCATAGGAAAAGCATCAAACAATATATGACTTGATATTTTCTTTCTTTAGGGGTGCATTTGTCGCCCTTTAGAGCTTAATTCTGTGAAGGCTCCACTTTGACTGCCTAGAATATTCTAAAGGGTATATTACAGCCTCAAACACGTAAACACAAATAAAAGCAAATGAAAAATGTTTCCAACACAAAATGTAAAACCTCTGATGGTTCTTGTCCGCTGTCTATCAACTTGGAAAACATAACACTCAGGCATTATTTCAGGAAACGTGCCACTTCGCAAATTTTAAAAGTTCTGAAAGTTAGGATGCCCAGGTAAATAGTTTAGAAACCAAAAGAGAGAACAAAAAAAGAGGGGACAAAAAGCAAAAAGGCCCTTGGACTGCAGACCTGGGCTGAGGTGTGATTCCCAGAGCCAGGCTGGGTGTTCCAGACTCACAGGGAATGCTCTCTGCTGGATTCTGTATTTGCCACTGCAGAGTTTATCCACCTTCCACAGCCATTTCAAGTGCACAGCACTCACTAATTCATTCCTCACGATACACCAGAGCAGCTGAAATCCACCTTTTGGGCCAAGTTCTGCCCAGAACAGATGTATTTCCAAATCACTTATTAAGCTGCTAACAAGGCCTTAGAGGCTCAGAGACATTCAGGTGTCTCTTTATCAATGGCACGGTTCAGTTTAATCCAGATAAGGAGCCCCTGGACATTCAGCAGTGGCCTGAAGTTCAGTGGAGTGTCCAGCTGGCCATCACAGCCCAGCACACAGCTCCTGCTGGTTTTACCTCCCTGGCTCTGACATCACAGGAAAGCAGGGGCGATGGCAGAATTTGACAAACTCTTTTGTGATTACTACTACACACTATTGCTGCTTTGAAAAGACAAATCGAGGAACCTTTATTTGTGGAGACTGCAGCCTTTTCACAGAGCTGCTCATCACCCACGAGCTCCCCGTTAAACCACAGCAGGCAGCAGTGTTGGACAGGGAAACATTAAAGAAAGTGAATTCCCTCAGCGTGGTATTTATGACCATTAGGGCACCAGCGCCAACCTCATCAGAAAGCTGCTCTACGCACAGCACAGCAGGTCCATAAAAACACCAGGTTATCCATAAACCCTTAACAGCTCAATGTGTTTTATTTCCAACGGCCAGACCTCCCATTTTTAGCAACACAAGCCTTCTTTGGCCTGGGTATTAAAACCAACATCCATTTTTGATAATTACCTAGAGAAGAACAAAGAAAAAAAGCCTGACTTTGTGGAGAGCAATGATTTAACAAGTGAGCTGAGCAGAGCTGTCACTTACTGGACTCGGGGTCGGAGTTGCCGTCTCCCTCCGTGCGGCTGTTGGGGGACGCCTGCTCGTAGAACTCGTCCTGGGGGAAGCCCAGGGGCAGCGGTTGGGAGGCGCTGGCCCCGCTGGTGGGCTCGTGGTCGCCGAGCCCGCTGTCACTGCAGCTCTCCTGGGAGCCGTCGGGCAGGTGGAAGGTGACGCGGCGCTGGGGCTACAAGGAAGGAACACAGTTACACGCTTTCCAGCACACGCACGGGGTAATCGCTCGCTCAATTCGGAAAAAAACGCGCTCTTTGGGTTATCTGCTGTGTGTAATTTCAGGCTTTCGTGAGCTTTTCAAACCCGCCTCGCCTGACAGCGCTGCTCGCTGCTGCTGGCTCTCAAAAAAATGTGAACCCTGACGGAAAATGAAAGACACCTCAAACTAAAGAGATTCTGTCAGACTTCACGAGTCTTTGCATACCTTTTGTGTATTGACTTGGAGATTTCAATCACTTTCTGAGGCTCAATTTATTTCGCTGTTGAGTTTTTTAGTTTTTCAAAAAAAACATTTTCCCATTAAAAGCTGTTCCACCCTTTTGGGCCTAAGAAAATGTGACAAATTTATAATGCTGTTGGATTCTTCTGAGGCAGAGAAAGAACCAACAACAACAAGGCTCATGCACTGAAAACAATTTTAAAAGATTTCACGTAGCCGTTAAGCTAATGAATGAAAAGTAGATCCCCCTGTTCTCCTTCAGACATTTCATCACAACTCCTTTGATTTTTATTACAACACAGACCTGGACCTCAACTGTATGAAGTTGGAAAGTAGGGAACACTGAGCTGAGGATGGAAATCATCACAGCCCTGCTGCAGAATGAAATGAGGCACCTGATGCACCAGGCACAGGACAGTGTTTCCATTACCTAAATGACTCTGCACGCTTTAGGAACTTAATAACTGAAATGTAAATCTCTCCCAATATTAAAGGAAAATATGAACAAAAATCAATCAGCTTTCCCGCTTATTTTAATGTATCTGATATCCGTGTTTTGGAAACTTGAAACATTCAAAGCCAAAAAAAGGCCTTGAAAAAAAAAAAACCATACAGTTTAAAATATTCTTAGGTGGTTGTTACTCAAAATTCCATTTGAAAGGCAGTGCAAAACTTTCTGGGTGCAGAACTGCTGGGATTAGCAAACCTTCAGATCAGACTTCTGATGCAATCATGCAAAAAAGTATATAGTGTTCTAACAGAGCAGATGTTGTCAGGATTCCCCAGATATTTGGTTCCTATAGGGTGGTGGTGTTGCAAACATTCAATTATATTGAGTCTTTGCTAAGTTCAGCTCCTCCACTTTCCCAAAAAGTCTCTTTTTGTCACAATGCCATTATTACACATGCCCAGACAGCTGCAGTACGGTGTGTGCAGCCAAGAACACGGCACATCAACCTCCCCCTGCAAAAATCCTGACACACCTGAGTGACAGCGCCTCAGAAAGCTACCAGGAAGGCATGCAGGGCTTTCCCAGAAAGGCTGCTTTACTGCCCCTCCACTGCTAATGGAGAGCTCCTCTTCTAATGTTCAACCTGCCTCTTTCTTGTTGCAGAATAAATCACTGCTTCGGCCCCATCCATCACGGGCTGCTTATTCCCACTCATCTTTCTGGCATTTGGCACTTTAGTCGCTGCAGAATAAACAGATCCCATTATTTCAATCTGACACGTGCTGCTGATGTCTCTGGCTGCTCCCCCTGCCCGGGAGCTCTGTGCTCCCAGCACAGCACCCAGCCCACCAGTCTCAGCACCCAGCTCCAGACAGTCCTACAGCACCCAGCTCCAGCCAGGTCCTACAGCACCCACTCCAGCCAGTCCTACAGCACAGCTCCACCAGGTCCTACAGCACCCAGCTCCAGCCAGGTCCTGCAGCACCCAATTCCAGCCAGGTCCTACAGCACTGAGCTCCAGCCAGGTCCTACAGCACCCATCCAACAGGTCCTACAGCACCCAGCTCCAACCAGGTCCCACAGCACCCAGCTCCAGCCAGGTCCTACAGCACCCAGCTCCAGCAGGTCCCAGCACCCAGCTCAACCAGGTCCTACAGCACCCAGCTCCAGACAGGTCCACAGCACCCAGCTCCACAGGTCCTACAGCACCAGCTCCAACCAGGTCCTACAGCACCCAGCTCCAGACAGGTCCCACAGCACCCAGCTCCACCAGGTCCTACAGCACCCAGCTCCAACCAGGTCCCACAGCACCCAGCTCCAACAGGTCCCACAGCACCCAGCTCCAACCAGGTCCCACAGCACCCAGCTCCACAGGTCCCACAGCACCCAGCTCCACCAGGTCCTACAGCACCCAGCTCCAGACAGGTCCCACAGCACCCAGCTCCAGCAGGTCCTACAGCACCCACTCCAGCCAGGTCCACAGCACCCAGCTCCAGCAGGTCCTACAGCACCCAGCTCCAACCAGGTCCACAGCACCCAGCTCCAACCAGGTCCCACAGCACCCAGCTCCAACCAGGTCCCACAGCACCCAGCTCCAACAGGTCCACAGCACCCAGCTCCAGACAGGTCCCACAGCACCCAGCTCCAACCAGGTCCCACAGCACCCAGCTCCAGACAGGTCCTACAGCACCAGCTCCAGCCAGGTCCTACAGCACCCAGCTCCAGACAGGTCCCACAGCACCCAGCTCCAGCCAGGTCCTACAGCACCCAGCTCCAGCAGGTCCCACAGCACCAGCTCCAACCAGGTCCTACAGCACCCAGCTCCAACCAGGTCCTACAGCACCCAGCTCCAGCCAGGTCCTACAGCACCCAGCTCCAGCCAGGTCCCCAGCACCCAGCTCCAGACAGGTCCCACAGCACCCAGCTCCAGCCAGGTCCTACAGCACCCAGCTCCAACCAGGTCCTACAGCACCCAGCTCCAGACAGGTCCTGCAGCACCCAGCTCCAACCAGGTCCCACAGCACCCAGCTCCAGACAGGTCCTGCAGCACCCAGCTCCAACCAGGTCCTCACAGCACCCAGCTCCAGACCAGGTCCCACAGCACCCAGCTCCAGACCAGGTCCTCACAGCACCCAGCTCCAGACAGGTCCCACAGCACCCAGCTCCAGACAGGTCCCACAGCACCCAGCTCCAGCCAGGTCCTACAGCACCCAGCTCCAGACAGGTCCCACAGCACCCAGCTCCAACCAGGTCCTACAGCACCCAGCTCCAACCAGGTCCCACAGCACCCAGCTCCAACCAGGTCCTACAGCACTGAGCAGGGCAGTGGGACCATTGCGCATCTGTGGGATCAACCACATCTCCTGCAGGACCATTGCACATACCCTGCAGGATCATTCCACATCTCCTGCAGGAACATTCTACACCATCTCTAGCAGGATCACTGCACATCGCCTGCAGGATCATTCCACATCTCCTGCAGGCATTCTCACATCTCTAGCAGATCATGCACATCCCTGCAGGATCATTCCACATCTGCAGGATCACTCCACATCTCCTGCAGGATCATCTCACATCTCCAGCAGGATCACTGCACATCTCCTTCAGGATCATCTCACATCTCCTTCAGGATCACTGCACATCTCCTTCAGGATCATCTCACATCTCCAGCAGGATCACTGCACATCTCCTTCAGGATCATCTCACATCATCTCCTGCAGAACCATCCCACATCATCTCCTGCAGGCTCCCCTTCCATGGCAGCACAGCACATTCCCTTCCAACACCACAATGCCCAGCTCCTTTTTACTGATTTGGAATGCAGTGGTTACTATTCTGTGCTATTAGTTACTACTCTGTGCATCTAGGGTTCACTAAGTGTAAACAAAGGAATATTTCTTTTCAGGGCTCACTGTCAAAATACAGCAGAAGTTTTTTACCTGGTGACAGCAGAGGACACCAGAAAGTCACCAACTCTTTATAAAGTGCCTAACCCAGTGAGACAAAACAAATCCCACACCCCATGCAAAATTAAAAACCTCACTAACTAACCCTCCAGTTCACTTAAAAATTGTCAATATTTGGTTGCATAAATTGAGATGTTATTAGTGGGAAGGATAAAACCCATATGGTTTAAAATCAAGTGGCATCAGCGAAAGGCTCATGATTTTTAATTTGATCGTGTCCCTGAGTATGTCACACCTGATAACGCTGATGACAGAGCACTTTCAGAAAAATTTATCACGATGAAAAAAAACCCAGCTATTCCTCTACATGGCAGCGCTGCCATTTTCTTAATTCATGCAGGCATCAGACAAGGATCTGGAACAAGTAATTCTAATAAAATTTTGCCAAAAGCTGGGACTTATCTTCTGTCACAATTATTTTGGAAATTTCCTCCTTGAGGCATTTAAATTTCAATTTATAAGATTACAAAATATCCTCAGTCTCCAGCTGCTTTTCTATTTATCTCCGAAGGGAGCTGGCACCGATAGTAATGGAATAACAAGGATTATGGTTTGTTTTATTTATCTGAATGACAGTTTGTATACTTTTTCACAAAGAGAGAAATGCAAGCAAACGTATTATGTATTCTTAGATGATTCTGCTGTAAGAACTTGTAACACAGACAATTAAACTGATAGGGGACAATGAAGTGAAAATATAAGGAAAAATGTGCAGCAGTCTATAGTTTCTCTGGCACATTAAAAAAATATTAAATTACTCTTTATTGGTATGAAGAAAGAATTTTGCTTGCAGAGATGTCACAGACCCAGACACAAATGCTGTCAGAGGTCTCATATGGCATTCACTGCGTTTGGTAAAAGCTGAGTGTGTCTGGAGGGATCAAATTATCTCAGAAAACCACAAACCTTTTACTCTCATTATTGAAATTTATATGAAGACTGATCAAAGCCCCAAACTACTCTGTGTTCAATCTTTCACTACAATAATTAGACTGTGGCAGTGGGAATAATAAAAGATGAGTCTAAGTAAATAGCTTTGGATACACTGAAGGGATGATTTCTGGTATTATACACCAGGGGTTAGCCAATTTATAATCAAAAAGGGGAAAAAAAAAGGTAATAGAAAAAGCAGCAGATATCAACTGAGGAACATTAAACTATTAACCTTATTATCTTCATTCATTGAAGCAAATTAATATCCTTTTAAAAGGAGATCATAAAGAAAAAAACATTACTTTTTAATTTATGCCAAATTAATTATATTATTTAGATGATAATTCTGATTTAAAACAGACCTTATTTAGGAGATGCTGTAGGACAGCACAAAAGAACAGGACTACTTCAACATTTTTCTCCACCATTAGCAGCCAGTAAATAAAGAAGTAGCTAAATAAATTTTTAATTTCTTCAGTTGCTTGTTTATTTCAACTGCTAGGAAGACATGAAATACCCAAAAGAACCAGAAAACAACTATCTCCGAGTAAAGAAGATCCCTAATCAAACCACAATTTCCAGCTCCAATCTTTTTATCCTCAACTATCACCTTTTGTTCCAAAGCAGCAATTTTTGTTCCGCAGGCTTTCATTGAGACAAACAGGACCCAGCAACCATCAGTGAAAAAATTCTCAGAATAACATTAAAACAAATAACTTGAAAGATTCCAACCCAAAACCCGGTGGGAAATATGTCTTTGTGCTGAGACTCAACAAAGACATGCCAGTATTTTCATTTTTCCTTTCCCTAAACATGGCAGTGCTGAGCACAACGCATACAGCTCAAAGAGTTTCTCTCAACTCTTTTCTAAGTCTGTACTTCACACAAGTTTTGCTGCTTGGCACATTAAATCTAAGATTTTTATTACATTATTTTGATTACTTTGTCATTGATAAAATATATAATGCAGCTCATAGTAATTTTTCACTCAAATTATACATTTTTTTTCTGTACTTCTCTTGAGAATCTACAAAGAAGCTGAACTTTTTTGGTCACCATTATTACACATAACTAGGAACACTTCACTAAGAACACATCACTGTTGTATTCACCTTTTCTAATTCAGCAGTGACCTTTTCATGATTTATTTAATGTGTCCACAGTGATCTTGCATAGGAGTGGGTTTGGGTTTTTGGGTTTAGGGTGCAGGGTTTTTTTGGTGGGAATTTCTCTCACAAGAGAAATGAAGGGCTCATCTTCCAAGGGAAGGAGAGAGACGATGCAAAGCAACAACACTCAGCTGATTTCAGAAGCCCAAGTTTAGTGGGCATTAAAATAAGTTTTTCCCTTTCTCACATGAAAAAAGCAACTCCCAGCTACTGCCAATACCAAGATCCCTAATTGTCACTTCACACAGACCAAACTTGGTGAACAAACCCATTTTTCCATGAAATACATTCGGGTGCTCCTGTCCCAAATTCACTGATTACATTCCTTTCAGCTTCTGATTATCTATTTGTTTGTCAAAACAAACAGACCTGCTGTTTTCCCAATTTACCTTTTTTACCCCTTTAAATACTGGCAAGACTTCACATTTTCAGCTCTTTAAAACTTCCAAAAGAAATCCAATAGAATCCTTTTGACATTCTTGTTATAAATGTCTCTAGTCCTCCTAATTTAATCTTATTCACTTTAATAACTCGTATTTTACAACCTCACTAATTACTAATGGAAAACACAGCATCTGGCTACCTACTAAAGATGAGGAAGCTTTGATAAATACTTTTAATTTTTCTCTCTGTGATTAAAAATCTAACTGTTCCACAGTAGCGTAAGACAGGTAAATAGTTTCAGGCTTTCATCTTTATTGATTTAAATAACTCCTCCCATTTTATTAATTTATTTTGATGCACGGAGAGTAACCTATTAATTACAAAAGGGCAAATAAAAGCTTGGATGGCTGCCCAGACAAACACAAATTCAACAAGGATGATTATCTCAGACAGATTTGTACATTTTCAATGGAAGTTCTGCTACCTCCACAGAAAACCAGCACAACAGATGGTGTGCCCCTACACCTGCCCAAATGGAAATTACTTAAAATTGTCAGATCTTATAGCTGGATTCGCTCACACAAATAATTTGCTCAGGAATTTGGAGTTTAAAAAAAAAAAAAATTGATGAGAAATAATCTTGCAGATTTTGTAAGAGCACCGCTCACTCAGAACCCACACGGCCCCGCAGGCGCCTCTTGTGCTGAGCTGGGAAGGGAAATTTCAGCAATTCCAGCACCACACAGGAGCTGTCTGAAACCTTCCCGTGTTTCCTCTTCCAGCAAGGAAAAGACAAGCAACAATTTACTTTAAGAAGCAAATTTCCCATTTTTCACCAAAGCAACCGGAGCTGAGGCGGCACCGCCATCGTCCTCTGGCATCACAGAGGTCGTGGAACAAACTCATTCCCCAAATCCTTGCTGAACAAACCCATTGTGAACCTGGAACTTTGCAAATTTCTGATTAACAACTTCAAAGGGTATTTATTTCCAGACGCTAATCCTCGTTGTTCCAGAGTATCTCTCGTATGACTACTCCCAACAACATTTAGCAATTAAATTGTATTTTCTGGGCTTCTTGAAATAACAACAAAGAAGCGAAACAAAAAGCAAATAAAACTGAAAATAACACTTAAAGCATGTCAAACATTTTATTTTGCTTTTGAAAGGCAGTTATTGTATGCTAGATGTCAAAATGATAGCTGAAAGCACGCTTTTTAAAGTTTAATTCATCTAAGCCTTCAATTTGACATGTGATTAAATAAAAATTACACATGAAAGTTGCACTATGGTTGTGCTGCTGTTGAGTTTCAAAAATAGGAACATCTCAATTCTGATCTTTTTCTTTAATACAATCTTCAATTTCCATCATCTTTGATGCTATCATCTCAAATGTTTGATATCTGATAGGCAAAGCCATTTTAGTTAAAAGAGCATAATAATAAACAACAATACTGAACCGTTTCAGCAATATTTGACATCACTTCTGACTGCTGGCCCTGCAGCCTGAATCTTTTTCAGCAGAAATATTAATTGGGTGTTATAACAATTGTGAATTATTTGTGTTAATAGTGAAAGAGAGCAGAATTTATATTTTCATGGATGTACATGGGGCTCTAACTCTCATTTCATTATGTTAACTTTTATATATCTCAGCTCAAATAAATAGATTTCATGTTTCTTCGTGAGCAAGGTATGGGTTCATGGAATAATAAATGTTCCAGTGAATTACTCACTGACCTCCAGTGAAGCACTTTTGCACTGTAGCCAAGGCTCAGCTTTTAAGTGCAACCCTGAGGAGGTTATTAGGGCTACAGAGACCTGGCAGAAATCTCAAGAACCTGATTCTATTTCCCTTTGGGACTTTTTTTTCTGTTCAGTTTTTCCTGTAAAGGTCAAATCTTCCTGAAGCAACACTCATATCTGTAACTCCACGAGCTGTCACAAGTGTTCACTTGAGGAGGCTTAGGAGCGTGCTTTCATCATTTGGAACCAGGAAATGGAGCTGTTCTTATTAGTGTTCTCCAGAAAAGGGACTTTTATCTAATTCTGTTTTTTGGGGTTGTAAGTATGCTGAATTCAGAAGCAAAATTAGATTTTGGTAAGATTTGTGCAAGGACTGCTCTTAATAACTGCAGTCCAAGGGGTTGTGCAACACTGCAGTTGCATTTCACTCTATAAAATAATGTTTTTCCTCTCAGTGTGGATGGTTATAAAGCAGTTCATGTGTAATACTTTCTACTATAACTTTGTGTTTGATTTCCACTCATGCAGCTGTTCAACTGAACTAATTTTATTATGGTTTAAAAAGAAAAGAAAAAAAAAACAAAAAACAAAGGTACATAACTTCGGGCAGAGAGTGAGTCCACAGATAAGCTCAGAACCTGAAGGCACTGAGTGACCTCTACAATAATGAGACAAAGACAGGCATCCCCAATTTCTTCTAGTAAAAGCCCCATATTTTTGGATCCATAGGTTTCTACACCACATTTCCACCACCTTTGATACCATTCACAGAAACTCTCAAAAACCACTCATCACCCGTGGCCCCCAGGGACCAGCCAGCCCTGACCACACCCTAGCACAGCAGAGAAGCTGTGCATCCCATAAATCTGAAGTATTTTGCAATGCTGACCCCAAGGTCACCATCAGGAAAGGCAGCTGCTCTCTCTGCTCGGTCCAGAGGGGTATGAGGGGGCAGAAATCCCTTGTAAGGTCAGAAGAACATCCATGCAGGAGGAATGCAAGGCTTTAGGTCTGCTCTGTGTGCCTGCTGCTCAGGGGAAGGCAGATTGCTGGAGAGACCTGAGAACCAGGGAGGACTTTGGAATAAACATGGAAAAGTGTCTCAGGGAAGGGTAACAACATTAATGTGGGCAAAAGCTGGCCAAAGCCATCTGGGGAACAGGGGGACACTGTGGGCATCTTCCACACCCACTCCTGCATCAATTCCCCTGCCCAAAGCCCATGCTGAGTGCCCTGCCTGCTCACCCTGAAATCATTGTTATCCATACAATTTCCTGACTAAAGAATTCAATTTAATTCTACTCTTTGAGATATTTCTTGGTATTTTGTTATTTCCGCTGGCATCCGTGCTTTGCACACAGCAAAATGCACCTCAAACATTTTTTTCCCATGTAAATACAATCTTGCAGCATTAATTGTGTTCTTTCTCCTACTGCTTTTAATTAATTTGACCTTTGGTCCTATTTTTTGTCAATTCAGAAGGCACATTGCAATCAGAAGAAAGCTATGGTGCAAATATTCCATTCTGCAAGTCACTCGCTGAACAAGTAAGCAATAGAGGAAAATCTATAGCACGCAATTAGCATTATCCTTCCCAATTATTTTCTTTACTTCACAAAACTCATTAATAACTTTTAGTAGGCAAAATTGCAGCTGGGAACCCTCCTACACCTTAAGTGCATTATATTCTACCTTTGCCCAATGGAAATTCTTTTGATGTACTGGAAATCTTATTAATAGATTCAGCAGAAAACAAGCATGTAAGCTGGCAGAGGCAATTGCAGGAGGTAAAATGAATGTAAATGACAGATGAAAGGAAATTTCCATGCCGTTCTGATCAATATAAACAAAAGTGCTGCAGCAGCCACAGCATGGAGATGAAGGGAATTCATCAAACTTGTATTTCAGATTATTTGTCCTGTTCTAAATGCACCCTCTGTGTTTCGGAGCTGTGTTGTTCTGTTACCCAATTAATACCACATTAAGATTCACTCCTGCAGGGGCTTTTTCCTTCTGGTGCTGAGCAGAAGTTCTCAGTGCTCTCAGACATGGGGGAATGCAGAGCATTGCTTCTTGCTCCTGAAGATTGTCATTTGGAAAGGCTGTAATTGCAGCACTCAATAATTTCCTAAATACTTAAGCAGGAATTAATTATTCCTGCTATTATTGCAGGAGTATGGATCTTACGCTGGGAATGATGAAGAGAATGTGTGATGGAAGATTTTATTGTGCTCAGAGCATGCAGTGGGTATGCAAGGCACTGAAACCATCAGCACAAACAAGTTCTCCACCTCAATTCCATCTCAGTAACCTCAGATATCTACAGGATCAGCTTTGCTCATTCTGTGCTCTTTGTTGCTGCCTAATTAAACACATTGAGAACTCTTCTTTACAACAGAGACTAATCATAATTTTCTTAAGGATCCTCTTTTATTTAAAATCATATTGGTTCTTGGTGAAAAATTAGAGGAAAGTAAAGGTTTATTGTTAAACAGCCTCCATTTGAACAGTTTGAAATGCATTTTCATGAGGAGTCAGAAATCAAAGCACATCATGAACTTCACCAACTGCCTTTAATGGAGTGAATTCTAGAGTTTTCCAGCAGTTTTATATGATGTTGAGAACTAAAAATATTGGTGGCTACTTTATAGCTAATTGCCCACGCTTCTTAAAAATCCCTCGATTGTGAAGAAGGGAATGCCAGAGGTGAGGTGGGAAGGAGAGGAAGAGCTGCACAATTGGGTGAAGCTGATTCAGCTCTGGAGAAATACCAACTCCAATTTATGAGACATTCAGACATTTGGAGATCCACAACAAAGAAAACACACAAACGTGATATTTGCAACAGGGAAATCAAAACCACAAAGAGATGAAGCTTCACTTCCAGAGCACTGAATTCAGACTTTGCACAGAACTCAAACCAAAGGGACTTTGATCTCATTCCTGTGTATTGAAAATAAAAATAAAAATAAAATAAAAAAAAATTACAACCACCCCCTGTCTGAAAAACCAATGCCCGCCTGAAAGTCCGTGGAGTAATTTAAACTCTTGAAGTAGGCTCACTGTTTGAAAGAAGGCTGGCAGCATTGCTTTGGTTTCAAAGCAGTTTTTGGAGAAACCAGAAGCAAAAGTGCAGCCTGAAGCACACCAGCTGCCTCTGCCCAAAGTTGAAAGGATTTGGGCTGCGTTGCTGCAGATACCCAACACCCCAACAGGAGAAGTGTTCTGTCACATCTCCCACGAGCACAGCCAAAATCAGCACTCTCAGATTTCAGTCCACGCTCGTGGGAAACCGAGGGGACCCAGAGCAACACTCGGTGCCCTCACTGCAGCCCTGGAATCACCCCTGGCACTCATGGCCATTTCTCCTGTTCCATAACAAAAATAATGCTTATGTTAATAGTCTGTGATGGAGGATTGGGCAGCTGAGGTGTATTTCCCTGGTTGGGAGAAATGATTTCCTGTTGTGTTATGAGGCTTTAACCCAGCCTCCCTCTCTGTCCTGTTTACATCCCTCCCTCAAAAGAAATTCCCTGTTTTCCCCCACAGTTAAAGACTATAAATCCACTCTTGGTACAGACTGCAGCCTAATTCCCAGCTGGCTCCCCTGGGGCTCACAGAGGAAAGAGAAGACAAACAACAGCTCCCAAAGACGATTCTCCAGCTCCAATCAATAATTTTCCTGTGACTCCACGGGCACATCACCCCATCAGCATAACCATGCAAAATTCCTTATCAGGGATGTGCTCTCACACTTTCCAGGTGGGCATTAGGCATGTTTTACATCCTGTGGGTTTTGCATTTCAATAAATTTCCTTCTCCCAGCAACACAAATGTACAACAGCCGCCCCGGACTGACAACAGATGTTAGAAATGTGAAAAACAGCCTAAGTGTAATAGTGTTTTGCACTTACATGCCATTCTTTACTTGAATGGGCTTTAGAAATATGAATTCCATTTCAGAATAAAAGAATAGAAAAGACAGCTGTTAAGAGTTCACAAATCAACAACCCAGAGCCCAAATGGCTATGGCCGCTTGATTTTCATGCCTGAAGGTTAGACTATGTCACTGGCAGAACCCAAAAATGGAACCAAGAGCCCTGGACAGAAGGGACACTGTTAGGCAAGCTGCAGTGACATTCCACATTCTTCATCTAGCAGGCTTCCCCAGAGAAAAAGTTATTCTCTCTCAAAAGATCCCAAAATAAATTACTTACATTTCAATAAATGATCAGAGGCTGCCCAAAACTGGGAATGATGCATGTGCATTTTATAAAAATAATGCACATAGATACAAGCACATACAGCATCACTTAAAACAATATCAGCCCTGACAGAAAGTGACTCAATAAAAGGTTTTCTGAGTAATTTGGCCAATCCCAGCGGGTATTCACTGAAGCGAGGGGTGACAGGGACTGTTTTGATGGAGCCATATGGATTAAAAAAAAACACCACGAGCACCATCATCTAGCACTAAACCTCTGTGAGCCAAAGAGAGAGTAATAATGATGTTATCCCCTGGAAGCAGACTGAGGAGCTGGTGGCTGCAGAAGATGTGTTCTGCAGTGTGCTCCATCTGTGAGGAACAGACAACTTCATTAACAGAAATCTCCGAATCAGAGCTGAGAAACCCAGGCTGAGAAAGGGATGCCTTGACAAGCACAGCTCCTGCTGAAATGCTCTGCAGGTTCATGGGGCTGCAGATTGAGCCATTACAATTATCTGCCATCACCTTCCAATGAGGCTTTTCCCTGCTCTGACAGGGTTTGCTCCTCACTCCACAGGAGCAGCCTGAGTTTCGGGAGGAGTTCTGAGCGCCAAGCCTGAAACCTGTTCTGCCCAAATTACCAGATCTGCAATGAAATCACAACTTACATTTGAAGCATGCTCCTGTTAGCAAGTCAATCTTAAATCTGTGCAGATTGTTAAAATGTTCCAAAGCAGCAGCACCATACCCCGACAGGAGCGTTACCTGCACGTGGCGAACTTGATCCACAGCTCCACCAAGGATCTGCCCCAACCCCACCTCCTTCCACTAACTGTTGGGTGAAATGAGGGATAAAAGCCCAATAAAATCCAGATTTCTAACTTAAAACATGGTAACAGCAGCCAGTTCGAAGATACACAAAGCAAGGCTAAAGTTTAACTCCCAATGAGCTGCCACTGGCAAAACCAGAGCAGAGAAAAAAGAAACATCAGTTAAAATTTTGAGTTTCCCTTCACAAAGAGAACATTAGTAGAGAAGCAGTCAGTGATTTTCCTGCATCAGTCTTGCAATTCCACATTGACACAACTTGTATCAAAACATCAGAACAAAGAACATTCTACAGAAAATGACCAAAGCCTTTTCCCAAAGTTTCTCTACCCAAAGCCCTGCTACAGAGCAGCATTTGAGAGCTTCCTCAGGAACGCCATCACAGAAATTCCATGAACCTTCACAACATTAAACCAAAGCTGAAATGTTTTATTGCCATTTCTTTCAGAGCCACAACCAGGACAGCAGAGCTCTGCCCAGCTCCAGACCCACCCCAGTTGTTTTGCAGTCAATTTTTGCAGTTGCAGAGGCAGCAGGAGCAGGGAGGGAGCTGTGCTCACAATAGCCTGGGGCACACATCAATAGGACACCGAGCTAAGAGCCTGATGGGGGATCCACCAGAAAAACCCCATTGCCAACCCCAGCCTGGAGGCAATCAAACAACAACGCGGGCAAATCGATGCAAATCCAAACCGGCCACGAGGCATCACATCCCAAACCATCCCATCCACCCCAAAAGTGATTCTGTCCGAGCCTCATCCCTGCATCCCCTGGACACAAACACTCCCCATGTGCAGCTGGGCTTAAAGAACAGTGAATTTACCTCTGCACCTTACACGTTTAGCTGAATCATTGCACAGGAACCCAAACATTCTGCTCAATTTTCACTGCAGCACGTGGATTAACCGAGTTCTTCAGCCATTTTAAAGCCTTTAAAGAACCCAATGTAATCCCCCCAAGAGAGCAAACGGAACAAAACAAACAAAAAGAAAACCCACAAAGCAAACAAAACAAAAACTTCAACCTTCTTTAATTTATTTGCTTGTTCTGGGGTAACTTCTGGAAATATTTAGTGATGTCATAATTAAATCAAAAGTGGGAACCAGAATGGATCAAGCTAATCCCCAAGCAGCTGAAAACACGATGCCCTCAGATTTTTCCTGTTTTGTTCTTTCACAATAATTATATCACTGTGTGGTGTTTGACTTCTATACTATTTTAACAAAACTCTTGATAATACCCATTAAAGAAAAAACAAACCTAATTAATTTTGTTTTCTCCTGTTTTCAATGAATGAAAAATACTGAAACCCGATTCGATTTTGGACATATTTTCCATTACAGTTGGCAAAGATCTTGCACATTAATGCAAACAAGCAAACAGATATTTTCTTTTTTTTTCTTTTGAAAGGAAATTTGCAAAATGCTAAGCTCATTAAAAGTAACACGACAAAAATAATAAAAATAAAGGTCAGATTTGGCTGTTAATGCTGGCTGATCATCCCCTGCAGACTGTTCTTGTCCCATGTCACAATGTCACCACCCAGACAGGGACAATGTGCATTCCCCTCCCTCCTCAGACTTTCTTCAAAGGGTTAAACTGAATTGGGAGACACCAGCTGAAATATTTGTGACACTTGTTGCTCACCAAGGCAGTCTAAGGTGGATTTTCTCTCTAATGGCTCCATTTAGGAGCTCAGAAATCCAGCCCAGCCCCGCTCACGTGCAGCCCAAGCTCCCAGCGGCGCTCCAAGGGAGCATGTTTGCAGAAAAAAAACAGAAAAAAAAAAACAGAAAAGCAGATCGATTTAGAGAAGGAAAGAGGAGCAGACAATTGACTCCAGCAATGGGAACTTGTACAGTCAATGTCTCCTCAGAGCACACTAAAACCTGACAAAAGGGTCCCACTGAGAATCCCCCACCAAAGGCAGAAGGTTCAATTCCTGCAACTTAAAGTGTAATGATTTGTGTTATCTCAGCCAGCTTAAAACTGGAGTTAAACAATCGGTGACAGTTTTCCCATCCCTGAAAATAAAATTGGACATCCAGGGTGGTTTGGGGTGGGTGGTTTGTTCTTTGCTTTGTTTGAGGGTTTATTTGTTTGACTGGTTTTTCAAGAGAACAGAAATTCAGGAGGGCACTGAAAATCCCATGGGTGACACAGGAGCCTCAGGTGCCTCTGTTTGCAACACCTGGGTCTCACCAGGACATATTTTAAAGTTGTTCCATCAAAGCCAAGAATATTCTCAAGAGCATTTCCAAGAAGGTGAGTGCACACCAAGGATAACTGGAGCAGGAACAAGAAAATACCTCATGCCAAAACCATGTGTACATATTCACCTCTGAGTAATCAGAGGATTTTTTAGTTGAGAAAAAAACATGAGATTTAGACACGAGGGTGGGGCACAACATAACCTCAATTTATACCCACAAATTGTTTTAAATTCAAAGAGACATTTATCCCTCTGATTAGGTGACACTGGTCCATGTCTATGAATAAAAATTATGTTATACATTCTGTTTCTCAGACGTATTATGCTGTGTTTACACTTTTGACATTCCTCTATAATTTGTCTGTCAGAATCACAAAGCTTGGAGCAGACTATGCCTGCCTGTGGGGAGGGAACTGCAGCAGGCTTTACAATATGAAATGAAAATTTAGTGATTAATTGTGGAATATCATCCTGCACTATTGTACAAAATCCCACTTTAGAAATGATCATACAGCAAAATCTCTCTTCTTTAAGGAAGAAATGAAAGAATGAGCTACTATTTAATACAAAGAGTAGAAAAATAAATAAAAAAAAAGACTCTAAAAGTTGCCCAAAATAGTTTAGCTGCTTTTCCTTGCTCAGCTATGCAAAGGTGGCTCACGCTCTGATCCAGTCCCAAAATCAATGTGATGACCAGTGTATTGGCCAGCCATACATCTTAATAAATGAATCTTC
The DNA here is from genome assembly GCA_009741485.1 of Malurus cyaneus samueli. Classification (NCBI taxonomy): domain Eukaryota; kingdom Metazoa; phylum Chordata; class Aves; order Passeriformes; family Maluridae; genus Malurus; species Malurus cyaneus. The sequence goes on along the minus strand of CM019238.1, from coordinate 16,263,587 downwards.
ATTAAACAATCTCCTAAATCCTTCAGAGCCACTCTGGCACTTGCCAATGCTAACGAGAAGTCAGCAGTAATTCTGTAAATAATAATTTGTGACTGGACTGCAGCCTCTCTTTTGCATTCATTAATTATTGCAGACTGTGGCTCAAATCAGCCCACTGTAAGCAAAAGACAACTCACTTCAGAGAGTGCTTGAACAGACAATTTACCTGGTGCAGCAGCAGAAATCAGACCCCAGAGTGGAGCAGAAATCATCAGAGCCTGACCTTTGGCAAAGCTCACGAGCAGCAAACAGGGGAAAAGCCAGCTGGTGTCACATCCCCAGGGCCACAGCAGGAGCACAAAAACAGCACCTGGTGCATCTCAGGAGCTACAGATAACTCAGTAAGAAAATCAGGGATATTTTAGGGACAGGATGATGGTTTAGCTCCAAAAAGGAATAGTATTCATTGGGTCTATGGCTGCGATCACAGGCAATGCAGGAACAGATCGATTTTGTCCCCTACCCTGCTCACACATATTATTATTCCCTCCAATCTCACTTTTACAGAATCATTGAGCCATTCTAAACCATCACGCAGATTTCTAGAGAGGCTGGACAAGTAAGTGAAAGTCTACTTTCCTTTGGAGAAAGGAAAACACTTCAGAAAGACAGCAAGAATTATTAAATTATACTAAAAAATTCTCACTTCTTTTTTTTTTTTTTTGTTCTATCTATTTTTTGTTTGTTTGTTTTTAATTTTCTTTTTTTCCCCCATTAAAGTAAATAAGAAAAATCACAAAAAATGATCACAGAATGTCTGATGCTGGAAGGGACTCCAGAACTGGGCACAGCGCTCCAGATGTGGCCTCAGCAGGGCAGAGCACAGGGGAATGGTCACCTCCCATGACCTGCTGGCCACACTGGCCCCTAATGGATCCCAAAAATCCTCGTCCTCCCTGGCCACAAGGACACTGAGCCCACCATAAAATCTCCAAACATGAAAATCAATGCAGAGGAGCCTGAGGCAGCTCACAGATTACGAAATGGGATACTGTGATTATTTAAATTGGGCTTAAAACTATCAAATCAACATTCCATTTATTTCCTTAGGCTTGAGGGACGAGTCCTCTTAGCAGACTCTGGAATATTTAGCCTTTGACACAGAGGGAAATGCTTTTGAGCTGCTGAAAAGATGAATTCTATTATATAGACACAGTGATCAAATTACATGTTTTGGTAGTGAAGCACATATGAGAGACTGCCCAGAGACTGAGATTCATCAGAAAACGTTCCTATATGAGATTTGATTAGCAATCAAGGAGGAGAGGGGGAAAAAATGGGTGCAGATAATCAGAGGGGGAGCGATGCTACATTTAATACCTGGAATTACTTACAAATGCTCATTGCAAATGGCTCAGAGTCCAGACTTGCCTTTTTGTGTGCTCTGTGCTCAGCATCTTCACCAGGCACAGGCCTGTCATCCCTGCCCAAAACTGAACACTGAAGGATGCTGGGAAAGCACACAAATTCACATTTCATCCTCTGATTCATTATTAAGAACCAATTTTCAGCATTCAGATATCCCATAGCTGGGAACCTTTCAGGACTCATCCCCAGGTAAAGAAAATGGGCTGGAAGGGATGGAATGAAACAAGAAATGCAGCTGTAGGTACGAGTGGGGATGAAGGATGTTGGGGGAACAAGGTAGAGTTTGCAAGAAGCTAAATAAGAAAAAGTGGTTTCAAATAATGAAAGGAATAAACAGCAGGAACTGGAAAAGAACAATGTTAATCTCATTCCTTACAAAATTAATGAATGTTGGTCCTTCTTCCAAAATATCCAGGTCTAGTATGCTACCCAGAATTATTAAATTATGTAAATTGAGATGATAAAATGCATTTAGAAATACCTGTTTAGCTTCAAAAAGAAAAAAAAAAAAAAGAGGGGATAAAATAACGAGAAAAATTTAGCACCTCACTACAATGAACACTCTATAACCATGTAAACACTGTTTAAAAAAAAGCAAAAAGCAGAATTCGCTGTGCTGATGCTCATATAAATGTAATTATATTTAATTAGTGCATCAGGACCTTTGCCCCTGGTTGATTCTTCATCTCATTCTCAAAGGTGTGCTCTTCCCATCTCTCTCAGAAGCACAATTGCTCCCTCTGAGCCAATTCTGCAGCAAAATTTGTGTTGGTTTACTGTTCAAAGCCCCTCCCAAATTTTGACAATGAGAGGAAGGGAAGATGAGAAACAGCCATGTACTCACAATGAAAATAAGATCTGAATTCTTAACAGGTATCTCAAAAGACTGGAAAATTTTCCTTTCCTAACTCTTTATGAATACTAATTTTGATAGTTGATAGAACCTGCAGCAAACAGCTCACTCAAGTTACAACCACCCCTCCACTTTGGCTGCTGCAAAACCAATGTCTCAAAATCTAGCACCCAGTCCCCAAAAAAATGTAATTAGCTGTGATAAAAAATGAGTTTAGCCCTTAATCAATAGCCTTTGCAGCTGTCAGGACAGACTGCAGCAGAAGAGGTGGGAAAAGTGATGAGATGAAGCTCCAGCAGCGAAGGGCTGGAGCTGATCACTGTGGCTATAGAATAGAATTCTGCTGATCACTGTGGCTATAGAATAGAATTCACCTTTTCAGTAGCTGAAAGGGAAGCAGTTGGGAGGATCAGCCCAACCTTTGGAGCTCCAGGTTGGATCAGAACAAAACAATCCCGAGCTCATCCCTTGGTTCCTGCTCTAAGGCCACGGGCAGCCGTGTCTGGGGGTTTTATTACTTCACATCTTCCAATGCTTAAAGCCAGTGTGAAGGAAAAAAAAAAAAGTTTAAAATCCTTGAAAACTTAATTTCCTCTGTGAACATTGGCAACATTTGCAGGAAAGCAGCAGGAGGGAGCAGAGATGATGATGATGGGGTTTGGGTTATGGGAAGAACAGAATGCGCTTTGTTCGCGGTCGATGCCCAACACCACACCCGGCTCTCCAGCCCTGCAGGGCTCACACCTTCCTGAAAAATGGATTGGGATGTGACACACAGCTGTGCACACACAGCTCCTCACTGCCAGCACCCCCTGATGCCCAGGACAGGACAGGTATCTTCACAAATCCACAAACTTTCTTACAGCAACTGTTCAGAAATGGAATGGAGAGATTGTCGGGGTTCAGGTTCCCACAGAGGAGCTGCTGTGGGATCCTGCTCGCCCCACTTTAATCCCACAGCTGCTGGCTGTCTGACTGACTGCACATTATTTTTTATTGGTGTGAGGGTGGTAGCAAAGCCCTACCCTGCCTTTTGGGGACAGGGCTGACACATGTGAACAATGCCTGTGAGATCCAGCAGGTTCTGTCCTGCAGAAATTCCCCTCCCATCTCCCCCTGAGAGAATTGTCTTTGGTGCTTATGAAGGAATCACACAAAAATGAGCCCACATCGTGCAATAAAACACACTGAGCTCAAAAAGGACAGCTGTTGGGAAGATCAAGCATTCTCAAAATACACAAAACTAAAACACACATATGCTCTGTTTCTGCACGGCCTGAATCAGAGGTTTGATGACCTCAGCTCTGATCACAGGGATAGAAACCAACACTAACACAGTCCCAGGGATTGCTCATTACAAGTCAGGGGTCTTCCTTTCCTTCCAGAGCAGTAGTCTAAATCCTTTTCCTAAATTACAGCAGCAAATGCTCTGTTGAAATACTCTGGGGTAAGAAAACGACACTTTTTTTTTTTTGCAGATACTTGGTTTACAGTATAAGAAGGGAACAAAATTAGCTTGGAACATTCAGTTCAGCCTCAACATAATTGCCAGAATCTATGGAATGCTATTTTGAAAAAAGGTTCAAGTAATAGGAAGTTTTTATTAAAAATTAAATGCCTGAGACGGAGAAATTTACTACTATTATTTTCTTTATTATATGCTACTGTGGGGGGTTTTAAATGCCTCAATTTAATGCTCCCTTAGAAGCAATTTACTTCCTGGATTAATTTCCAAAGACTTCATCAGAATGTGCCTTCATGAAGAGAAATCAGAGTTCTCCTCCTTGAACCTGAAGCACAGCAAGAACAGATGGCAAAAGCCAGAGCCTGAGCCAAGGCAGGAACCTTCCAGAGACTTCTACAAACCCAACTCCTCACCATAGCACTGAGCCTTTCTGAAAAATAATGCTATTTATGGATTCTGAACCTTATGGGGCAATAAAGAGGAATATCTCCTTTTCTTATCAGTAACGGGGTGGATACTCATCTAAGAGAAAATGATGTTTCTCTAAGAGAAATGAAGTTCATCTAAGAGAAAATGACTGTTTTTATTAGACACACTGTGAGGATGGTGGCCATGTGTGTCTGGCTAAAAGGGCCTTCAGTTCTTTTAGTCCTAAAATTTAGGAACAGATCCAGGCACCCTATTTTTTTTTTTTTTTTTTTTTTTTTTTTTTTTTTTTTTAATTAAAATGTGACAACAGAAATATAGACAACAGAAGGCATACTTCAATCCATTCAATCAAAAAAACCCCAAGAACAATAGAGCCTCTCCTACAAGAAAGGTGATGCCAACACTAAGAACTCAACAGATCACCAATTTACTTTTTACTTTTCAGCTAAGCAGACTCCATCTCCAGTTAGAACTCACTGGAGCTCGTTAGCATCCCTGTTAAACAGGAAATTAATTTGAACTATGACAACAGCACCTATAATGGCAAATTCAGTCAAAGGGAAGTGTTGAATCCTGAACAGACAATGCTCAAATATATTCAGAGCACAACCTCGCATGAGCAGTCAGATAATTTTGCCTGAACGAGAAACGAACACTGGAAAACAATACTGGGTCTGCTCAGTGGCTGAATTAAAGAGCACAATGGAGGCACTGGGAGTGTTCATTCCTGCAGTGATGGGAGTGATTCGAGTCCCTCACGGTCATGGGCAATCAGCTTCTACATCACAGAGCCACAGAGCAGCCACCACTGCACAAAGAGGATGCATCCTGATGGCCAATGGCCAACTCTGCTGCTGCAATAGAAAAATAAAAATTAAAATACTGTCCAAAAATGTCAATCTGGGGTGTGTTGGAGGAAGATGGAGATCACAGATACCAAGGCAAAAAGGGTTTTCTGCCCCATGTTACACAGACCAAACACAAGCTCTCTCTTTGGAGTGATGCTGATACGGATGGGTGGAACCTTGATTTCCGAAACAACAAGCTCAGACAGGTATCTGGCCAGGAAAAGTTATCTGTGCTAAATTCATTACAGCTTCTTCAGTAATTAATGATTTATTAGCCATTAAATCACACGTAGGAGTTTGGCACGGCCACAGAGCAGCCACCAGCACAATGATGATGGGAATAAATCTGCACATGTAAAAGCCTCGGGGATATCGGGAAATGAGGGCAGGAGGACAAACAGCATCAACATTGGCCACAGAAAGAGAAACCTTTTCTCAGTCAAACAAAGAAACAAGAGAGGAAAACACAAGCCCCAGTGCAGGCTGTAAGATAGATGGGTGATGATCATGGATATAGAATCAACTTCATTAGAATTTTCTTTTCTTGCTCATTCTGGTCAGTGCTCTGCCCCGATAAAATTCTGACTTTGCTAATTACCTGAATCTTCAAAAATCAGAAAATGCTATGCCAAATGCAATCCAAATCATCCCGTATCAGCTGAAGGGTGCACTCAAGTGCATCGTTTTAACATTACTTACAACTTACTGAAAGCTTAGAAATCTGAGCTAACAGCATTTACAGAAAAAGCAAACGCACAAAAATCCTACTAAATTACACGCATTCGAGGTCAACGATGCTTGAACTGTCTGAAATCCGAAATTTGCACAGGCACTGTGGAAAACAACTAAAACAACTGATTTTTTTTGTTTTAATAGTTGGAATGTCAGCATTTCCCAGCCGGGCAGAAGGGCAACTCTTGGGGAAGCTGTGGGTTTGTGTGGGCAGTGCCAGGGGAGCAGCAGGGCACACACACAGCGTGAAATTCTGTGTACCTGAAGGATTCAGCCAACTCAGCAGGAGAAAAAAACACCCTGAAGTGTCCAAAGTGGTGAAATACTCGGGGTTTGATGAATCAAACCAACAGTGCTGCTCAGGCACGAGGCTGGCACAAGACAGAGACAGCAGAGAGGGGGCATTTTAAAACAAATTAATATAAGAATTACAGTCTGGGAGCTGAAGATTCAGCTTTAAGATACACATTAAATGGATATCAGCTAAAGAGGTGACTGCTGTGTTCATGTGTATGTGTACATATATATAATAATACATATATAAAGTATCAGTGGAGCCTGTTTAATGCAGATTTCACAACACTGGTAAAACTCTGATATCTAAGTCTTTTAATGATTGAAGAATGAGATCACCACACCAACCACAGAAGCTTTGAATGCAAGTAAAAAACTGATACCCCATTTGCCTGAGATATCCCCACCTTCCAACACACATTGGCAAAAAAAAAAAAAAGTTATTTTTCAGGGGACCCAGGTGGAAAAAAAAAAAGTTTAGGGAGGTTTATTGTTGCATTTTTTGCTACTCTACAGATCTACAAACAAAGTCTGGTGGATACAGTTTGGAAAAGGTAAGCTATTATAAAAGAGCAAATGAAATGAAGGGAAAAATAGCATTTCTTGCCCTAGGCATGAAACAGTGCCCTTGAATTATGTGCTGCAATCAATTTCGAAGCTTACACTATAGATAACATCTTTCAGTGATGTCTCATCAAGCAAATTAGATCTGACCAGTGAAATACTGTAAGTTAGCTGGAATTGATGAAAATATTAATGCAGTTGCTTTAGTGAGCCCCCACTGTCTGAAGTATTAACTCCTTTGGAGACCAATCACTGCTCCAAACTCTGACCCAGAGACAACAGAATTTAACAAAATCTGGGGGGATTTGCAGTTAAGACAGAATAGAATTCTGCATTAATCAAATGCTCTAATTAAAATCTGGAGTGGTAGAAAATGTGGCTTCTCCTTATTAGACAACAGAATTTAGGGGAAAGAAAAGAATCCCAGCACAGGCACAAGGCAGGTTTAGGCAGAGGGAATCCTTAATGGGCAGCTGCTGTAGGTCATCCCATAATTCTGTCAGCTAGCACGCACAAAATGTGTAAAAACCTACAGCACTCGACTTAAAAGGTTTTATTTGACCATAGTTTTTGGGTAGAAATAAGCTTTGTTTAAGAATTGAGCACTCACTATTGATGTCACTATAAATAAAGTTTTAAGGAAAGAGCATTCAACAGATTGCAAATCAGAGCACAGAATCACCAAGTGGTTTGGGGTGGGAAGGACCTTAAAATTGATCTCATTCTGCTCCCTGCCATGACAGGGACACCTCCCACTGTCCCAGGATGCTCAAAACGCCAATGTCCAGCCTGGCCTTGGGCACTGCCAAGGATCCAGGGACAGCCACAGCTTCTCTGGGTATCCTGTGCCTCTGAATAAAGTGTTTCCTCCTAATATCAAATCTAAACATCAGAGATTCAAGCTCAATTCCAGCACATGAAATGTTTACCTTGCTTTCTTTTCACAATGAGGAGTTTAAAGCTACATTTCCACACATATTTTCACAAAACCCACCTGTCCTGGTGAGGCAGATGGGAATAGCAAGTGACTGACATCAAGAAAACTTAGGTCAGAACTAACTTAGGAACTAAACCTTGTGATTTAATTTGTACACTTAATTTGATGTACCTGCTTTTATATACCCTGGCTTTCATTTACTTAGAAGTCAGAGTTCCCACTGCTAAATCACAGATATATCACTGCTGCTCAAACAATTTGGGATGGCTTAACAGAGTCACAAGATGGGTTTTTAAACTAAGCTGTGCTTTTCCTGGGACATACCCATTGTGTGTCTGCACAAGACAAGAGAGCATTAACACCTTCCTGCAGAACAGGATAAACCATATTTATATTAGCCAAGCATTTGAAAGGATAACTTGACAAATAAAGCGTTTGCAATTAATTAATTTTTAATTTCAGTGACTCCAAACTAAACAAGTGGTAGAAGCCCATGCTTAAGCCTGATTGAAAAAAAAAAAGAAAAATAAAAGGGGTAATGATTAATCTACAGCTTCTTTTACAGGTATGAAACACTTTAACCACTTTAACACTTTAACCAGGTTTGTGATGCTGATCTTTACATTCAAAGCCCCAGCAACAGCCAGACATTCCATTGCTCTCCCTAAAAATCAAAAGTCAATTCCTAAAGACATCAGGTACTCAGAGAAGCTAAACCTGCACTGCTATTCCATCTGACACCAAGAAGCCAAAGAAGTTTATGGATGGGATTCATCTGAGATCAACACAAACAGATTTCAAAACAATGGAAGGACTCAAACCAAGAGGCGTTTCTGACCTGACCTGTACAAACATGTCAAGGAATGGCACCTTGTCTGCAGTAACGCAGAGCACATCACAGAAAAAGGTTTCCAAGATCAGCAGTTAGAGGGAAAGCTGAAAACTGTATTTCAAAACAGTTTTATTTTTACCAAGTCAAATTATTGTTTCTGTAAATCAAGTTTCTAAAAGCATTTTGCAGCAACAAAATAGGTTAAAATGAAGGTATATGCCAATTAAGCTAAAATATTTGTTTGGCTTTCTAACTGGAAAAAAAAGTTAATTTATACAATAAATCCTAAACACATTTCCACAACAAAAAGAGGAAACTTCTACCTCGTCTATTTCAGAGTTCTCAAAAGTTTGAAGCAAACCACTTTTTAAAACATTTATTCAATCTTCATACGTCCCTCTGGGAAAACATGATACAAAGATACCAAATTTATTCCCTGAAATTTCCACATCATAGAACTTGATCATATACAATATATTCACCGTAGGTCCAGCACTCCCAAACCATCAAATCTGCAAACCTCCAAGGCACAGGAAAGAGATTCTCAGCAATTTGGGATTTCCTATAAAAGCCCAGATTCCTGCCCAGCACACCCAGAGCTGCTCCAGTCATTTATATTGGTCTTTTTTTCCTTTTTTTTTTTTCCCTGAGCGTGTCTGAAGCGCTATCAGGGGCTGCCATATGTCAGATAATTATTCAGAGAGAAATAAATCTGGCCCACCCATGGAAAAAGGGGAGCACGGAATAATTGGAGGCTGTTTGTAAAACACACAATTACGTGCCATGACCTGAAAACACAAAACCCAATGGTTAGCATGAGCTGATTTGTATTTGCATGGATGCACAATTCTCTTCTTATAAAGAAAGGTCCTTTCCTGATGGCAACTTTTGGTTATGAAAAAAAAATAAAATAAATAAAGCAAAGACAAACCCTCCTTCCTTATCTTTGGTTAAATTGTTGCCTGGGATCAGAGTTGGCTGATCCAGGTGACCTTCAAAGTCCCTTCCAATAATTCTGTATTTACCCTAACCATAATTCTGTATTTAATTTCCTTTACTCAACACCACTGAGGCTGCTACAGAGACATTCCAGCTCCATCCTGTGCCATCCCCACACCAGACAATGCTGCAGGAGCTGCTTTTTCCAGCAAATTCCTACAGCTGCTGAATTCTGGGGGAAAAAATAGCAGATGGTTCAAGAATAACGTGAGCTTTGTGTGAAAAATGAACTTTTTGATAAATATTGCTAATATCTGGCATAGGGTTGATATATATTCTCATTAACTCCAGTCAGACAGATTGGCAATAAAACCTTCCATGCTGCAGTCAGAAAAATGCAGAAGTGTCTTCATTTTTCCCCTGCCATTAAAAATCTGAGGAAAACACAAGAAAGAAATCTGCAAGATGAAGGTTAAAAGCCAACCTTGTAGAAGCCAAGATAATTTTAGGTTCTGAATTGCAGGAGGATCTGATTAGGCATTATTATTTCCTACAGCCCAGAGAACAATGGAACTATGATCACTGTAAATAAATATTTTGCTCTGCACAGTGGTTAAAAGCTGGGAATCAACTGCCAGGCTCTCTTTTCCCCTCAGAATTGTGAAATGTTGTGCATGGGTTCAAAGCTCCTCACAATCAAAGGCAGAAACACGGAGATGACTGCCAAGCTCCCGCGCCTGTTACTGAGCAAATATTTTATGACAAAACAGAAAATAATCAGGGCGGTTGTAGGGAAGAAGGAAACATGTTTAATAACACAGCAAAGGGATGGAGTTAAAACATGTCAGAGGAGTCCCACGCCCACAGACTGAATGTGAATTCTGAGTGGAAATCTCTACGAGATTGTCTTGCATGAAGCAAAAGCACTTTTGGGTTTTTTATGGGACAACAGTGGAGATGATGGGATGAAGAGAACAGACTCAGGGTGGGAGATGCTGGACCCAGAAAAGGAGTCACAAATAGTCACAAACTCCTTTGTGACTGCTGGTGGTAAAAATAAAATACATCTGTCCAACAACACACGGCTCACACTTCCTATTTCCATCGGGAATTCTCAATATGTCAGCATTTCTCCCAAAGAACAATGATATCTTTCCCCATCTCTGCTTCCCAGAACAGAAAATGTGATGGACCATATGGATGAGAAAAACTTAGAAAGAATGTTTGGACCTTAACTTTGGGGTCCAAATTAAAGTATAGCAAAAGATTTCACATTTAAAACAAAATAAGGATTTTTCATGACCCTCAGGAGAAAAAACAAAGAATTAAAAATTATATGGATTTCAAATACTAACTCAATTACATAGCAGATTTCAAAGCTCTCAATTTCCAAACAGTACATTAACAGCAGTGCGAGAGCATCCATTCATGAGAGAACAGGAATTTAAAACAAACAAACAAACAAGGAAAAAGCAAATGCAAACCTCCACAACCACAGTAGTAACCAATCCAAACTTCTCATTTTAATTTTTAAATAAAAAACTTGGACATGAGACTGATATCATCTCATTCAAGAACAGCTTTTACTATCCATCACATGCTTGCCCTGTCACAGGTAAACTTTTAGGTAAGATAAATATAATTTAACTAGAATTAAATTTTCTCATGAGCTGAAGGTTTAGCACGGTTAAAACTGAAAAGTAACAGAGCAGACCAGATATTATGAGAAAAGCACAAAATTCCAAATTAGAATTCACTAAAAGGAAGAGGACAAAGAGAGGGTCCAATGTTTCCAATATTTCCCAGCTTGAGAGACTGGCATGCAAACTGATTTGGGAGTTGAAAAGCACTTGGTTAATTATGTTGAGAGCAAGAAAGAACTTTTTTTGTTGTTGTTTTTTAAATGCTGTCTGAGCTTTTAATAGATGTACAATTATGAATGTTGTTAGTGTTTGCTTTCCCCTCATTTCAATTTTCTGAAGCGTTTCTGGAGGAAATCTCCGTGCTGTAAGCAAACCTTTAATGGACATGTTAATACAAATTATACAGATGGGCAAGCTAAGGATTTATTAGGAACTCCAACTGCTAAATTTCCTTTGAAGTGTTCGGATTCAGCACATCCCCACCATAAACCCAGAGGTGAAGTGATAAATTTTGTAAATTGAAAACAGAGACGCACTAAGCTCACAGTTATTTAAATTTGCTCAAGGGATTTGGGGCAGGAATTGATTAGTTTATGAAAGGAAGTTTTTGTCCTGGGGGATCAGAAGGAATCCAGCCAGGCTCAGTCAGGGGTCCCTCCTCGTGCCATGGTCACCACGGGGCAGTGACCAGCAGTGACCACAACCACCCTCCCTCTTCACACCCAACTGTTTCCTTCCAACACAAACCATTTTTCCTTTCAATTGCTGTCATCCCTTTGACTCCACTATTTTCATTTCTCCTTGAGGTTCAGAACCAGCTGCTTTGTTGGTTGTAAATAGCAAACATGAAAGAATAATTATTAATGCAATTATCAAACTTATCACGAATGTCAAAGAACAACAACTCCTCAATAAAACCTACTTTGCGAGATTAAAGCTTTCCAAGAGACCCAGAGACATTTACATGTTTTGATCTGGAAAGGATTGTAAAAATCACACTAATGACAGCAAATCACACCAGATACGAACAGCTCGCTGCTCCTAACAAGAAGGGATTGGAAGGAAACAAAATTCAAGAGTGATAAAAAGAAGGTAAGACAAAGCCCTGCTGATCACAGGGAACTCCTGGAATCTGGGACAAAACATGGGACAGGTCCTGTCTGCACAAAATTGAATTTGCTGCTGTCACCCATGCTCCACAGACGTGACTCTTTCTCCTTTTGGCTTGAGGGGACTGTGATTTGATTCACGGCCTCTCTTTCTGTAAAAACCTCCAAGGTTTTTGAAAAATCAGGCAAAGTACCAGTCTGAGGATGAAAAATGAAACCCAAGTGCAGAAGGTAAAGGACTAAAAGGAGAATCAATCGTGGAAAGCAAAGGAACATAAAATTACTGTGGGCAGAAGGATGAGCAAGCAGTGACATGGAGGGAGCACAGAAAAGCACAAAAAATAGGAGAGAATTAAGGGGGAGGTACAGGTGAAGAAAAACTGAAGGGAGTAACATAACAGACTAATGATTGATGTTTATTTTTCCTAGAATCCCAGCTGCCAAAGCATTGCCTCCACTTCTTTATTCTATCAGACTCCAGAAGTCATGGAATTGTTGGGGTTCAGGCCCAGCCCCATGGAAGGAGCTCCTGTGGGATCTGCTCACCCCGCTTCAATCTCACCGTGCAGGAAAGGTTAAAAATGCAGATCACATCACTGGGGAGGAGCCTGTGTGATTGACAGGTGATAGCTGGGTGTGTCAGGCTGTGATTGGTTAAACAGAGCCCATAGAACCTGCCAAACAGAGATGTGATTGGATAAGAAGGTTCGTGGGCGGTGCCCCTGCAGATCAAACAGCCAATGGGAGCTCATCCCGGGAACATTGAGAGTATAAAGAGGCGCAGCTTTGTGAGAATAAAGGATTCTGTGAGCAGCTCAGAGAGAGCCCGTGGGCTCTGCTCCCACATTACTACATGGAATCAAATCTCCTGCTTGACTAAATAACCCAAACTTCCTTCTTTTCAACTGTTTATTGGTTTGCTAACGTGCCTAATACTAACAGAGACATTGATTGAAGTGTGTGGCCAGGTTATTATTCCTGATATTACTGTGTTTCAAAAACTGCATCTAGGGGATGGGAAACTATTTACAAGCAATTAATGTCCTATTTCACATTAAATATAGTATTAAATTAAACTGCATGAATATGCAATGCAATGTAATTCGCTATCACTTCAGAAATTCCGTAATAGGTAATTTCTGTGAAAGAGTTATTTCAATCATTACTTATTAAGTAATATCCCCCTATTATTGCCAGAAATAACGTGAAAGGCTTAGCTATTAAAAAGGTGTATCTTTCTTTGAAGGATATTCCTTATGTAGAAGGGCACAGAGAGGAAAGGCACGTGGCTGATTAAAAACCCCTGCACACACAGAGACACACACCAAAAAATACACCAGGCTGCTAAAATGGGTTCAGTTTTTGGTAATTTCAAAACTTCCTTCAAGCTCATTTTGCCCAGTTTTATGCCACGCCCCAACGTACACAATCATTCAAATGCACATTGACACATTTGACCTCAAGCTGGACTGCACTTAAATCCTTTTTATTTTAAGGTGGGGAAAAGGAACAGTTCAGGACCATGGCTCCACGGAGTAATGAAGTAAAAGCTATTGCTCTTATTGCTATCATTAAACTATCATGACTGTCCACAATATTTTTTTTTCCCCGTTTTCATGTAGCCTGTAAAGTTGAAGAAGACGACCAGAATCTTATTTTATCATTAAAGAAAAGCTTTAAAGCAGTGAATTTTTGCATTAAGTTGTTTAGGTAAAGTATAGATCCTAGAAATAGATTCAAAAGACAGAGGAGAGAGATGGAACAAAACAAAAGGCAGCACAGGAATGAAGGTGCTCCTTTGGCAGAGCTCAAAGGACTGATGAAGCCCAACTTGCTGTAGGTAATCTGTTTACATTTACCATTCCTTCCTTTGTGCTTTAGAACATCACCCTAGCACTGCTCCTCCTGATAACTTTGGTCAATGACTTTCTGGGCTCCTCTGTCTGAACATTCAGCCAGGAAGCAAAAAGGACTTGCAAAAATCACTTTTTGCAAAAAAATCCATGAAATATTTTAATGTAGTGACTTGAGTCTGAACTCAGCCAGTCCTTCACAACTGCAGATACAAAGATTAACTTGTCTGGAATGCAGAGGGGCTGATTTTGGAGGAGAAAAGGAAAAAAAAAAAAAAAAAAATAAAAAGTGGACAGCATGTGGGGAATCATGGTGTAATGATAGAAGGATCCCATCAGAAAATGAGTTAGGATTCTGCTATCACAAGGTTTAAGCAGTGTAAACTCAGAGGTATGAGATAAAGTATAGATGTTCTGCTCCAACATGAATCTCCATCTGGGCTGTTCACTGACATTAAACAGACATTTCTATTTTACAGGAGACTATGACTGCCTGATAACAGAGACATGACCTTTCCTTTTCCTCTCTCTTTCCCTCAACAAAAATGGTCTACTTCAAAATGTCATGGAAGTGTAAGAACTTAATCTCAAATCTGTCACGGGACCAATAGATTCATTGCCAATGCAGTCTTTTTTTTTTTTTTTTTTTTTCTTTTTTCTTTCCAATTCTTAACACAAGGTAAGTATCAACTCAGGCTTTCCTTTCCTAACCAATAATCAGAATAAATTCACCCATCCACGACAATCCCTCTCTGCATGCAATAAATGATTTGCCGTGAACAAGTACGTGAGATCATGCTTTGGATGAGATGATTTAATCTGTAGGAGACCCATTTTTTACTTTAGAACACATCAAAAAGTAGCAAATGCGTCTCAAGAGTGGTCCTGAAACCCTTCAAAATTCAGCAGCGTGGTACAGGCTGATACTGACAGAGAACAGTTCAGAAGCCAGGCAATTTTCTGAAGGCAGGTATTTGCTGCTGACCTGGAGCAGGGGGGTGAGAAAGACTGCAAGAGGGAGGACCAAAAAAAAAAAAAAAAAATCAGTGTTCAAGTCCACCCTGCAGTTCTGAAAATGAGAGTTTGTTTCTTCCATACCTTACTTTGCAGGGAAATGCATCCCCTCTGGTTTAAGTCTCCATTCCCCACCTCTCAATGACAACCAGTGTTTTGCTGAGGTCTTATTTATAGGGCAAAATTCAATTAATTACATTTGAATTCTGAAAGTGAATAGTCTGGAAAGATACATCTACCTTTTCTCATGATTTTTAAATACCTTTTTCTCTTAGTATAGAAATAATTTAAATTCATTTTACAAAGAACGTGAACATATAAAGGGTACATAAAGAACAGATAATTAATTTGATTTTCCAGTCAGCTTTTCTTTTGGCAAATGGTACTATTAAGGACAGCAGAATTCTTTACTTCCATTTCCCAGTAAGGCTTGATTAAAATATAGCTATAATACACGTCTTTTAATTGACTTTGGATGATGTGGAAATGTGGCATTATCTGAGAGATTAGCTGTTCAAGAGAGATCAATGGATTATCTAAAATGTTAAGGGCATAAGTTACAGTGAAGACTCAATCTTACAATGAGCTTGATGTCCTCTGCTTCAACCCAGGTGGCCTTGGCTTGCACTGACTTTAAAAAAAGGTTGGGAGAACAGAGTACTTTGTCAAATTGCATTTCTGATGCACGAAATCTAACAGGGATCTGTGAGGTGGCAGCGAGTTCAAGGACACAGCAGTTTAAGTTGACACCATTATGGCAACCTTTTAGCACCGTTTCACTCAATACCTTGCAAAATATTCTGGCTAATTGCTAAATGTATTTCAATTTAGCAGAAGAATTCTTCAAGTTAGAAGAAGTCATAAAGAATATCAAGGTTTTTTTATGTTACATAATTCAATCCTTTTAGAAATTCTGTTGGAATTTCTTTTCAGACAAAAACTCTTCAGAGCTCAGGTTTGGAATCAAACCTGTTCCAAATTGCCCTTAGAAGAGCGTGTAGAGACAGGGCAAGGGGGAATGGCTTCAAATCAAAGGAGAGCAGGTTTAGATCAGAGATCAAGAAGGAATTCTTTATTTTGAGGGTGGGGAGGTTGTGGCACAGAGTGCCCAGAGCATCTGAGGGTGCCCCTGGATCCCTGGAAGTGTCCAAGGCCAGGCTGGAACACCCTGGGATGGGGGAAGGTGACCCTGCCCATGGCAGGAGATGGAACAAGATGAGTTTTAAAGTCATTTCCAACCAAAACCATTCTGTGATTCAATGATTCTATGATTTTAGTGGAAACAAAACACCAAGATCACCCAAAAGCCTTAAAGGGAAGAGCTCTGCAGCACAGTTCAGGCTGCAATCCAGAAGGGATATCCCAGCACACCGAGGGCTGAGCGTGCTGCAGAAAATCACAAATTAACAGCTGCTACTGGAGCAGGCTGTGAATTATTTGCAGGCATTTCTGAAGCCTCCTGACACAATCCTGTGCAGGCTGTGAAATTTTGGATTTGCAGCATCGCAGTGGAGCTGCAGAGTGCACAGGAAACACGTGGGGAAGCACTACGAGGCAGTAAAACATTATCATGCAGTGCGAAGCATCCAACTTTTAAAGCAGCCTGCCTTTATTTATGTGCTATCCTGCAAATTCAATTACAGGATTGAAAATTAGCTACAGGTTTTCTGCCTAAAAGTGCTTGTACTCATTTTAGCACGGAACTTCTTTCTGTCTCCATGCCTAAATTATTCCATTAAACACAGGGACACAGTGACAATCTTCTGCAGCAGCAAATTCTGCTCGGCTCTTCCCTAATGTGGATTAACACAGCCCGTAACTCATCTCCCCTGGAACACCAGTGTTTCATTTACCATTAACTTCATGAAAAAATGTCAAAGCAAGAAGAGGCAGCTCTCTGTGGAAAAGTGCCTGAAAAGGTTCAGCTACAATTCCTGCCTGGGAAAGGTCTGAAGGAACAACTGTAGGTTTTATCTCTGAGCAGTGCTACAGATTTCCATTTAAAAGTACAAAATCAGCTCTTTTTCACCCATTTCTGCTTTCTCCTCCGTGGAGTGCTTTGGAAACTGTTATAATTTCACCTAGGCAGCAATGCAAAATTAGCAAGAGAGGGATTTTGTAATTGCATTACTTTAAAATTCCACATTGGAACAACAAAATAAGGCAAACACCCAGGCAGGTAAAATGCTTATTTTCTATAACTTGAAAGTGGTCATTCAGAGCTAAGAATCATATTTTGGGAAAGCTGTGGTGTCACTTTTTTACGAGTTCAGGCAACATCTCAAACTCTGCAGCCAGTTTCCTCAACCAGATTTATCCACTTTCCCTGGGCCTGTCTGTGCCATCCCAAAAGAGATTTTTCTCCCAAGACTTATCAAATGAGAAAAAAACAAGAAAAAGAACCACAAACAAACAAATAAAAAAATCCACACAAAAAAACCCACAAAACCAAACAAAAAATAAACCCCCAAAAACCAAAAACAAACAAAGGCAAACAAAAATCTCAAAACCCAAACAAATGCACACAAAACAAAGAAAAACCCAACCAAAAAACAAACAAACAAAAAAAAAATGTTAACGAAGCTGTCACTGTATGTATTATAAACTAAGCTTGTAATGGGATTATTCTTTGGAAAATTTGTTAAAGAAATGAAGTTTGTGGTGCAGCAAGCTTAGAGAAAAATTAATGAATTCACAGATGTTCACCTTAATGAACAACAGATTGGGAATATATTACTAAATTCAAAAGGAAAAGTCTGCATATGTTGTCAGAATTAGGTTTTGATCTTTACAAGCATTGTGCTAATGCGGATAATCAATTAATAATTGATTAAAGGCTTCCTCCAAATGTATCATTTTGGAAGATTTTACTATTTCTTTAATTTCTTTTGAGAAGTCAATAGATCAATGTGTGGCTAGGTTATTCCTGGACACCTTCATGCACAGTATTCACCTCTGATAAAAAATAAAGTCCTGTTAAGGTGATGAAGTTTCATCACAAACATCCTCTTTGTGACAGATTTGCCCACCTGGCCTGAGTTTGTGCTCTGGAATCAGTTTGCTTTAGGATCAGCTCTTCCAGTGTTGCAGGGAGGATGGATTTGGGCTGAATTATCCTTTTCTCTGCTGCTTTTTCAAACAGCCCAAGGTGGGATAGCAGGGAGGGAACGTGGCCAACTCTGAGCCCTCAAACAAACCCAGCAGCAATCCCTGCTCCTGGGAAAGGCCAGCCAACCCTAAAGGCATTCAGAATATTTGAGACAGTGTCACATTTAGGGAATGAACGCTCACTACAGACCCGTTCCTACAGAGCTGCTTTGCATTAAGCGCTGGTACAACTGGAAATTCAGGGCTGGGAGACAACCTCCAGCAAAAAAAAAAAGAAAAAAAGGAGAGAATATGAGAATTTTATCATTTCCACGCTTTCCCTAGGCTAGAGTGGCCAGTCCTTTATGCAGTGCCAGCTCAAATTAACAGCAACAAACATCATGGAGCTTAACAAGCTCCCCATGGATGGCAGGGAGAGGCTGCTGGATCCTACTGCCAACGAGGAAAAACACCTCAAACAGAGGAACTCATGTAATTCCAGGGATTACAAAGCAAACTGCGATTCTAAAGCTACGAAAAGTCACAGGAAATCTCGGTTTGAAATGTTATTCTACTCCCTGCACCTGCTGGCAGTTACAATAGGGAATATTCCTCATTTTTTCCCAAGAGTTCAAGTCCCAAAGTTTCGCAGGGAACATGGAGTAAAGTGCAAAGGGAAGAGCAGGGGGTGCTCAGGGTCCCACTTATTTTACAAGCAGCTGGCCACCCTCTGCAATAAAGGAGAAGATAAAATGTCCAGACAAACATCCCCTGCAACACCTTTAACTCAAATCAACCTGGCAGCAAATTGGATTGGGACAATTGGAAATGGCTCAGAGCAGCCAAACCCTCTCCAAACCCAGAGGATGCTCCTCTGCACCACTGACCAAAACACCCAGCAGCCCCTCTGGCCCGTGGGTTAAGGGAAGCATTTTTTTGCATTTTTCACCAAATTACATTTATAGAGAGGTTTCAGGAGCGCCTGGAACCCCCTGCACCTTTGTGAGGCAGGAACAGCTCCATCCTCCCATCTCAGGGCACAGCAAACCACCAAAAACATCCAGAGGCTTTGGTCCAGCTCCTGCTGGGCACACGGTTTCTTAACAGCCCTTCTTCTAATGCTATTTAATTCTTTTTTTTTTCCAAAATTTCTTGACAAAAAACCTCAAAGTGAAATCAATTTCACACACAAACACACATATATAGAATATACAAATAATAAAATATATTGGGTAGGAACTGGAAGTCTTCAATGCAAACACAACCTGTCCCTACAGGAACCTCACCAGAACAGAAATAGTATTGTGTGATAAGTTACATCAGCACTGTTACCTCAACAGCTCTCAAAAGTTGTGAAGGGATGTTTGTGATTTATAGCGAGCTATAACATAAAGTGAATTTATGACACCATAAAAACAGCCAAAATCTGCACACAAATTCAACACCATCTTGCCAGGGCTTACGTAAGTAGCAGTAGCAGAGCTTATTTTCCAAGAAATATGAATTAATTTTTACACTAGTTCGGTTTCACTGCAATTCCAGCTTTTTCAAATGAATGTATAAGCCTAAAATAATTCCCAGGTTTGCATTAGATGAGCTGTTTTTTTAAAATACCAATCATTTAACTTGGAACTGTAAAGACTCATCCAGAACATTTCACAAAACCATGCCTCACATTTAAAAAAAAAAAAAAAAATAGATAAAGGCATAATTTCGCAAACCTTTCATATCTAAAATAATTTCAAACTCACAAAAAAGAAAAAAAAAAGCTTTCTTCAGATGCAGAATATTCTGAAACCTAGACAAATAGACAAAAAGAAAATGAAATCATGTACTTTGAGAGGTTGACAGCAGAGCTTGTAACAAAGCCCGATTTTCCACCTGGCTTTTGTAGACCCCAGAAAATACGTTCAGCAAATTCAAATGCAGATGAGCTCAGGATGGAAAATACCCAACTACTCCTCAAAACTCAGCCCAAACACTGGCAGAAAAACCCTTCTCAGCTTCTGAATCCTTGCAACATAGACGAAGTGGTCATCAGAGACATTTCCTTAATAGCTTTATTAATTCTGTTTGTTTATTGAAAGTCCTTAACCAAATTGAATATTAATGTGATTTTCTGCAAGACATCCCAACCAGCCTAATCCTCAGATGTGCAGCAACTAATTAAAAAGTTGCGTGGATGAGGATTGGGTTACCCTTCACTTTGTCAGCATTCGCACACTGAGGCATAGATTTCCTGTACTGCCTCAGATTGAAAGCGATTTAATTATGAAACAGAGTGGAACTGCAATGTAAATGAGATTCATCAAAACAAAAGATGCACTTGTGCCTGTGTAAAAGTGCAGATTTACAGATGACATAAAGGTAATATTTTACTGTGAAAGCAAATGCTTTTTGAAACACCGTAAAAGCAGCAGTGAAATGCTGAAGACCCGCAGTAAAAGTGAAAGAAAATTAAAGCTTTATAACAAGAGCAGCTCCTTTCCCGCAGAATTGGTCATACTTGCCAGAGATGCTGCTCTCATACAACCATTCCCATTATCTTTCCTCATTTTTAAAATTACTTTGAGGCATAAGAATAAGAAGAATACAGATGATGAGTATTGAACGGTTGAGTCTAGACAATAGGCACGGGCTGGCCTTTGTCTTCTCTTGAGCGACCTTCTGAGATTATGTGATGCAGCACCTTTTTCTCTCTGAGAAATGGATGACTGAAGTCAGCAAATAATTTAGACAAAGCCCACCTTTCACAAGCCTGGGTAGAAGAATATTTCTCTGATGTGTTATTTTCTTTATAGTTCCATTCATTTAATGTATTTAAATACCTTGAAAAAACAAAACAAAACAAAAAACAAAAAACAAACAAACAAACAAAAAAAAACAAACAAAACCCAACAAACTAAAATGAGGATGCTCTTTCCTTTTGCTCCAAGAACTTCAAAAGAACAAGACTATTATATAAAATCAAATCAGATATTTTCTGGTTTAGAATACTTGGCCTCTTTTAAACCTCAAGAACAGATGAACTATGACTGCTCATACCACCATTTGTATGAATTAGTACTTCTTTGTCACCCAGTGTATTATCACTGAATTCTGGAGATTAATAAAGAGACATGAGAGTGCTTGGTGTGTTTGCCAAGATGATAATTTGTTGTACCCTTAACATCCCAGTCCAGAAATGCAAAAATGTGCTTGAAAATACTGTTTTCTTTGAAAAAATTCCTGCTGATATTCATATCCCTGGGAGCCAGCAGGAATCCTCTGCAGGCACTCTGGGGCCGGGTGCCTGCCCGGTGTGCAGCCAGCAGACTGCAACATCACAGATGAGAAATGAGAAATTTTGAGGGCAATTGAGCACAGTGAATTTTCACAGTGGATCAACACAAAGTCATTTAGAACGGGTATTTCTGAAGCACCGATACAATGGACACATTTATGGTGTTCAATGGCCCTAAAAAAATCACCTTTTCACCTGTGGCACTGCTCCTGCTCAAAAGTGGCTTCTCAGGTGGTGTTTTTTAATGTCTGTTTTTATGCACTGTGCACAGACATACATGTCCACTCACGCACAATGTTCCAATCAATATTTTGGCATATTATGGAAAAAAAAAAATCTATTGAAACAGAAAAGCTTCACCAAGCTTTAAAAGCCCTCATGCCTTTTGACTCTGTTGGGTTGCAAAATAAACTCCACGGTAAGGGCAAACCTCATGTCAAGAATACAGAAAAACCAAACCTAAACAAAACAAAACAAACAAACAAAAATCCTTGGTTAAAAAGAAATAAAACAAATAAAATTTAAAAAATAAATAAATAAATAAAAAAATGTTAAATCTGCAATCTGGTTAATAACAATAGCAGCACACTCTCATCCTCTGCTTTTTTTTTTTTTTTTTTTTGTTATGGATGTGCACACCGTGATAAGAATCCCACCTGTGATACAAGGGAGTTACTAAATTCCTTCTGCTTCCTCAGTGTAGTTTATAGGGGGGCACACACACTCACTGACAGATTCTTCTTTCTCCTTTGGATTTTTATGCTTAATCTGTGTTGTTACAAAGATCAGAGCTGTGCTATTACTGTTCAGTCACTCCAGCAGCTCTGGTGTCCGTGCCGGGCACTTTAAAGCCATCCTGTGTTTGCATCAAAGCTCATGGCTCGTTATTCCACCTGCAGGCACCTCCATCCCAATTTAGGCTGCCCTGGCTCCTGCTCCCCTTCTCAGGGATTAAGCACCTTCAGCCATCTGTGAGTGATGCTGGTTATTTCTGAAATAACAATGCATGCTCCAGTAATAACAAGTCATTTCCCCTTCCCTCTGACTGACGAATGGATTTGCCACGTTCTGCTGTCAGTGCTTTCCAGAGCAGGCAAATTAACCTTTTGCCTGTCTAACAGCCCGTTTCAGTGCCCTCAGCACAACCTGTCAAAACAGCCAAGAGCTGCAGGACCACGAGACTCCGAGCCACCACTCAGATCACACATAATCTGGGCACTTGCCTCTTCTGCAGTTTGGAGGAAAAAAAATCACTACTTTCTCTTGCCCAGGGGCTGCACACCAACCACAGGAGTTTCTTTCTACAAATATGGCATTGAAGAACAAATGGAGTGTCAATAAAGGTGTTCTGAGAATTCAGAATAACTTTATTTGTTATTATTGAACTCCAAAGATGTGGATGATCATTGTGTGATCAATTAAGAGTGAGTGACTCCTCCTTGCCTTACTGTCCTTCCCCTTTTGGCTTTTCAGCCATCAGAAGGCTGCTGGTTTGTCAGGTAGGACTGGCATGAACGTGTGACACCCAAAAACAACATCAGCTATCAGGAAAAGACCCATTCTAAATGAGGGAGATGGAGGAAGGATCCTCACCCTGATAGCTGCAAGATCCCAGTGCCACCCCTCACTCTGATACACATCTCCAGATTCATAATGCAGATGGAAAGGAAGAAAACAGGCAAAAAAAATCCTATTTGTCTGGCATCTTTTGAAGAAATATCATGATCCCAGTGGTAGAAAACAATACTTCAGTGGCAACTAATTCCCTGCAGTTATTTCTGGGAGCGTTGGTCTCTAACCCTCTCCTATCACAGAGCTTTTCTTCCCCTTAGCAGGATCCAGAACAAAGCAGTGAGTAACCCTCCTAAATCTTGTCTCAATTCCTCAGGCTGCTGCAGCAGCTGCCAGAGGGGTTCACTGAGATATCTCCTGACCTGCACAAATTTATAAATTCCCTGCTGCCTCTCAGGGTCTGGGTGTCTTTAGGATATCAGCCTGATGCAAATGCTGGGTGCCAGGATGGGAACTGATCCTGTGAGTCCCAGCACAAACATGGGCTGGCAGGAACAATCCCAGCCAGAATGGGGAAGCAGAACTTCATTCTGCAAAGCTGTGAGCTTTCTGACTCTGAGCTCGCCAGCTGGAATGCAACGGGGAAGGGAGTTCAGGAAATTCAGAGTGCAGAGAATGCAAATGCAGCGTTCATTTCCACTGCCACCCATCCCTGTGAGGAGAACTCAGGACAGGTTTTTCTTTTTTTTAAATTTCAGTTCCTCTGACACAGTTCTGAGATCTGAACAATCTTCATGAGAGGGCTTCTGGTTGGGTTTTTTTGTGTGTTTTTCCCCCCTCTCTTCTTAGACATTGC
>CM019238.1:16204934-16237903 GCA_009741485.1 Malurus cyaneus samueli | reverse complement strand
AACCAAACCAAACTGAGTTCTGTAAATCCCAATACAATGAGAAACTGGGGCAAAATCGCAGATCCTCTATCATCCCTGACAGGGTAATGAATGTAATCGAGGGGTTGAAGGCACTGCTTCTCTGCAGAAACACTGCTCATTCCAAGGAGTGACTCACCAAAGAGAGCAGGGTATGAAAATGCCTTTGATCACCCCCAGGATGTTCTCTGTGCTTCCCAACCAGAGCTCCACAAACTCCTTAATTGTCCACTATTGTCTTTTGTTGGTGCTGCTGTTTTGCTCTTTTCCTCTGAAGTTACTGAGTAATTTTCGCAATTGGATTGAGAAAGTTGTGTTCTTGTCACATAAGGACGACTTGAAAAGAATTGCTACAATTTCCGTGGGGTTTGTAAAGGTTGTTCATAAGCAAACACAAACATCCATTCCTTATGGACTTAGGGACTGGCTCAGGTACTTCTGGTTTGATCTCCTTTTTAGTAGCTTTCCTAATAAACTGCTTTAAAGACTGCTATAACTAAATACATTATAAATGGATTATAACTACAATCTGTAACTTATTACAGCAAAATCACACGAATAAATTAAACAGAAAATAAAGTCGTACTGTATTAAAATAGCATAAAAGCCTTTCTCAGTGCAGTAAGGTCACTTTTCTTCACAGCCAATCCACTCAAACCACACTGGTCACCTATGGCCAGCTGTGACTGTCCTTTCTGTGGCTGACTTGACTCAAATCCCACATTAAAGTTCCAAAAATTTTAATTACAGACAATGTGCAGCGCAGGATTTTACAGCAGACTGAGAGCCATGGACAGTGAGTGAACACCAGCAGACAAAGCTCTGTAACACTGCAGTTAGCATCTCTTTCTGTGACTGTTTTAGCTGCACCCTTCCCTCTCTCGGGGAGCAGAAATGGTGCTGCAGATTGGGAAATGGCAACGCTCAGAGAGAAAGCAGCCCACAAAACCCAAACCATTTTTTCTGCTGCAATAAAACCAGGAGACAGTGCAAAGGCAGTGCAGTGCCAGCTGAACAGGGCAGCTGACAGGTAAATTCACTGGAAATATGCTGGCAATTAGGAGCCTTGGCTGGGAAAAAGCAAACATCCACAACTTCCCCAAGGCCACCGCTCCTGCCCCTGCCAGCTCCGAGCTCTGGCACGGCACGCAGCTGGCACAGGGGAACCTGCCCTGGAAAGGCTCCTCGGGGCTCTCTCCGAGACAAAAATCCCAATTCTCAGCACTGACAGCGAGCAAACTCCTCGTGCTCCGAGGAGCTGATGTGGGACAAGAGGGACAAGGAGAGGATGAGGAGCTCTGGTGACAAAGGCAGGGTGGACGAACACGAGTCCTCCTCTGCTACCCCATATGGGGCACCCCAAAATCACCTGCCACCCCTGCTGTCCCTGCCAACCCCTGGGGCACCCCAAAATCACCTGTCACCCCTGCTGTCCCTGGCAGCTCTTGGGCACCCCAGAATCATCTGCCACCCCTGTTGTCCCTGCCAACCCTTGGGGCACCCCAGAATCACCTGCCACCCCCGGGGCACCCCAGAATCACCTGCCACCCCTTTGCTGTCCCTGCCAGCTCTTGGGGCACCCCAAAATCACCTGCCACCCCTCCTGTCCCTGCCACACCTGTCCCCAGGAGCTGAGGCTGGCACAGGGAATGATCCACCCTGGTCCCATGCAGGAACCTGGAAGAGCTGCTCTTTCACGGCATCTCCAGCACCTGCATGTAGAATCTCAAAAGACATTCCCAAAAATCACATTTCCCTATTTTTTGAGCCAGGCAGGAAGGAGACTGAATGGATTTTGGATGCTTTCTGGTGGCTGAGTCAGGACATGGGGACACGCTGCACATCGCAAGGTTGAAGCTCTGTTTCCTCCTCCAGTTTGTCAAACAGAACGTTATAGAGAGTTACAGGACCAGGAAATGTCAGACAAACACAGAAAAAAAGCTTCGAAACCTTTTGTGATAAAGCAAAATTAACAAGTATGGTTACAACAGCTGCATGAACAACTGTGTTTCCAAGGCAACAACTCACAATTCTTACAGCCACAAAAAAATCCTGGGCACCACGGGGGAGTGGGGAAATTAGGGAGACTCCTGCTAAAATAGAATCCAGAAAAGGGACCAGGGCAGGGGAGCAGCAGGGAAGCTGAAATGATGGAGCTCCCACTGCTTTTAGCAGCTGCAAACTGAGGATACCATGGTGGCTTTGGAGGACAGGGCTGTCCCACCCTCGTGTCCCAGGTTCCAGATTCCCACTCAACAGGGTCACAGCAAAACAGCCAAATTTAGCCTCAAACTGGCACAGCAATTCCTGCAGGGTGATGGCACAAACCTGCCCATTTTATTCTCTGGCCTGAGCAATGTCTGCCCTCTCAGCAAAGAACTGGAATGAACCAAAACCTTGGACTCACTCCATGGGAAGGAGGCAGAAAGCTCAGTGCTCTCCTTTCAATATTGCTGCTGTGCATATGTGACAATAAAACGTTAAACTTTGGGATTTAAAAAGCAACATTTTCTTTAATTAACTCGCCAAGATAATTAATTCCTCGGAAACAACTTGAGGAGCCCCATAAATCTGTAAACAGCACCTCTTAGGCATGAGAGTGGGTATGTGTGCAAATCAAAGAGAGAAAAGCAAGTTTGAGGAGTTAAAAACACACAATTACACCCCACACATGGGCACTTGGTAGGAACTGCTGGTTTAGAGAGCCCACAGGCACACATCTTTCCTCCAAAGCACTGGGATTTGCAGTGTGAGACTTAGGAAGGTACAAAATCAAGTTATGGAATTGAACATGTATTTAATTAGTAGCACTGGTGATTGGTTCAGTGATGGAAATACCCTGGACAGGGCCCTGAACAGTTTTAGCCCCGGGGAGCCTGAGTTTGCTCTGTCCCAGCAGTGTGAGGGCAGTGGGACTGGGATGGTTATGGTGCATTTAAAGGGAAACAGAAGTGCACTTTCACTCAAAACTTCTGCACAAGCCTTGGCCATGATCCTGTGCCAATGGATCAGCTCAGCCCCTGCACAGAACCCCTGAAAAGTCTCTCAAAGCAAGCTCAGCTGTTAACCCAGACCCTCAGAGCTCATCACTGAGCCACGTCCCAAGTGCCACAGCCATGCATTTTGTGAGCATTTCCATGGGTGAAGACTCCACCATATCCTTGGGCAGCCTGTTCCAGTGTTTGATCACCCTTCCAGTGAACAATCTCTTCCTAATACCTGATCCCAATCTCCCCCAGCACAACCTGAGATTTTATCTTGTAACCTGGGACAAGAGCTCAGCCCTCACCTCACTACAAACTCCTTCAATTCTTTCCCTCTAAATTCAAGACCCCAGCTCTCTCACTGGTAAATGCAGTATCACACACCTTTCATTTTCACGGTTTTTAATTTTTGCACAGAGTTAATGCCCAGGTAAACTCCAGCACTCCCTTCTGTTCACACCTGTGGCTCAGCAGACCCTTCCCACAGCAGAGGATCCCTGCTCAATTCTGCCTCAGTGGCATTTCCTGCACAGGGGCTGATCAAAGAGTAAGTGACAGGCTGCATATCCTGATCCTGTCTGCTTCTCTCATCAGATGAGCATAAATAAGAGATAACTACAAACATCTCGCAGACATTGCTGCAGAATTTTTAGATCAAGATCATTGTGGTTTGTTTCTTTGTTGTTGTTGTTTTTGTTTTTTTTTTCTTTGATATCTGTGTGAGTAAAACCAAATTTTGATTGGGAAGGATCCCTCTCCAAAGACAGCTCTGTGGTCTCCCCACAGCTTTTCTCTGCTCACATCCATTTCCATCTAACAGGGACCTCTGAGCCACAAGGACTGATTCAGGAGTCTGGCAGAACTCAGGCCACAGCTCCCTGCCTGCTCCACACTCGTATTTTGATGCTGAAAAGCCTTCAGGGGCACAGTTACTGCTGTTTATATTGTATAGATTTACTCTGGAGTGAGGGCAGGGTAGCAGGACAATGCACATGCTCTGTAGGAAACGGAGAATTTTCATGAGCTGATGAAGTGGCCAGTGAATTGTATTGCTTTGTGAAGTATTAATCACTCATTTCTATTCAAATTTTAGAAGTTATTTAAGATATTATGCACTATATCATGGCCCCTACACATGCAGTGATACAAAAGCCTATGAAAAGAAATACAAATATAGACAATACAATGCGTGAGTTTGTCATGATCTTTGATGCTCCATTTTCTTGCACATTTGTTAAAAATCAGACCAAGTTGTGGTTTGCAGGCTGAGCCTCTTCCCCAGCCCTGAGTGTGCCCTCGTCCCCAAACCCAGCAGGGTCAGCACTGCTGCATTTCCACAGCACCCAGAGCTCAGCCTGGTGTTGATGCAGATAAAAAAAAGATCATACACATCCCTTAGCAGGGGACTCCAACCCATTCTTTGCTGTGGCTGCCATCACTTAAGAAAAATACAAAGGGAATTTGAAGCCCCACTCAGCCCCAGTGGGAGCAGGTTTTGCCTTTTCTGCTGGAGGTGTTGTTAGCAGCTCGACAGCAGGGGAAATATCAATAGGTCCTGGAGAATCAAAGCACCCTGTACATGGCAATGCTTTTGTCTCTGATGATGCAGCCAATTGCTCTTTATTTCTCAAATGCCTCTGTGTCTCCTATAGATTTTCCATACATTATTTTTCAGCCGCTTCTACCGGGCAATGCAAAGCTTTCTTAGCGCTGCAGTCGATAAATGAAAATATAAAAGTCTTTATTTACACCAACAGACAGGGGCTCCAGTGCAGTCCGTGTAGGGCCGTACATCACAGCTCTATGGCTTTCCTTGGGTTTATTCTCCCTCTGACACAACCACAAACTCATCTAAATCAAACCCAGCACCTGGAGACCTCCCAGTCGTATTTTCCTACCCTAAATGAGTCGGTGTCCCTGTCACACACCCAGTGAAGGGACAATTTCAAAGCATTAGGGAGGAAATGAGCACTCAGACTCCCATTTGTGTGACACAATAACTTGTGCTGACATTGGTTCCTTTGCAGGTACAAAGGAGAAAAGGAAGAGCCAGCTTTTAATTCCCTGCATCCTTCAAATGGAAGGAGCCCAACGTTTTCTAAATAAATAAATACGAGTAACAGTAACTACTTGCAAAACTTTTGAGGTTGGAATAGCCCTAAGCCTTTCCAGCAATGTCTGCACAGATTGACTTGGATTAGATGCTAAATCATTTTCACAATTCAGATGCTTGATATTTTATCTGTTTAATAGGTTCCCCATTTCTTCTCTCTTTACAACTGCAACAGCAATTACAACTGCCATGAATATTGATACGTCATAAAAACAAGCCATTTTTGCCTCAATCTGCTTTTATACATGTCATAGATGTTTAGATACTTCTGGTGCTGTGAATAACACATTTCACCAACATGAACGATGAGATTATGGACAAAAGTTGGCTGAAATTTCTAGAGTAAGTTCTCAACAATAAGGACAGACTCCCAGGGTAAAAAACACAGATGTACACAAAAAAAAAAGAGAGAGAGATTGCAGGCAGAAGATGATGAAAATCTGTTCTTTCAGCATCCTAAACTACTCCAAAGCTACTCATGCACCTGATTTCTTCAGGAACAGATTCAGACATCCCCACAAGTGTCAGACACCACAAAACCCTTTACAGACACAGGAGCACTGTGATATTTCCAGTCACACCCCAGCTCTGAAGGCATTTCTCACCTGAGGCTGCTAAAGACAACTTGCACCTCAAGGACTGTGAGCCTTTGTTTTTCACTCATTGCATAGCTACTCAAGTGCAGCATTTCCTAATTTCTGCTAATAATTAGTGTTCTGAGATACATTAGGGATGAAGTCAGTCGGGATGTTTGATTTATGTCTGTTGTTTCAGGGTAATTAATACAGTCTAGCAGGTACACACGCTGAAATCAAGAAAGAAGGGAATATTAAAAATAAGGAGAAATTTGGGTGAGTTTAATGAGCATGATGTGTCCCTTTGCATTAAAGCTGAGTATCTTCAGATTTCCAGCTCATGTCAATCAGTAATTTGACCACCCCAGCAGAATATCAAATTTTGAGGCATGCTCTTGTTCAAAATACTCACAACTTGCCCAGTATCCCAGCCCATTTTACAAGGGAAATGCACTTTAAAGTCTAATATAGCTGAATTCAACCTTCTCATTGGTACTGGTAATTCATGCACCTTAATTTACTTATTATGACTGGATATGGAGGCAGCAAACAAGACTCTGAGCACTGAGCTGCTCTACCACTCCTTGCAAATTGAAAGTTTTCTTTCACCTGGTCATGTCATGAACATGTGCTGATGATTCTATAGGAAAAAAAAAAAAATGAAGTCATCAAAAAATATCAAGAGGGAAGAGTACCAGATAAAGGAGACTCACTTATAAATGCAGCAGTAACAAATAAAAAAAAAAAAAAAGTACTTTAAAAAACACACACCAATGTTTACACAAAAATCAGAGAAGTCTTCAAATGGAAGCAGAAAAGGAACATGTTTGTTTTTTTTTGTTTTTTTTTTCTCATTGTCTTGTTCCTTGTAGGGAAAGAAGATGGCTTTGACCATAAAAAAAAATGTCATTGTCGGTCAGGCAGGGTCATGTGCAGAGAATAGGTGTTCTCTGTACAGCTTTATTGTAAGGTGCATTCATCAGGAGTTGTGGGGTTTTTAAACACCAAACCCACAGGTCTAAAAGCAGACGAGCACAGGGGTGATACCTGTGCACCACAGCACCCATCAACCTCACAAGTGTATCATCTGTCAAACGTGGAGGAGGAACAATTCTCTGCCAGGAGTGGCATAATGATATTATCAGATTTACATTGTTAAAATAAACATGAGGAAAGGAAAAATAAAAAGAAAAAATAAAAAAAAAAAATCTCTCAACAAATCCCTCACCCCAAACACACCAAAACAAACTCATTTACAGCCTACACACAACAGAATTTTAGGAGCTGTCTCAAGTGACTGATAGCTGTGAGCATCAGGATCCAACCTCCCAGATTATCTTTTATCCCTGTGACCATGGATGTCCTCTATTACTGTGACCTTCCAGCATTGCTTTCATTTAATTATATCTTTTAGATAATGATCATTCCGATGGCTGTCATGAGCAAACACATAAATTTGCTGTAAGCCTTTGTCTACTTTTTCTGAAATTTTGCCAGCACTGCACCTCAAAGATTTCAATTTTCTTCCTGTCAGCAGCACTTCTTTCTCATGATTCATATTTTGGCTACTGCAAAAAATGCTCTTTTTACCAGTCATGTCTTGCACAATTCAGGTTTCCAATTGTTTTACTCGGGAATTTGAAAACTCCAGATTTTCTACATCTGATGCATTAAATGCATCTACAACTGATGCATTTAACTGACAAGGAGCACAAACCCGTAAATAGTGCAGAGGAGCTGAGGTTGAATCCTAAATAGCTCTATTTAGTGTCTCTGCAGCTGAATGACTGAGATGTTTTGCATCTCATTTTGATTAATGAAATCTAGATTTTTGACACATTCACAGAGAGCCCCTATTCTTTGCAATTTTTTTTTTTTTTTTTTTTTGCTTCCAAATTGGCGGTTGTGGGAAGACGCTGTTTTCTTTTTACAGCTGAAATCTCTTCAAGGATTGGAATGAATGGCAAATCAGTTTCACTCTGCAAGGTCTTCCCTTAGCCCAGTTTAATTCTCCTGTTGCACAAAGGCTGCAAACTGAACATGTTCTTGTCTCATCCCCTCCCACAACCCATTCTGTGATGACAGATATTATTTGTGCTATTATAAATACATATTTTTTTAAAAAAGCACACCATCAACATGTCTACACGAGAATAAAATAAGAAAAAATAACATTTCTAAGCAGGCACTGAAGAAATCTCCGGTTGGTCCTGCCATCCCATGTATCTTCCCACAATTTGATGGGGCAATATCCTGATACAAATACCCACAATTTGCAATGGCTAAAGACAATTTCCTCTCATCAATCTCCTGCAGCTTCCAGCCCATAAATCTTGCCACCCCGAGTGACTTCTGGATCATCTTGCCTTTGATACTTTGACCAAAGTGCAATTACTCTCTCCCCGCTCCATTCCCTGTTTGTGGCTGCTGCTGGTTGTGCATTCCACACAAATTCCACTTTCTAAAGGTGTTTTTTTCCGTGCTGGAGTTCCAAGCCATGCCAGGAATAAAGCCAGTCAGAGCTATTTGCTACTTCATAAAGGTTGAGAAGTTTCAGAGCTTCATCTCGGCTCTGGCTGCCAGTCAATTACAAATGTGATTGCTGAATATGATTCTTGTAGCTGGACTCAACAAGGCCAGGAAGATTTACATGAGGGTTTAAATCTCTGCATTTGTGCTGAAAATGTGTTTCTGTAATCCAGATGAGTTTTTCTGAGTACCTAACAAAGTATACATCAGGCAGAGCTGTAACATTCATCTTCTAATTGTTTTGCAGACAAGAGTAAAAAGTGAAAAAAAAAAAAAAAAAAAAAAAAAAAGGGCATTGGAACAAAATTCCTGGAAATACACCAAGAACTGCAGCAAAACTGTCATTCATCTTTGCATCTACAAGGATCAAAAAAAAAAAAAGCAAAGCTTTTGAACCTCCTCCAGCCCCCCGAATGAATCTCATTGACGACTTCCCTGCATCCTCCACCCAAATCTCCACAGCTCCAACCCACACAGGAACATTCCCTGGGTTATTTTGGTTTCAGCGCTGCTTTGGCTCTGGGATTGCTCCACTGCTCAACTCAAAGACTGAGTTCAAGTGTAGTAGGTTCTTTTTTCAAAGAACTATGTGGCTTTGCCTTCTGCTTTAAAAAAAAAGACCCAAAAAACCTCCCCAAACCAAACCTCTAACCTTATGAAGGCTCCAAATTCCCTGCAGCCATTGTTCCAAGGCCATCTGCCTCTTTCCATCAATCCCATTCGAAATCACAGGCAGCAGTATAATCCAGTTCCTCAACATCTCTCTCTCTAATTTGCATCTTCCAGTTAAAAAAATATTCTGGGTTCTGTTCTTTCAAATCCAAAATTTCAAATTTATGTTCTTTAGAAGAAAGCCAATTTCACATCAGGCCCAAAATTGCTTCCAATAATGTCATGTAGCACATTTTTACCTTCCTCTAGCACAACCCCATTCTTCCCACAATCAAAATGATTCTCTGTTTTGAGATACAACTTCTCCACTTCTCCTTTTCACTGTGTTATTGTCAGTACTGCTGCTGCACAAATAAAATCCCTCCTTGCACACCGAGATCTGGAAACTCACTGCTAATTGCTGCATTATTAATTGCTAAGTCAACTCATGGCAACAGGGAGTCCAACTGCTGTCTCTGGAGGGCCAAAAGGATTGTCAGAGAAGTTGATTTTTAAATCAGCTGCTCTGTTTTCTCTCTCTCTTTTTGGGGATGGAGCCTGTGCTGTTTTCTGAGCACACACGAGTGGGGATGGCTGGAACACAGACACCCCATAGAATGGATTTAGTGAGATACCTAAATCCAGCTCCCTAAAACAGAAGGTGGACAGAATTCAGAGAATCCAGAGCAGTTCTGATCATTGCAAGATCTTCAGGGCCATCCCACACCCACAATGGACAATGGCTCATGGGTTTTTCACCCCTTCTCAGTTTTGTCCATTTTGGGGCTGAATCCTCCAATTCCAGCTCAGCCAATGCAGTCATTCACTCCAAGTTGGTTCCCCCCAATTCTCTGTTGTTTCCATCTCTTGGGGCCTGGCACAGGGAGGTGTCCTTGAGTTTGGGGCTGCAGAGGAATTGTTTTGTGTAAAAATGGGAGAGCAGGAGCTCAGCACTGTCTGTGGAGTCTGGAGTTAAACACTAAAGAATCACAGGGTGATGTGGAAATAGAGAATCTGAAATCCTGAGGCACCAGTTGGGCTCTGAGAGACGCACACTCCCATCAGATTATGTCACCAGACCTGCTTAGTGATGACTACTGAAGGCACAGAAGGAGAATGCCACCAGCACAATTATAGCACCTGACAGAGCAACAAATTAAGTCCGAGATTCCTCCAAATTCATGGAGCTTTTCCTTCCCTGCCTTTCCACTGATGCAATATTTAAAATGCTCCACGCAGAGCCATGCATGTGCAGCATGACAATTGATTGGCACGAGGTGATTTGTTTTCCTGAGCGATGCTGGTATGATCCTCACTCACAGTCTTTTATTGATCCCTGAAACAAATATCCTCCTGTACTGGTTTATTAGACAGGCTCTGTCTTGTTAATTACCGTGCTCTCAAAGCTTTTGCTGTTTCATTAAAGGGAACAAACTGAAAGAATTAAATAAACAATCCATGTCAGCTGCCACTGTGGCAGTGGTCTTTAATTCCCCAGAATACCAATAAAGAAAGTCTCCCCCGCCTTCTGTTTTTTAGTATTTCTGACATCAAGTCACAACAAAGTGGTGCAATGCACCATAAGAATTGACTAAATCAAGTTGGAAAATAGTCTGAAAGACTTGGCTGACTACATCCCAAATCCTTTTGGACTTTAGGGAGGGCTCTTCTACCTCGCTGCTGATACATACAGTTTCATCAGCTTCTCTGCAATGGATCAAAAGGAGTTGTTTTCCTCTATTCACGAGAGAGAGAGAGAGTAAAGGACTAAACAGCAGAAATAATTTGTATGGAGATTTCCAAAATGAGTCATATTAAATTGCACTGATAAAAACATTGAAAATTGCTTTTGCAGGGGAAAAAAAAAATCACTTTTGTTCCTTTATAAAGAAAATATGCAATTTTTTTTAACTCCCGATAGGTAAAATCTGGAAATATAAAAACTCAAGATTCAAGTTGATTAAGAACAGCCAGGGCACTTTTTTTTTATTATTAATGAATCCTTTATTCTCTGTGTTCTCAGGCTTTTGGAAATGTCTACATCTCCCTAAGCATATTTAGCAGCTTTATCAGTATTAAGGTAATGATTCCCTCACCTCTTTTCATTGTGCTGTCATCCTGTCACTAACAGATTTCCTCACAACCTGCAGTGAGCCATGAGAGAAATGGAAAGCAGCAGAATTCAGAGGAAGCTGTTATTTTTCCTGATTTTCCTAAACTCTGAAATGTCTGAAAATAATTCAGCTGCTACTTAAGCACTTTTTTCCCTCTTCTTTTCACTTCTTTACTGGCTTGCCTTCCCCAGGGCAGAACTTTGCTGGAGAACTCCCCAAGCTCTCCTAGAGTTGAGCTTTAATCAATAACGGACCAGGAGGAGATCTGGCCAAAAATCCACTTTCTCTTTTTGAGAAAACCTCATTCAATGTCATATTTACACTACAGAAAGTGAGAGACAGCAGTGCTGAGGTGTAAACCAGGCAAGTTTATGACTTCTTGAAACAGATCCTGAGTCTTGAGCCCGTGCTTTTAGGCTTGGGGAGAGGCTGGACTTTTCAGCAAATATCTGTTCATTTTCAAAAGGATAAAGCATAAACCCAAGAACTGCAACCACAATGAGCTGAAAACTACAAGAATTAATGGCAATAAGAACACACATTTAAATGAAACGGAGCCCAAAGGAGCAGAGCCACAAAATGAGGCTGAAAACACTCATTTGTCACCTTCCCTTCCTCCTCTATTCCCCTCTCACTCCCCTTTTCTCTTCAGTTTTCTATCTTCTGCTCATCTTTATCTGCAAGGGCCCTATCAGCTATTGTGTGGCTGACTGGTGGTGATGAGGCTGCCAAAATGTGACAGCCTTATCTGCAGCACAGCCCTGCAAATTGCCAGCCATTGATCCACAATTTGGTGCCAGAGCTGATCATCCCAGAGCCGCTCCAATTTCTGTTCTTCTGGGAAAGAAACGAACCCCTCTGCCAAAGCTATTCCCCAGCCAAACAAAGGGCCTGGAAATTAGACTTTAGTTAGATGAATTAACAAGGCATCCCTTTCTCCTGTCTTGATTATTTTTATTTTTTTTTTCTTTCTTTCTGTAATTTGGATGTTGCATGGCAGCCTGAAATGTGAAGGGGAAAACAATACAGTTGATTATCATAATTTCTCTCCAGGCTTCGTGCACATAAATGTCTTCCAGGTACACGGCTGAGCATTGCCAAATTCCATATAAACTTATATCACAGGAGCTTTTCAAAGCATTCTCCCTCCATTATTACAATCAGATTTCACAACCAAACACATTTCAGCTAGTTATCTCCCACTGTGAGAAGGAATGATATTTTACTTAGTTTATTCTACCCCAAATGATGTCCTTGTGGGATCATTTGAAAAAAAAATTCCATTTTCCTCTTGAAAAGGAAAGCAGAAATGATAAAAAGGCAAGCTCAGAGCTGTGGTTTCACACCGACATTCTACAGCTTCTGCAGAGTCTACAACAGCTTTACAGAAATAAAGTGTGCATGCTTCAACACAGAAAGCAAGTTAGAGATAACAAAGAAAGAGCAGGAATATCACTTTCTTGGCTAATTTATTCAAAATGGGGCACTCCCTAGTTTCTCTCTTTTTAACTCTCATTTTATATCATCATTTCTTTTACTAAGTAGTTCTCAGTGTGGCTAAACTTCCTGCAGAGCTGCGCTTTCACAGGCTTTGGTTTTACCTCTGCAGGCAGTTTCAGATCATTTCATATTTTATCCTGAATTCCTGAGATATTTTCTGGAACTTTTCATGGACTTCATTACGACACTTTATTAAGACAGAATATTTCTCAGCCTAGACAAAAACTGGCAAATTAGGTGCTCATTAAGCCCTTTTTACACAAATTGGGGTTAAATACGTCAGGACGCTCCAGTTGCAAAAGATTTGTTGCCACTTCACCCGAAATAAAACATCTCACATTGATGGACATCTTGTGGCTCCAGGCAAGGCTAAATCTGTGCAGCCAGCTCCAAAATGTAACATCAGAAAGGAGCTCACACCTCTCGTTACATCAGAGAAAGATGTAAAATATGCATCATGGCAGCTGAGCTCCTCTGAGAAAACAGGGTTTGTCACACTTGATAACGCTTCCTCCTGACTGCTGCGGTACCTTCAGTGAGCTGCAGGCTCTGGGATAAATCAAAGGGGACATGGGCAGCCATCCCCTGACATCAGGGCACAGAATGCACTGTGCCAGCCCTGAAGGACGTTCAAATGCTTTTTATCCTGATTCTCCAATGCAGATTGGAGTGAGAGCTCATCCCTGCCCTCCTGGCAAGGACCTGCTTAGCATTGCTGCAGCACAGTTGTTAATTCTTTTTTTCCATGGTGTTCATGCCTTTGAGCTGGAAGTCTCCACTAGCCTTGGAAAACAACCCACAGAACTATGAAGATGCTGGACAAATATGAAGATGCTGGACCAATAAAAGCACTCGAGGAGTGAAAAGCCACACAGAAAAAGAATAAATTATGGAAGATTAGAGCAGTAATTAGCAAATATAAGCTAATTCATACTTGTAACACACAAAAAACATTTAAGAAAATAACTCCAGTTCCCTTCAGTGAGAAGGAGAAACTGTGAAATCTACTGCAGTTGTAGGAGTTAAATTCCACATTCTGCTCGAATGCTCGATGGGAAAAACATCATCCACATCTAAATAAAGCACTTACGAAGGACTTAACTGCAAGGACATGAGGAGCTGAAATTAGAGTATCTAGTTAACCAAACTTCAGTGGACATTTAAGTGCTAACTTAGATTAACATAATTTTACTGATTTCTCATTTTGCTATCGTCTTCTGGATATTGGAGGAGCGTCAGTTTAGAGTTCCACGGGAATAAGAAGCTTGGAATCGTTGCAGCACTTTTAATTTCTCATTAGGACTTTATTTACTGACTGCAGATGCGATGGGGTTTAACTGCAGCCTGTGCTCAGGGGCCCCTGAATCACAGTAAATTACAATTACTGCACTTGTCTTCCACTTTCTTTCTGCTACTTCTCGCACTGGTTTCAACCATGGAAAAAATAAAATTTAGCCGGCCAGAGAACTCTCACCAAAACAAGTCAGTGGCTGACTAGGAGTGGTTTGCCAAGGGAAAAACTGGGAACAAGTGGCAGAAAGGGAGAAGAGGAACGGAATCCAAGCCAGGATTCCACCAGCCAAAGGTCTAAGAGCCTGCTGACAAAAGCAGGAGATCCCAAATGACAACAAATGACAGAAACAGAGAAATGTGCAGTTGGGAGTGTAAGACTGTTCACCCACTGCCTGCTTACAAAACTGCTGCAAGCCTTTGGGTCAGGAGCTTTCCAAAAAATATCACGTATCACATGCACCATTCCATGCTTCTCATTCATCTGGAAGGCCTTGCAAAGCATTATTATGCCAATTATTTAACAAAACAACAAGGCAATTAGAAAAATAAATTAAAATAATGGTGAGGGAGCTCCAGACATGAGTGAGAATATCATCAATCTGTGACTTTGACACAAAGAATTAGAAAAAATTATTCACGTAGCATAACTTCTAATGATCTTATACTTAAGAAAAAAACATCTACGGTGAGAGACTAGAAAGATAAAGATCTCACAGGCTGTACAATGGAGATGCAACCTGCCATCTTTCTACTTATTTCAGTGGCTTTTCTGTGACCTTGGCAAAGCCTAACTCATTTTTCATTCTGCATCATGGGAAGCTGCTCTGATTTTCTGCTGCCTCTTGGCACCTTTATACTCCTCACAACTGCTTGGGCATGGAGTGACCCATAAAGTGCCAGATCAGCACCCAGCACACTAATGGGTGTGTGGAGAGCTTGGCAAAGCTGGGATTGAGATTGTTCTGCCACCACCACATCCACAATCCTGAACCTGCTTCTCTCCCAGCCAGGGAACAGCAGTGCCTGAGCTCAGGTGTGAGCACTGAGCCTCCCTGCTATCACAGGACCAGAAAAACAGACGCAAAGCCTGCACAGTGCCCCAGGCTGAGGCAGAGAAGAAAACAAAAAAAAAAACAAAAAAAACCCAAAAAAAAAAAACAACAAAAAAAAAGGTGAAGGTTTTCCCATTTCAGAGAGATGAATGCACTGCCTGTGCCTAAAACACTCATGGAGTGCTAAAAAAGGCCTACTTAAGATACACATCTAATTATCTCCCATTCTTACATATGCTTTTAAAAAAAAAAAGAAAAAAAAAAAAAAAGTTGAATCATATTTTTCAAGTTTTTCTTCCACTTGAAGAGCTGCTGCCATCCCCACTACAGTTCTCCAGTTGATCAGGATTATTTCTCTCAGCTTTTTTGGATGTCCAACTTCCCATCAAGAGCCAGTGATCTCTGTACTGATCTATTAATATCCCATGGCAGCTTTCATTGTTTTTTCCAGGTTTTCCAGGAACTCTTACCATTAAATGATGAAATTTTTCAGCACTGCCTACTAAGTAGTTTACACTCTGAAGCAGGAGGATCAAGGATCTTCATAAACAATATCTTATGTAATTAATAATCCCATTCACATGCTGTAAATCTCTAATCCTTGCCAAATCTAAAGTATTTAACTGATTAGGTTAAATGCCACAGTTCCTAACAGAGTTTTTGCTCTTCCCTTCAGATATTTGAGATATGAACAAAGTGAACTGATGAGAAATGAGCCAGGACCACTCTGTAAGAGCAGAACCATCATGTGCCAGTCCTGGGCAGCTCCTTGAGAGCAGAACTCAATCTGGATGAGCCCCAACATTGCTAATTCGAGAGTGTGGATTCCAAACAGGTGCTGTCTGTACAACCTCTGTGGCAAAGAGGTCATCCTTATTAACTAAAATGAATTTAACAAAAACTTCTTCCAGAAATCTTTAGTCTGAACCAAGCACTACCTGATAAAACAACACCCACTTCGACTTTTATCATGGCAAAATCTGGAAAAGGATCCATTGCCAAGGAAGACAATCCTGCACAGCACACTCACAAACACACACTGAATTTTCATTGCAATTGCCACACATTTGTCAGAGTTGTGCAAAATCTACAATTATTCCCAGCACCATCTATTTGTACACAGTGCCCTGGATCAATCCCTTATTTAAATAAAACAGTTTTCTCTCTGTGTTTGACACCTTTCAAATGTTGACGGAGGGAGAGAAAAGGCAAGAAATAAACAGGGTTTGATTCAACTCAGGGGAAATGTGGCATGTATCAATAACAGGAAGGCAAATTAATCTTAAAATTACTTCTGGGTTTGACGATGTAATATACACCTAAGATTTATTTCAATCTTTTCCTCTGCTGTATACTGAGCTTTCAGTGTTTCTACTTACACTTGCCCATGTGGTTGCACCTGTTCCCCTCCTGAGTAAACTACAATGATTCCCTTTTAGCTAGAAAATTTCTGCAAGAGGCAGATTTCCATGAACAATCCCAAAAGACTCGTGCATGACAGAAAATCCTCCTTTTTAAGAGGCATCAAGCACTCCTATCAGTGGTACCTCCTCAGCTGTAACTCAGAATGTCATTTATGACAAATACCCAAATCCCTCTGATATTAAAGGGGAAAACCCTACTGAGGTGAGCCCCATCAGATAAGCCTGAAGCAGTGCAGGGATAATTTATGAGAAGGAAATGGAACAGCTTCTCAACACCAGCAGATGGGAGAGAGAGAGAGAAGGCTGGAGCATGAATGAAGAACATCTCCAAAACTCCAGGTTGTACCTCCAAAACAGTACATTCTGTTTCCAAACCAAGCTGTCTCCTTGTACACCCATTAATACTGCAGAAATACACACTTCAAAACAGATAAGAAGCCAGACAAGCAGGAAAAACAAAAATAATCTAGTTGTTATTAAATATATTCCACTGAGAAATAGCTCTTTGCATTTTAGCAACTCCATTTGCCTTGATGCTTAATGATTTCATAAGTTATCATTAAATAATGGTAATTATTTGCCATAGCAACTATAACAATATGTAATTTATAAGTAGTTTGGAGCTGTAGGGACAGGTCCATTTCATTAAGTACACAGCTAATGTACAATGAAAATATCTGCACTTTCAATCAAGCAAAGGAATGTGTTTGACAACAGGGTGAGATGGCTATTTGTCCTCATTTTCCAAAAAAACACTTAATCATATGGTTTCCTCCAAATCAGAGTCTATTTTTGCTATTGATTCTATTAAAGCAGATGAAAGCATTTAGTTCAGTAGGGGAATACAGAGTCAGTAATTTCGGTGGTTGCCATTTAGCTTCAAAACAACAAAACCTCAAGGTAGTTTAGAGAGACATGGTTAAAAAATTGTATCTTCAGGGGTTTTCAGCCATGCCCATTAGCAGGCAGAAAAAACTTATATTCATCTACTAATTTCACCACTAGTGACAAAATCAGAAAACAAAGAGAAGAAAAACAAGACACATTTGTTAACTAAAACAGAGCCCTGACATTTCAGTCAGGTCTTTTCCACTTAGCTTCAGATATGTCTGATTTTTCTCTCTGCCCCACAGAAGTGTCTTTAGAAGACGGAAATCTATTTTATGATAAATGGACCGGAAAACCTGATCCAGAAAAGGTTTTTGTTTTTTTTTTTCCTTTTCTTTTTTCCAGTTACACAAACGTAAGCCTGTCACTGCTGGTGGGAGGTGCAGGATGCTGCTGGACTCTGGTGCCAGAGCTCATCAGCCACACAGAGCTCTACAAACCTGAGAGCATCACAGGAATTCCCTCACTGGAAATGGACAGAAAGCCTGGGAGACGTTCAAAAGACTCTAGAAAAGGAAATGAAATGAAATCAAAAGGAAACGAAGGATTAAAGGGAGGTAAAGGATGAGGAGAGGCAGGCAAATTTGATGGAAATGAATAAAGGGGTTGGGAAAAGGCAGAGTAAAAAGCCAAAGAAACCCAGGTCAGAGAGAGAGCAGAGCCCAGTTCATTCCATGGACTGACAGCCAGAAATGAATCAGCAGCTGAAGGACACGAGGGTGCAACAGATTTACTCAGTGTCTTTGATAAACTACTCCAGCTCTCCATAAATTGTCCCACAGCACTGCTGAGGATGGACTCAGCGGCTCCACAAAGGGAAAACTCTGTGCTGCTCCTCCTCGTAGTATTTACTACTGAGTTCCTCCTGTGAGCCTGCAAATGGGCTCATTTAGGGTGAGCACAAGGAAGGAATTGCACTTTTATGATATGAGAAGCATTTCTGTGCCACATTCTGCAACAGAGCATTTTATACTCACAACAGGTGCTAGTGTATTTTCAGTGACTAAAAACAAACAACAGAAGAAACTAAAACCACAAACCCAAACTAAAACCAAAATGAAATCCATCAGGACACTGGGAAACAACTTGGAAGTGGTTGCACAAATGCAAAGTGAAATATGACAAATTTCAGTGCTCAGGAAGCTCCACCATCCTTTACACGCCCAGCATAAATCCACCAGTAAAGCTACACAAAATAATCTACTGTGTGTACTCTGCCACCTTCTCCAGCTTCATCTGAACCTTGAAACCCAAGAAAACTTGCTGCCATCCAAGAATGGAGCAGGGTGCTGCAGAATTGTAGGACAATTCCTGTATTTCATTGGATGGCTTCCACCACTCATCAGCTGGAACCCTTTTAGCCTGATTTTGATAAAAGCTACCTTTGATCTGCAAAATACAACTAGCCAAGCTATTAGGGCCATCTGACACTGAACACAAATCCAATGATGAGTTATCAAATAGCTCTCAAAAAAATCCTTGAAAATGAGTGTATTTATTAACATCTTTCCCTGCACTCGTAACAG
Source organism: Malurus cyaneus samueli (assembly GCA_009741485.1). Taxonomy (NCBI): domain Eukaryota; kingdom Metazoa; phylum Chordata; class Aves; order Passeriformes; family Maluridae; genus Malurus; species Malurus cyaneus. Next base: position 16,219,236 of record CM019238.1, on the reverse strand, counting down.
ATTTATTTTTGCATATCAATAGTTAACCAGCGCTAATAGCAGCAGCATTTTCTCAAGTCATTAGATCAATCCGAAAGGGAACTTCTTCCTACAGAATCATACATTTCCAGCAGATATGGCGGTGGAACAGAGTTAAATTATTTAAATGTAATTACAAATCCAAGCAAGGCGCCGAAGCCTTGTACCAATATTACAAACTGACGTGGCAACAATATATAATGCATTTCTGGCAGGCGTGTGAGGAATGCTAACAGCTCTGATCTTGTCTGCTGAGGAGCTTTCAAAGCACTGGGGCCTGCAGAGTTTCCATCTCTGAGATTCCATTTCTGTGATCCTCCAACACATTTCTTTTCCAAACCCACCTACAGTGTGCCAAGTGACCGGGCTGGAAGTGGAGCAAAAATAAACAAACCCCATAACACCAGAAACTCCAGAAAGAACAAAACCAACAGCAAAACCTGCTGCAGAGGGAGAGGGCTGACAGCTGACTGACAGAGAATCATGGAGTTTTACACTCCCCAGCTCCAAAATAAGTAAATTTTATTTACTTATTACACAAAATCACGGTGGTGGCACAGTGAAGTGAAACCACAACCCTGATAAACCCATCTCACTCCACATCTCTGTTATTATATCCCATTGCAAACATTTGCCCTTCTGTGCACAGGTTAGGACAGGAAAAGCAAATTGGCAACGAAAAGCATTTGAAGGATGGTCAGAAAAGAGGATGGGAAAGCAAATAAAGCAAACACAGCCCAGCAGTTCAGAGCTAGCAGGGTAAACTCTGGAGCTGAGGGTGAAGAAGACAAGGAACAAACTGTAATAAAGATGGACACAAAGTGGAAAACACAGGTGAAATAATGAGGACTTGGAGTCATTGAAATGGATTTTCCCTTTGCACTCCATCTGAGGGATCAAATCAAAACCCACACACACGTTGGGACATTATTTTACTGCAGCCAAACTGTTCCAGCATCTCTCTCTCCCACCTCCTATTCCAGAGAAGCATTAAGACCCACTGCAGCCCCAGAGCAGCTGAAGCCCAACCTTTCTTTTTGGTATTTTCATTTGGCTTTTGGGTCCCCAAATAAATATTTGAAAAACAGTGTCTCCATTTTCTCCAGTGCCTACCAAGCTAAAAAGGCTTCCAAATGCTAAAAAATCTCAATTTTTAATTCATAGCACCTCCTATTTAATATTTTCCTTAGATCTCTGCTGCTGGAGGGATGTGATTACATGACACTTGGAGATTTGAGAGATTGCAGAAGGATTTGGTATATGAATCTTAATCAAAGCTGTAAAGCAAATGCAGAAAAATCTTCCTAAAATATTCAATGCAAATGTTATGATTTTCAATCCAGTCTTATGATCCCCAAACAAATGAGACTGCAAATGTTGGATAAGAAGTTCCTAACTTTGGGGGGAAACAAAAAAAAAAATAAAAAATAAAACAAAACCAAGCAGATAGAATTAATGGGGTTTTCTGAAAGGATTTTGGATATCACCAGAGGGAAGATGCTGTGTACAGCATGGAGCACAGTATGAATGGGGAGTTCCAAGAGAAAAGGGATCCATCCCATCAAACCAAACGAATAAAACAAACATTTCTGCCACTTTTTTCTTTTCTGGTTTTCCAGAACAGCGCAGTTCTTGGAGGATGCTTGGCTAAAGAAGTCAGGGCTGCAGAAGGGTCATTCAGGACATTTCCTGAGTGTCACAAAGCTGCTGCTCAGCACCTTCCCTGTCCCTGCAGCTCCCTCCTCTCCTCTCCCCCTGCCCAGGCTTTGCTGTTCCCAAAGTCAGGACTAACCCCAAGTGCCTTTTCCCGTGTTGTTTTATGGGTTAACAGGTTCCCAGCCCCATGAAAGAGCCAAAATGAAGCTGGAAAGCCAAGCCCTGCCCTGGCCAGGACGTGCTGCTTTGATGCCTTCTCTTCCCCATGCCAGCAGATGTCATTGTCTCCTAATCTTCTTCTTTTTTTTTCTTATCAGGAGTGATGCATTTAACTCGAAAGCTCTCACTCACAGGCAGAGAGAATTACAAGTCATCCAGACAAATTTATCTTAGCTAGAAATGAGGGGAATTGGCTGATTTGGCACTTGAGCTCTTTCCAGAGGATTCCAGCATGTCTGGGAAGCCTGGGCTCACTCAGGAGCTCACCTCTGAAACTCTCCTGGTTTGATTATCATCCTGATCCTCCCTGGATGGGGAGAGCAGTGTTCCCAAAGGGAATCAGTCCCTTTCTGAACATTCCAAATGACTGACTGCCCTCACACTTCATAAATACTGCACTGACTCCAAAATAAACCATCAGCTCCTAGCAGAGTCTTCCTCGAGTGAGAAAAATGAAATCAAAGCAATTAAAGTTCCAGGGGGTGCTGGATTTGGGGTTTTTAAAATTTGTTCTGGTAAGGTAAGAAGTCTCCATCCACTTTGCAGGTTCAATAAATAAGAATTGGGGGCAGCATGGATTCTTGTTAGAAGAAGAAAAATGAACTGGGGATGAAAATAGTGGCCACAGAGAAAGGTGCTGAGTTTTCTCATGAAACAGGCAGTAAAACTGACATTTTTCACACACTGAGCCTGACTTTGTCCTCCTGCTCACAGTATGGATTTTTACACTCCAATTTTTAAACTATTTATACTTTCCATCTCACAGAACTCGGCTCACATAGGCAGTGCCTTTGATTTCCTTTTCATCATTAATACGTTCCCATTCCATTTACTGCAAGACCATCAGTGTTTGGTTTATTTCCTCGTCTGAAATGTGCTTCCATCCTCCCTCAGCTGCAAGGACAAAATCCCAATGCCCATTTTCAAGGGTTCTGCAGCAGAAAGTTGGTCTCAATCATTTACCAGGAACAACAGAGTTTTGCTTGGAATTCAAAAAGCTGGGAAACCTCGAATGGTGATTTGTATACCTGCTTTACACATAATTTTGTCACATTTAACACAAATAAACCTCCAGACATCAATCACATTGCGAGATGTGCCTAAAAAAATCAGTTGTGTCACAAAAAAAATATACTCTTCTGCAACTAATGAACATGGAAGAGGTTTCCTCATTATCACTCCACTCACTGCCATCATTTGAAGGACTTAATTAATACTGTCACATTCTACTGCTTTCCTAGGAGTTCACGATCCAGCAGTTGTGAATGTTGGCTGCAGCAGATTGAATTAATATTCTGGAAGTTGTTAAAAATTACTCCAGAAAACACCTCTGTGGAGCACAGAGAGTGAAACATAATGCTGTCAGTCTGGGCATGGAACTGGGGGATCTGGAGCCTCCCTTGGTCAATTAATGTGAATTTATTGTGAATAAAATTGAAACCCGAAAGCTTAAGTTTAGCTTTGTGATTGAGACACTGAAGGAATAAGGAATTCTAGATTTCAGTTCAAGGTTTCTCAGAAAAGACACGAGGTTTTGATATAGTTCAAACACATTTATATCAGAAACCAAACAGAATCAGTGCAATTATTCTCATCTATCCAGGTATTTATGTATTGATGCTTACATACACACAGACAAAAATCCCAAGTTATGTTAGATTACTTAATCATGAAGGAGTCTGAGGTGTGTGAAAAGACTGAAGTTAATTAAGAATAGTTATAACCATTCCTATGCAGGAATTCCATTAAAGTTTACAATTTAGAGAATACAAACATTTCAGATCCAGTTAAATACAAGGTTCCTTAGCTCTGGCACTGTATTTTTGAAAGCAAAAAAAAGGTAAAAAAAACACCTCTTACACTATCAAAGGACCTTGATATTGTGCTCCACAAGCTGCCCAAGTAGTTTTGGCAGTTCAATATATCTCACAGGGATTTCAAATTAAATGCAAAATACAGTACCTGAAGTGGAAGGCTGCTATTTTATACAGATAACCACCACGGAGCAAGCTGCTCCTTCCACAGCATTTTGGAAAAAAATTACAATGCATTAGCAACATGCAATCCAAAGGAAAAGGATAAAATTGATAGCCTGGAAAACATCCTGTGTAAAATATCAGACTACATTTATAAAAAGGGAAAAGTTTCTGTATAAAACTATGTCCTATAAACTTCCAGGCGAAGGTGAACCTTCACCTGAAGAGAAACTGCTCTGTCAATAATTTGCTGGTATTTGCTGCAGGAGCACTCAGAAAGCAACCCCAGTTTACTGTCAATACACCCTGAGGGTTTTATTCTAACAATTCATAAGGACAAAAACATCATTTGAATGTCAAAACTTTTGATTTGGGAAAAGACTAGCAAAGACTCAGGATGTAAATTCAGGTACTATTATTTTAAAATTTGCTCATGCATGTCAGTGTTGTCATATGTGTGCGTGTGTCTCCTTTTTCACAAAGTGCACAATGTCTCCAAATGTCCCATTTGTGTCTCAGGGGCTTTTTTTTCTCTCTCTCGTGATCTACATTCTCCAGAATGCTGCAATGTGACTCAATAACTCCATCAACAAATGGATTGTAATGGATGGAAAGGGAAAATAATTCATATTTCATGATGTGCTTTAAGGTACTCAACTGAAAGGCCTTTCAGAAAGTCGGTGTTCTTANAAATAATTCATATTTCATGATGTGCTTTAAGGTACTCAACTGAAAGGCCTTTCAGAAAGTCGGTGTTCTTATTTCGGTAATTTTTTAAAAAGTTTAAAAAAAAAACAAAAAAAACCAAAAAAAAACAAACAAAAAAAAACATATGGATAGGTTAATTCTTTCTCCACTGGAAAGTCGGAACCTTCACATCAGCAGAGTTGCCACAAGTTACCTTGAACTCAAAATACAGAATCTGCATAGCTCAAACCCTGCATACATCGTTACCTTTGGAAAGAATTACAAGGGAGAGATAAGCACAAAGGCTTAAAAATTGAAGACAACAAGCCAGCAGGATTTTCAGGGTTTGCAGCTGGGTTTTCCTTCCCACTCCTGAGAGCTCCTGCCCCGTTCTGGGGTTCCCTGCCCTGCACTGGGGATGATTTTCTCCCAGACACAATTAATGCCAAACAGCTCAAGATGCTCAGTGAGATGCGGATTTATCACAAAGGAAAATGATTTCCTGCACTGCTCTCCAGCTCTCTGAGGAGTGGCCAAGAGGGCAGGATTTATGGGAAGTGTGGGATGCACCTGACTGCTCTGCAGCCTTTATTTGGGTACCTGTGCATCAGCATTGATCACAGCAAAAGGGGTGCTAAACCCATCGTGTCAGAGAATAATTGATTGATAGCATTTGATACAGAATCATCCCAATGTAAGTCAAGCTTTAGGTGCTGCATCAAAAGCTCTAAATGTGAGGAATGTGCTGGGAAGAAGGGATTCCCCCTTGCTGGGCTGCAATATGAACTGAGTCCCATACTAAGGGTATGGTGCTTTAGACAAGGGAAGGGTGAGAACTGAGACACTCCATGCATTTGACACCAGCCCATCAACAGACTTCTTCATTTCAGGAGAGGCACCTAAAGATCACCTCAAAATGAAGACTGAAGTAAGCTGTGGTTACTGGAAGGCACAGGACACCAAATCCTGCTTGAGGGGACTGAGATTTGCAGTGAGTCCTCTCTCCCTCAGAGAATTCCCTCCCCACACCCCAATGAAGTCCAGGCCAGAATTATCTGACTGGTTCAATTACTCCAATTATTTTAAGCTTCTACTGCAATTACAGAGTTTTACTTCTCACTCCAGATCACAACTCAATGCACAAACCCAAACTTTTCTCAGATTTCTGCATCCCCACTTGTTCCTTTCCAGAAGCTCCACAAGACACTTCTAAAGGAAGACACTGTTCACAAACCTCCTTTGAACCCAGACCTGGAATCACCAGGCAAACACAGATACATTTATCCTTGGCAGAAAACTCTTATCAGGGAGTATAAAAATATTTCTCCAAGATGCTGGGAGTCAGTTGTTCTTGCAGACAAAACTCTGCAAACTCCACACATCATTCTCTCGAGGATGAGCTCCCACACCACACCTTGTCCTCAAGAACAGGACAATTCTCTGGGTGACCAAAGCACTCCAGCAGACTCCACACATCATTCTCTTGAGGATGAGCTCACACACCACACCTTGTCCTCAAGAACAGGACAATTCTCTGGGTGACCAAAGCACTCCAGCACACTCAGAGCTAAACACAAATTCATTGATCCACATTCAGGGCACAGACCCGTTTCACCATTTCAGATAAGTACTGGGTTTAAACTCTGATAGATTCTTTCATACTCTGCCTCCTTTGATCCCACTATCCTCCAGCCACTACCCTTGAAGATGGCACAGATTAAATTCCGAGGGATACACTTCAATGAGCTTCAGGTAGTGATGTGCTACCGTGTGACACTCAAATCTCTGGATTTTTTCAGTTTTCAATGACAGCACAGTGATAAACTTCCCTCTCAGCCACAACATCCCCCCCATGCACCTGATCTTCCCATTTGCTTTTATGTTTAACAAAATGTCACAAGGATACAAATAAATAGCGATGCATTGCATCAAATATTCCTCACAGCAGCATTTTCCTAACAGACAATGACACAGACGGATAGATTTGTTTCTCTGGAAAATACAAGCACATTTCAATGAACTGTCTTGTTCACCTGCAAGTGTAGATTCCCAGAAATCACTGCAGGCTGAGGTTCCTTCTCTCCTTGTGTTTTCAGCTCTATAATAATGCATACATTCATATTCTAAAACTGTGTTTTTTGTTCTTTTTCTTTTTTTCTTTGTTTTTTTTTAAGCCATTTTGACTGCTTTTCATTTCAAACAGTTTGTTTTCCTCCTGTAACACCCTTCTGATCATAAAGGTTAAAGAACCAGGAGGTTTTTCTAAGCCTGGACTTCACAGGAAGCATTGCAGAATCCCTATTAATTAAGGTAACTGCTGCAGAAAAGTGAGTTATGCTGCATCAGCATCATGTAGCTGACCCAAAAAAAGAGTTGTTTGTTGAGCCATCTAAGCTCCATGTAAATTGCAGCAAGAAAAGACTGTGTTGAATCACATTTAGGACACAAGTTTAAGCATATTTTTCTATTCTCTGAAAACAAGTTTAAGAGGAAAAAAGTTTATACTATGTTGGAAGTAAAGAGAAGGATATCAATATTCAGGAGCTCACAAAACACATCGTCAGAACTGTGGGAAGCCCCGCAATGAATGTGTGGAACTCCTGGCTCTTTTCTGTTAAGAATAATGCTGGAGATTCTTTAAAAAAAAAATCCAAAAACCACCAAAACTAAAAACATCCTTACTCTCTGCCACCAAGAACAAGAAACTTCAGCAATCAAGACATGTTCAGGGTACAATAAATAACTTCTTGGGACAAATCAGTCACACCCACATAAGATATCTTCCTGTAGCATAAAATAAATGTACATGCCATGTACAGAAATTATTTATTTCAACAGGCAATTTCTTGAAGTGGGTCAATCTTGCTGTTCCTCAGCCCACACAAAGAATTTAAGTGGCCATCTCAACGTCCAACACACAACCTCAGGCATGGCAGATCTCCCCAGGCACACCAGAAAAATCCCAATTTCCTTGATAACCCCGCTGCCTTAACCAGAAATGTCCTTTGTGCTGTGCCCACATAAACCCAGAAAAAAAGATATTGAACAAACTCAGATATCTGTGTCCCACTTCCAGAAAAATCTTAAGGCTGCTTAAGGAATTGTGCTACGCTTGGTTTGCTGTGCTGCCCAACCCCTGAGATCAAAGTGACAGCACACCTTCCCAAAGGTTTTAAGAATATGAGCCTATTACAGCATGGAAATATTGAGGTATTATGGAAGAAAGTACAACAGAAAAAAACCTCCCAACTAAATAAAGTGACTTATAAATGAATCATTCAGCAGTATTCGTACTCTGATACCTTTTCCCAGAGACAGCCTTCCCTCTGGAATACCCACAGACACACAATTGCATGAAAAAGATAGAGCTTTATAATTTCAAACAGCTCTTAATAAAAGCACGCATAAAAGTAATAAACCCATTTCCTTGGTAATTTTAATATTTCCAAAACACATCTATATTTTAATCTCCCCATCTATTACTGCTAAGGGAGGGGATGAGCAGGAGGAATGTTTTGCAGCTGCAGTTACTCAACAGCTATTCCAATGGTTCAGAACTCAAAGTTCAACAGAGAAACCCAGGATCAAACAGCAAGTTGGGTTTATAGCCTGAGTTTGAACTTCCCCACCTTCCTGCAGATCTTCCTTCACCTCCTTTATCTCACGTTACCCACTGCTGCCCATCTCTTGGGCTATTCGTGGTCACTCAACCCTTCCCCAAGCCTTTTTGGCACACAAACTCTTGTTTCCCCAATTGCACTCAGAAACATGACAGACTTCCTCAGTGATAAATGACTTGGGTTTGGTTGTAAGGGCTGGGGTAGCTCATGGGTTTATGTGTCTTCTGGGGAGAGTAAGAAAAGATTTTCCCTATTATTTTGAAAATATCCCATTCATTGCCTAATCAGTCCAGCACACTTCATATTTCATTTTTTTTTGCTGTTCCCCACTCCGTGCTGGTGACACAACATTCACTCCCCTATTTCAATTATCAGATTCACGAGTGAGAGCAGGTAATTTGTGATTTATTGGCTCCTCTCTACCACCACCCTCCTCACAAATATGCTATTAAATTAAAACCACTGCACAACCCCTGAAGCTCTGTGACACAGCCTTTACCCCTGTGAATTGTTCCCTCAGCTGTGACTGTGCAGGAATCACCAATTTCTGCAGCAATTACAGCAATGATCTCACAGAGTCAGGAATCAGCTTTCTTTCGGACATGTATGTGCAATCTGGCTCCCACCAGGGATGGAATCCAAACCTTCCTGAGATGACTCCTTTCCAAAGCTTCAGCTGTTGAAAGATTTGTGTGCTCAGAGGAATTTACAGGAAGGTTATTTTGGGCTGGAAGTGAAACAGAGAAGCTTTGCAGATACAAGTCATATGGAGGAGTGAAATTTTAGTGCCTAGTCAAGATCGAGAGTTTTCCAAATACAGCAGAAAATGTTTAAACATTAACAGGCAGACATCTGAAACAAATGGTGTTGGATAAAACCTCCCCTGACTGCAAGTATTTGAGCTATTTCCAGACAGGGAACATGCTCTAATCAGTTTGGGAGTGCAGATTCCAGCACTGTAGAATGAAGGTCCTGCAGAAACCTGGGGGTTTTCTCTGCAATCAGAGTTTGCCTCGAGTTCAACAGGATTATTTGGAAAGAGGGTGGTGCTCAGGATGAGCAAAGGCAAAATTCAAATGCCTCCATTTCAGTGGCCAAGATGGAAAAGTTGCTTTGACTGCATTAAAGTCTGTCTTTACAAAATTATTATAACACACAGCACACTTTTATCAGCACTGTGCAATTGATATGACAGAATAAAATTAATCCAATGGCGTGCTCTTTTCCCTAAGACAAAAGAATGCACTGAGTCAGAGTTAAGCCAATGCAGTAACTTAAACATTGTGCAAATGAAACATTTGAACAGGATCTGGGACAAAATGCTTCTCAAAAAGTTGATATATCTGCCCTAACTGGAACTCAATGGTGCAACTGCAGATCTACAGCAGGTAGATGCAGATGTACAAAACTTCACCTGCCTGATTTGCCATTTCACAGAGATTCAGCTCTGAAAAGGCAGGCTCTGGTAGATGGATTTTGGGAAGGCATTAGGGCTGCCACTGTCAATGCAATCAGCACCACGTAAAATGTATTTCAGCATTATACACTCCCAAGATGTGCTGGAGACACTTTCATCCACTGAAACTGAAATTTTGACTAGTTGATGTTTCAGTAGAAACCGATATATAACTGTCTAATTCCATGGAGAAGGCAGAAAAAGAAAAGTATTTCAATTATTTGCTGTTAAAAATTATGCTAGAAAGTGTCCAAACTACAAAGAGAACTATGACTATAAGATTAATATGTGACACCCAAATCCATAATACACATCTATTTGAGACAGTCTAGCAGCACTTGATGAGGCAGAGAATTTGCATGTTGGAGTTGCAGGATGTAATGCCTGATGAGAGCTGACAGGCAGGGGATTAGCCAGAACACAGACAAGTAATTCCAGCGTGGCTTTTACCTGTAAGTGACACAGGTAGGAGCCTTTAATGAATTATTCCAAAGAGATGAGCAGAGTGACACAGCCCTCCACCTGCCTGGCAGCAGCTCAGGCTCCTGGCAGCATCCTGGATAAATCCTGGATGGAATTGCTGCCTCGCTCACGTGGAGGCAGGAATTAGTTTTAAGCAGGTGAAAATGCAAACTGACTTTACAGGGGGATCTGGATATCGAGCAGGGATACAAACCCATCTACAGGCAGGCTTTACATGACATGGTTATGCTGCTTTTCCAGGACAATGCAGGAACAATTAAGCAACTTGTTCAAGAACACAGAGCAATCCCCTGACAAGGAGTCCAGGCACTCTGACTTGCTGGAATTATCATTTCCATGGAGAATCACCCTCTCATTCCTTTGGCTATCTGTCTGCATTACTGAATATTCATCTTGTGATTCACGGGACTACAGTGGGGCTCAGTTTGCCTCTGGATCAGAGATAAAATTTCTGAATAGAGCTCTGTGGCTTGGAGTGTTTAGTTTTCCTGTAACATCATTACTGAGTTAGCTACACACATCCTAGGACATCAATTCCAGCTATCCTGCCAAAGATCAGATGAGATCCAAAGGACTGCATTCATTAGCTGCCAAAAGAATGCTGGGGGGAAGGGATAGAAAATTGCCTACATCTGTGATAGTGGAGAAAAGAAATGCCACAGTTGAATATGAAAATACAAGCAAATATTTACACAAGTTAAAGATGAGTGTGGCAAACTAAATCTTATTTTCAAAACACGAATAAACTTCTGAGTGTTAGAAAAAAATGGGTTTTTGAACAAAATCTCATGAATGCACTAAAGGAATATTTTCACTTGATAGTTAGGTAACATTTTCATTTGCTTACTCTTGTACTTTGTTCTTGTAGCACTCTCCCAGGAAGAATGGAAGTCGCTTTTCTTGATTGTTCCATTGTAGTGCCTGAATATCCTGTATTCTCTACAGATGGAGCTGTACATTAAGAGAGCCGAGTTTGTACAAACAGCTCAATCAATGGAACACAAGGATTAATCATCGTGTGCCTGATTTCCCATAAATGCTGGGGAGAAAAACGGGGGCTCACAAGCAGATCTTTTTCAGCCCTTGCAGGAGCTCGGTGTTTTTTCAACCTCTTAAGATACTCTGGCCTTCAGTGGAGTAGAAAACATTTAATCTTTTTTACTGGTTGTGCCCCCAGCTAAGCCTCCTGAAAGCAGCCCAAAGGGAGCTGTGGCACTAACCTGCTTCTGGCACTGATTTCACTGCAGTTCATTGTTACACACACACTCCCCTTTCCGAGGCACTCTTACTCTGAAGATGCTTTATTTCTTTATTTCTGCTCAAAGGGAGCATTTCATGGCTGGCTCTGACCGGGCTGCTCCTGCAGCAGCTGCTCAGACCCCACAGCTCTGGGGCAGCAGCCTGGACAGGGCTGGGATGTGCAGGAATTGTGATTTTACCATGGATGGGCATTACAGCAACGTACAACAGGGCCTTTATCTCCCTGAGATGTGGATTATTCAAATTGCACAAATATGCTGGGTTTCCCTTCCATTCTGTGTATCCTTGCAGGGTTAATCTGAGACGTGCAACTTCAACAACTCTCCTGGAACTGGAAATAAACCACAGCAGTGCCAACAAATGCAAAAATAATTCAGGTTCTCTCCATTTTCTCTCCATGGCTGTGAAACATTGTTAACTCATGCAATCTTTGCATCCTGATTCTGACCCTGCACAACAGCTTTGATTCTTCCCACTCTTCCTCACACCCAGTTACTTCCCTGTTGTGTACAAGCCAAATAAATTCCCCACTTCAGAAAGGATGGAACACGTAGCCCTGCTAATCTCAAAAATCTGCACAGCTGAGCTCTAACTTCCTATTTTACAAACCATCTTTGGCAATGCTAAGTATCCACTTAGCAGAATAAAAGCATAACTATTATTGTTATAAATAGAAATTACATATCCAAGCCTTTTTTCTCTATTAAGTAATTTAACAGCATTCTAGAGGAAATAAAATTTCCCTCGTTTGGAGCTGGACATGCATCTTGAACTGTAGAAAAGTTTGTTCCCTTTGGACCACGGAACACAGAAGAGCCCTGAAGGATCTGCCCTGTGCTGACCATGAGCTCTGCTCCAGCCACTTTTCTTGAGCTGAACCTTGAAATAATTGTGTTTATTTATATGCTATTCATTGCTCTTATTGATGTGTTAGTCACTTCTCTTATTTGTGTAATATTAATTGTTCTTATTGGTGTGATATTCATTGCTCCCTTCTCCAATGTCATTGCTCTGAGAAAATTGAAACTTCTCTTAATTAAGAAAAGTTCATTAGTTCAACAGATTCATTAACCTTTGTTGGGAAATGTACACTGAGCACCAAATTAATCAGCATTCTGAAATTAAGTCACAATTTTTCTGTGTATTATTTTTTTTAAAATATTTTTTGATATAGATGTACATAAACTCAGCCTACATCATTTTGGGAATTCTTATTTCCTACTTTAATTCCCTAGTGGCCAGCTCTCACATAAAAATACCTTTTTTTTTTTTTTTTTTTTTACCTTATTTAAACAAGAGACTAATTTGAGAAACCACCTGGGATTTCAAACCTGTTTTCAGACATTATTAATTCAGAAGTATTAGGCTGTGCCCTCCTCTGACTCCAGCAGTGCCCGCTGAAGAAATGCTCTTTCCACCAAATGAGCCCAATTCCCACTGATGAACCCCCTCCAGATCCATGTGGTTCTTAATCACTTTCCGCCAAATTAATTCATTTATTTTAAGCTCAGCTTTTACCTATCAGGTCTTTACCAAACAGCTTCATTTTCCTTGGCAGGGCACAGCAGGGGCTGTGATAACACTGATTCCTTTTTGGCTGAGGATAAATCCCAAAAAGCCACATCCCATCAGGAGGGTCAGGATGATGGCTGAGGCTGCCCCCCATCCCTAAGGTCTCTTATTTTTATTTGTTTATAAAGACTCCACCAAATATTAACAATCCTGACTGACCTTTTTATGGCCATTTCGACTTAGTTTATTACTCAGAAAGAGGTGAAAAGTAGATTATTTTGACAGTATCAATAACTTACAGTGATATTTCATTTGAATTTCCCACCCAATTCCATGGTTAAGGACACACAGCTTATGCCAATGCTTTACTATTTGTCATGAACGAGTAAAGTTGAAAATACTGCAAAATCTTTGTTCTTCCTCAAAAAGAAAGGCAGCAGCCTGTGGTCCTGGGCAAGACAAGCCTAATTCAGGATGGATCAAGTCCTTTCCATGCTCCCATGGACACAGGTGCCCTTGCAGCAAAGGCCAAACCCATCACCATTTTATCACCATATTATCACCATATTATCACCACATTTCTTCCAGAGCCCCTCTCATCACATCCCAACTCCCAGTCACTAATTTTTTTGGCACAGTTAGACCAAGAATTAACATCGCTGTAGCTCCCTTTATCACTGCGTGCTGCATTTGAATATCAGAATATTTCAAAGTGATGTTGCCAGCTGCATGCAGTTTGCAAACAGCAAGGAACACGTTATTAGTGGGGAAATAAAGTCGGATTGAAAACTGCTCACAAGATGAGTATCAAAGAGTGAGTGCTTTAAAATCCTTGTTTCACAGAAATCAGCACATTTCTATCAGACAAAAGGAGCTGGGGAAAAAAATTCTCATCTTCAATCACATGTAGCTTACATTGAATTTTCTGTTTCAAGTGAGTTTCAGTCTGAAGAGTTTCTATAATCTTTAGCAAGATCCTAATTTCAGAAGAAACACTAACTCGTTTTTAACAAAGCGATAATTATAGCAGCATCAGAAATAATTGACAATTAATTGTAATTTTTTTTTTTTTTTAACTGTTGATATTCAGAAATCATCACACCTGCAAGGAAGAACATTCCACTCAGTCCAAGCTGCCATTTGTCCATTACTGTTTACTAACTTTATTCAACATATCAATAAATCTTGTCTGGTGAAATGCTCCACTGGCTGTATTCCCTCATCTCACCTACATCATTAAATACCAGAAAATAATTAGCAATAGTAAAGCCAGAGAAGGCTGCTATAAATAAGCTTCTTTCTCCTTCTGGTAGCAAAGAAGGGACTTGCTGTGAAAATTTCACAGAAATACATGTTGCTTATTCCCATCTAAAAGCTGGAAACAATTCAAGGGGATATTACCCAGAAGTTCCAAC
>CM019238.1:16103215-16204924 GCA_009741485.1 Malurus cyaneus samueli | reverse complement strand
AAAATAGCGTTTAAATAAACTATGTTATATCGATTACTGGTTTTCTGTCACAAGGTTTGTCTTTAGGTCAAGCTCTAAAGAGTGTTTAATGTTAACAGAGCACGACTCGGGTGCAGGTGTCTGCCAAACCGACCCCTCAGGGACAAAAATCAACTTCCTGACCACACTCACACAAATTCAGGTGGGCTCCAGAGACATTTGGTGATTCAGAAGAGGACAAAGAGGAGTCAGAAAATCCCCACAGGCTGGAAATGCAAGAACCTACACGAGGCTCTGTGTTACAAATCTGAAATGGTTCACTTGTGCTGGTCACCTCCTGAGAGCACTGACCCTTGCTGAAGGTCACCAGAGTGACCAAATCCCGCTGCTGACCCAACATAAATCTCACATCTGCCTCCTCCTGCCCCTTCTGCTGTTGAATCTGCACAGCAATCTGGGCACACTTCATTCTCTCCTCCTCAGGGAAGTCAGACTCTATTGCATGTGCTCTCTTTTAATAGAAATATTGGATATCACATCTCCAGGGAATCTTGAAAACTTGCAGTTAAATGGAAAGAATACACTTGACCATGGATCTCAGACTGATGGAGATACACTTCATGCAAGTAATATAAATAAAATATTAATTCTGAGGTAATGGGAAAAGTGCCTTCCTAACTTTTCTTTCAATTTTAAAAAGCCTGAGACTCTCTTAGCTCAAGAGGAAAATCCCAGCAAGTTTTGAATTTTCATAAAAGCAATAAAAGACTTAGAAAAAAAAAAAAAAAGTTCTTCCCAAGTCCTCAAACGTATTTAGGCATTTACCTCTCTCCTAAAATTAGCAGTCACGCAATTCCAAAAACACATCTGAAATATGGATTCTTACCAATTTAAATTAGGACTGTGCACACCCTCCCCAAACTAGACGTAGAACTTAAATTTTAAATAATGCAAATACACTAAACATATGAAAGCATAAAGCAGCTGGTGTGGATGGTTGGATACACCCGTCCCCACACAGATTTTAATTACCAGTCAATATTTGGGAGTGTTTTGGGGAGACACCTGATTTACAATGGTGCTTACTCAGTGAGCAAAAGCAAAGTTCATCTCCATCCCCCCACTGCCCTTCACATTTTCCCCAAGAGAGTCTCCAGTGAAGGGGCGGGTAAGTGCAACTTCATTTCTGACTAATTACATGAAGTTAATACTTTTATAAAACTGAGCTAATGGCTTGATATTCCTCATGCAGTCTCCATAGTAAAAAATAAACTATCTAATCAATGGCAAGTCATTGTTAAACCAGAGAAGCGCAGTTTTAATATGTTTTGTAAGAGGATAAAAAGTGCACCCTGGAAAGGATGGAATCAAGGAACCAGGTCTGTGGTTCACGTTTGCTGTCAGCCAAAGATGCAGTGGGGCCAAACCCAGCAGAACAACTTTGCTCTGTTCTGAAGTTCCTTGAACTCAGTTCAAGATCAGAGGACAGGTTTCTGTCACAGGCTCTGGAGATCTCCCTGTGCTGGGGAGGTCACCAAACCATCATTTCCCACTCGCCAGGGAAATGGTGCCCTGCAGCAGCCACAGCCCTTCCAGGGCCTCCAGAACCTGACCCAGGATGGAGAAGGATTGAAATAACAGAGCAAAGGTGGCAGCAGACCCTTGAACCTCAGGGGTTTCAAAGTGTGGCTCCCATCAGCAGCCTTCTCCTTGAACTGCACTGCTGTGAGCCAAACCTGCACAGAAATGCAGGAAAATGGGGTACAAAGTGCCTGCCCTTGCTGGGAACGGCTGGAGATCAAACCCAGCCCAGCTCTGGGGAACAGGGATGGGCAGAATCTCCTGGAAATCCATCATCCCCCTTTGCACTCTCAGCTTCATCCCCCAGGACACTCCCTGCAGTCATGGAAACATTTTGGTTTGAGGTGGAGATTCAGAACTGTGATCCTGCTGATCTGTAAACACCTTCCCTTTCCCAAAATCAGTCAGAACTCCCTTAAATAGACCTGTCCAGGTCCCTGCTGGAGCCCCCAGCCTGTCCCTGGGCTGTGCCCTCTTGTAGGATCAGACACCCCAAACACCCCCCCTCGACCCCAAAATGTCCCTCTGCTACCTCTGAATGCCAAAAGTGCCAGCCCAGGTGCTGCCCAGGCTCCTTCCCCTTCATCTTACAGGAACCTCTGCACTGGGCACAGGGAGAGAGAAGGTCAACAAAAATATTGAGGAAAACTTCAGCAATGGAAAGATCCTCACCCCGAGCACAGGGCTGGGGCTCGCAGCTGCCACGGCTTTTATGGCCAAATAAATAAAACCATTCTGTGCTGGAACAGACCTCAGGTAAGCAATGACACTAATTGGGCCAGGGAGCTCCCCTCTGATTCTTGAGTTGCAGCACACATTAAAAAAGAATGCTAATGAGATTATAATAAGATACTACATTTACAAGGCAATGCCACCTTTGTCACAGAGGAAAAACCACTGCAGAGTGGAACGAGACAAAAACCTAATAAGAAAGAGATACTGAGACATTTTTACCTTTCTGCTGCTGAAATTATGTCCCCATACTATTTAAAGAATAACAATGACAACATTTTGCTCAACAGAGGATTGCACATAGCAGCGAGGAAAATACGGCAGAAGTTGGCAGTAAAGTCAAAATTTACAACCCGTAGCATCTCCATGTCTTGACATAAGAATTACCTTTATTGGAAATGTTATATATTCTTCACAGATTGCACCTATACTGCAAAAAAACCTCTGGCAAACATCAACTTCCACGTTAGAGCAAAGCACCAGCAGAAAAAGAGAGAAAGCAAACATTTCTTGCTAAAAATCCATATAATAAAACATGGCATGCACAAGGCTGTGGAACTGATATCCTGCACAAGGACACAGAACCTGCACCACCTTCTACCAAAAATTAAAACTAAAAAAAAAATTGAAAGATTTCCTCCATTGGTATGCAGCTCTAGCTCAAGGTGAACTTGAAATCCTAAATTACAGCAAGCAAAAAGTGTCAACAAAATTTACTGAGAGAGCAAATTAAATATGCTGAAACAATGAGAAAGCTCCAGAATCTAAAGTTAATCTAAGTATGAGATGGGGGGGATATTAAAATGTATTCTCCTGCTTGTCTAAACAAAACCACCACATAACCAGTAATTATTATCCTTCTGCCCTTTGTTAAAAGAAGTTTTAGGGATTTTTTACCTCAAAACTGGTCACTGGGGTAATTTCTTCCTTCATGACAAAGTGCTATCAATATTAACAATGAAGACAAAAAAATACCGTTTCTGTGAAAAAGTATTAGATGAGGCTTTAAAGAACTTGAAGGACTTGGCAAAAATCTAACAGTAACAGTAAG
This sequence comes from Malurus cyaneus samueli, assembly GCA_009741485.1. NCBI lineage: Eukaryota > Metazoa > Chordata > Aves > Passeriformes > Maluridae > Malurus > Malurus cyaneus. The sequence continues at coordinate 16,201,581 of CM019238.1, read as the reverse complement.
CAAACAGTTTAAAAATTAATTTGTTTTCAGGAAACATTTCTCTTTTCTCTGCTGTTCTATAAATTCAGCTTTCTTCATTCATTTGGTCGAAGCTGAGACTTCCATTGTTTGTAATAGAATTTAACATAAACACCCCATCCCAGTGATCTCTTTCCAGACTCGTAACTTTGAACTCTACTCAAAATTCTCCAAAGTCTCTATGTGATTGTTCTGCAGTGAACACCAGTGCATTAACAAGAATGCAAAAGACCTTTGTTTCAGATATTGAAGGGAACAAAAAAAACCTAAACAAATGAGCCAACATTTCTCCACAGATTTTGAGTTTTCATTGTATCACTGCCTTTACAGCATTAATACAGTGAAAAGGCCTAAACTATTTCTTAAAGAAAGGAGGGAAGATGGGGTGCAATAATAGCAATTAATTTTCAAATTCATGATCTTCATATTATTTTTGTTCTTAGACATCCCAGGCACCTCCAAGGGCTAAGCATGTGAACCCTGCAACTGGAATCCCTTGTAAAATCATACACAATTCATGGCCTCAAAGGTTTAATATGGAAACCTTTGAAATACTCCATTTGTTTTTAGAAGATCCCTTATAATCTTCTGCTCAAAACCAAAGACTTTTATAGAGATTTACCATAACAAGAGATTTTAATGTTTCTGACAAGTTTCATTTTTCCCGGAAAGAGTTTAAACAAATCTCTGGAATATGTACACAACTCCCTGAAATCCCATTTATACCACCTTCCTTCTGATGTCAAATCATTATTCCAGTTGCCTTAGTTACATCATTTCAGTCCCTCAGACATGGATGCCTCTGCCTTATCTCCTCAGATAAATTTTAGAAAATTCATTATTTCTCAGCACATGGAGCCTTTATTTTCAGAACGTTGCTGGCGTTTATTTCTGTACCTCGGGCAGATAAGAGAGCCAGCGAGCAGGAAGGATTTCTCTGGAAGGTTTGTGCAAACTGGAGGTCTGGAGCAGCAGCTAAAGATGCATTTTGCTGTTTCCAGCAGAGCTGGACGTGCTGGCTGCTGCCGGGGCCACGGAGCCGCTCTTTGGTTACACAAAATCAGGCACAGCACTCTGCTCTGATTCACCACTTAACCACACATCTGCTCAACGCTCAGGCACGAGCAGGGGATTGCAGGCAGATGTTTTTCCATGCCCGAGTTAATAAACACGCTGTGTCCCTAATTCTGACACAGATTGTTCCAGATGTGGCTGCAACAACCATGGACTGCAACCCCAAATCCCCAAATGTAGCCACCACCCCATTGGAACACACTCCCCAGCTCAGGTGGAGTTTATTAAAAGCTTTAAACATCCATAAATCTCCAGGGAAGCACAGCTTTAATGGCATTTAGAGGAAAATTGCTGGTGGAATGGAGAGGCTCCTTCATGCAGCCCCCAGGGACCTGAGGATGCCTCAGACCAGCTCCTTTCTCCTCCCCACGCTAATTGTGATGCATCCTGAAATGATTAGATCTATTTGTTGTTAGAACAGGCCCTGTCAGCAGCTGGGACGTGGTGATTAATAGAAATTTCTCTTTAATTCCTTAGGATGGAGAAGCCTAAAGTCACAGTCGAGCCCTGGACCTCAATTATTGGGTGATTAATGAAATTATAATTGCCACCCTTTCCTCACATTCATCACTCAGTTTACTGTTAATCATTAGAGATAAAACACAGGAAAAAAAGAAAATATTGTACAAGCACGGTGCTACAAACACGTGGGAGGGTTTTATTTGGGTCAGGGAAATATTCTCTCCACCAATCTGGAGCCAATGAGAGTCACTACCAAAAACTGAACAGTGCTGAGGGTCAAGGGAAGGTTGGGATTGCTGACAGGGAGCATTTTGTGCCTGATAACAGCAGCCACAACCTGAGCCAGCCCTTCGGACACAGACCCAGAGCAGCTGGCCATCAGGGTGGGAGAAACAGTTTGGACCATCCCCAGCAAACAGAACAATCGGCCCCAAAAAACAGGATTCCCTTCTGAGTTATAAAAAACATTTCCTTTAAAATCATGGGATGTAGAGACCCAGACCTCCACTGTGTCTGTCCGTGGCAATCTTGGACCACTGGACCTATCCTGTGGCACCCTGTACCCACCCATTAGGGGGCAGGTCACATTTTCCCAACCTGATTATTTCCCAAACTCAAAGTGGCCAACACCCTTCCAGCTTCACAGAATTAAGTGAAATTCTTTTGCTAAACATAACGCTGAAAAGTTAAAAAAAAAAAAAAATTTAAAAAAATAACCCAAGAGTTGAGTTAAAGCTCCTTTAGCCCTGTAGCATTAATGTCAGGAAAGGTCAGAACTAAGATGTTTTTTTTTTTTTTTTCCCCCCCCTTCTCGACTGATCAGATTGTATGAAAGAATAATTAGTTTTTCACAGATCAAAAAACTATGCAAGGGAAGGAAATTAAATGCAAGCAAAGAAAAAGGCTGAGGCTCTTTTGTTTCCTTTGGCATGAACAGCTCTTGTAAAATTTAAGGGCTCAAGAGCCATCACCCCCCATGAGAGATTGCAAGAGGAAGAAGATGATTTTGAAGATGATTTTGAGGATGATTTCTTTCTGGGCCACAGAGCTGTGTCCTCAGACTGGGCAGAGGAAGGGACAAGTTTCCATTGTTCTCCACCCTGCAGCTTCTGCTTTCAACACCTCAGTGAATTTGTGTTCTTGCAGCTACAGGTGTAAACCAAGTGATTATTTACAGCGCTGATCTGTATCTGCTGAAAAAATCACCGTAATTTCCATCTCATTTGTTTATGCAATAAATTATTTGTTTATACTGAACTTGACGCTTTACTTCAGCTCCTTGAAATTTCATTAAATCGCAGAACACTTGTGAGACCATGCCTGGGGAAGGCAGGAACAGCAATTCTGCCACAAAACCCTGTCTGGATTAACACCCAGAGCATGCAGCCACTGCGCCGTGTTTACTGGCAGAAAGGAGAGATTTCTGTCATCACCAAACTCTTGAATAGTCTGAAACTCTGATTGCAGGTGCTTTCTTTTAGTGCTGATTTAAGCAAACATTTCTCATCCAACACCCTGTGAGTTTTAAGTAGGAAGTGGGGGCAGCAGGGCTGGGGAAGTTCCACGATGCTGAATTCCAGTCTCCGGGGGAAAATAAAAGACCTCGCTGATCTTTGGTGTAATTTATCTGAGCACACGCCAAAGTGCACTAAATTGTGCAAGGGAGGATAATAAATATCCACATGCATGACAGAGAGGGAATAGAGAGCTGGGGGGTTCTATTGCACTGCTCAGTCAGGGGTTGGGTCAGTTAATGCTGGAGCTCAAGGCTGGACATCAATCCTGGAGAGCTGTGACATCCCCAGGGGAGTGACAAAAATATGGAGAAATGCACAGAAATAGGCAGTACTGCCTACACACCAGTAAATATTATTGTATTTATAAATATTATTACTCCATAATTAAATTAGGTATTTACAGCTGCCAGTTAGAAACCAGAGATTGCAGAAATATCTGTAAATTGGGTAAAGATTTGGCAGAGAACCATGGCTGCTTCAGATTTTTCTTACTACAATTACAACAAAATTGCCTTAACCTCATTTCTTAATCTAAGAACTAGATACTGGGTACTAGGAAGCTTCTGACTTTCTATACCTGGAATACTGCTAAAAACAAAGGAGGATTTGTTAATTTGTTTTGGATTTTTTTTTTTTTTTTCCATTTTGACTTCCATAACAGAATAAAATCCTCTGTTCATTCTCCCCAATTCTTGTGTAAAATTAATTTCATAATAAACCATTTAGCCTCACCTAAATGCTAGGAAAGCTTTTAAAGTTATATTAAGATTCTGATAATTCAGTGGTGAGATTATTTTTAGTGTGCTAATATTTAGTCAATGCAACACCTCAATCTTTTTGTTTTTTTTTTTTTTTTTGAAAGCTCACAAATTTTCATACTTACTGCTTGTGCTTAATGTGGGGCATACATTTCAATCAAACTTTTCCACTCACACACATCATTCCTCATTTCTCTTACATACACATGGCAATTTTACTCATTTTGTGTTGTGATGGAAATCACACAGATATAATCACTAAAATACAGTTTACTCATCAGAATGAGAAAATTGCTTTGCAGAGATTAATCCCATATGTAAATTTTGATCTTTCCTAAACCACTGGAGGGCTCAACACAGGAAATATGAAATTCTGCTTGTATCTCTTACTGGTTTAGAGCTCAAATGCAGCACAGTGTGGTAGGTACAGGTGGTAACCAGGTGGTTCCAAAAAATTAACTTGATGATGAGGAAATTTTTTGTGTACCATAGAAAGATAAACTTAGAAAGAAACCCAAATTCAACAACTTCTTGAACAGATGGACTCTAGTTTTCTAAATAATACAGCACATATTAGAAAGGGTCACAATTTCACTGCTTTAACAGACCCAGGAGGGAAACTCCAGAGGTTGCTTTTGATCTATTGGGCTGTGTTAAATAGGGATGTGCTGGAGCATTGGGAAATGCCCTAATTTATTCTTGGAAAATACGAATACACATTGTCAGATGGAACACTCCTTGTGCTGAAGCCATGTATTGTATGAGAACGATTAAAAAAAAAAAAGTGAAAGGAAGCAGAGAGGTGTGTTATCCACCCAAAACTGAACAGGCTGCCTGGCTACATGGCTGAGATGCAATTTCGACTGAAGTTCTTTGCATCCAGCTATTCACTTGATTTTGCCCTGCAAAACTCTCCATTCTAAGCTCAGAAGTGGAAAAGGGGTGCACAAGAAGCAGCCAATTCCAGATCATTGACTCTACAGGGGAAAATGAGATTGCCCAGTCCTGGTTAAGGGTTGTGCAGTCACAAAGAGCAGAGCAGGAGCTGTCACTCCTGAACCAACACTCAGCCTAAGACAGAAGTACAGCTCTGCCCTCAAACAATAGATCTGTCAGCCTTTTTCACTTTTTTTTTCTCAGAGCAGAAATAGCAAACAGAGGAAGAAAATATTTTTTCCTTTGCATTTTCTAAAATTGAATTTTCCCTGTTTCCCTCATATGCCCACCGTGCACCACAATTTGGCAATACTTTGTGTAAGGGGCAAACGTTGCACACCCGTTCCTAATCAGAAGGATTCAATAATATTCCATCAGGGAAGACAGTGTGCATTTATACTGGGTTTTTTTTGGTTTTTTTTTTTATTTTTTATAAGAAATGTGAATGCTGTTTGCTGGCCAGAGTAGCTGTGGACACGAGCAGCAGCCGAACCAGCTCCCAGATATTGTAGGTGTGCTGGGCTACTCACTGCTGTTATTATAAACGACATTTCAGGAATTGAAAAAATTGCAGCTTGTCAGAGACCTGTAATCGTTTCCCATTCAGCACGAGTATTTAACGGGGCTGCTAGTAAAAGGAGTGAAAACATCCTCCCCCTCACTAATCCCAGACACAAGGGGTCAAAATTCACAATTACCTCGGACACTGGGGGAGGTGTCTAATAATGCTGTATTGGGGGGGCAATTAGGGTATTTTGAGGGGGATTTAATGACCCCAATTAGCACAGTCTGGGCAGCAGAGCCAGGGAAGGGAAGCAGGAATGATCCTTCCCCAAAATGTGCCCAGTAAGCCCTGCACTGGTCACTCCTTTAGCCCATCTGACCATGCTCAGGGCTCAAGGGACACATGAAATATCACACTTGGGCTCCTACCCTAAAGCCACAAGATAAATTCCACTCCAGAAACAAAAGCTGCTGAATGTCCTGCGTGACCCAAGAGGAGTCCCCGTGCCTGGTGGTGTTATTGCAGCCCTAAATGGAAAGTGATTTTAATTTAATCCCTGATGATAACTTCAAATTGCTCCCTAAAATAGAATAAATGAGAAAGATGGGTGAAACTTTCAGATGCTCAACTACGTATTTATACATATAATAACATGCTTGTTGCTGTCTGTGCATGAAAAGAGAACTCATGGTCGTAATCTAAAGTACAAGTGGCATTAGAATTCTTCAAAAAATGTAATAGCCTTTCTAGATGATAGCCTATATTAGAAACAAACATTCAGGAATAATTCACAGTACAAGCAGATAACAATGAGATAAGCAGAGCAAAAAGATAAGGAACATGATTAATATTAAATCTGTTGTAGTGGCCTACTGGGGAGGGGGGAGAAAAAAATGTAATCACTGTTAACCATAGACTTGAAACAACATCTTCAAAACGAAACAGATAAACCTAAACCTCTGTTCCCAACAGTATCAATATCCTAACAATATCAATAATTTGCAAATATTACAATTCTGTGAGCAGGATCCCAGCCATTCAAGCCAAGCAGAGCATCCTTTCCACACTGCTCCACTGTCAAAGCACGTTGGGATCACCCTGCCCACTTGGCCAGAAAATCAGAGCTCCCTTCCTTCACTCCACAGCCTGCAAGGAGTCAGAGACACTGCAGGAAGAATGGCTGTGCAATAAAAGTGTAATTGAAATGGCTCCACTGCTGCCTCATTTCATTACTCACACTGGCCTCTGCTTGTTAAATTTTAAGATCTCTTGGGAAACCAGTGCATAATATAACAACACTCCAGAGTGTCAAAACAACCCCTGCTATGATTTATCTCATGCATGACATCAAGGATCTATTTTAAAGTAAAGATTTTACCAGTAGAACAAGCCCTTAAACTTTTCCAGTTCCCTGGATTTAAAGAACTAGATTGAAAAATCCAGGACAAATTTAAGGAATTTCTACAGTTCCAGTTGTCTTTGACTTTCTGAAACTTTGAGTCTCCTTACTCTTTTGCATCTCCAAAGTCATTATAAGGAGAAAATCCAATCTATGTTTGTTGAACAACAATTAGTATAAGAAAACAAAATTTCATCATGAAGGCTACGAACAGGAGGAAGAAAAACCCAAACAAACAAATGCAAAATCCAATTACAAGCTTAGAAATTCTTTGTTTTAAAGCAATTTTAAAGCTCCATTCAGCACTGAGGGATTGGAAATCCTTGTGGGGGACACAGCCCAAGCTTTCAGGGAAGGATATTTGGGAACCTAACACATCCCTCTTCCATGGGGGACTCTCTTGGGCCATCGTCCCACTTCAAAGTTGCTTTTTTGAGCTGCAACTTTATTAATGAAGTCTTGAATAAATGTGCTCTCACAAGTAACAGGGACCAAAGGCAACCTTCATTTCTGCACCTCCTTCACCAGCAGCCACAATTAAACTGGGAAACCCTCACAACCACAGCCACAATCTAAAAAAAAAAAAAAAAAAAAAAAAAAAAAAATTCCTCCAGCCTCATTCTCCATTGCAGCAGGTAAGGAAGGTCACCACAGAACATTCTGTGCTATTTGTTTCCAAGGAAAACTGCCACATGCACAACCGCAGTGCCATTTCTTTATTTAGCCTTAATTTCCCCATAAAAAATCTGCCCCAGCAACGGGATGTTACGTATAGGAAACTCCATAAAATTAATTTTGTCTGTGCTTAATTGGCAGTTTTGCATTTAGTTCCTTCCACTGCACAGAGCAGCCTTGACCAGGAGCTGGTAGCAGACCATCTAACACACAATAGAACTTTTTGCTCTCTGTTCCAGCAGCTCAGTGCTGCTCTGGAAGATTGATCGCTTCCAGCACACTTTTATTCAGAAGCAATTTCTCCTTTATGTTAGGAAACTGTGGCTAACTCTGAGGCAAACACCCTGCCACAAGAACTTCCAGAAGAATACTGAAGTAATGATTTAAGCAGGTCCTTTTTACACCCACCTGCCCTTGCCTTGTAAAAGCTGACCCAAACATCACAACAGCCTCAGAAGGGACCCAGAGTAGTTTCCCTTCAGGATCCCAGCCCTAAAATTTGGTTCAGCATAACCCAACCACAGCATGGTGAGTCAAAGGCTCAAATATTGGAGTGATACAGAATGATGTGGAGTGATAGCCAACACTGCATCTCCAAGGGAAAACACAAATTACAAGGGAGGTGGGATCATTTTTCGAGAAACTCGCCAACAGCCAGAGTTAGACACATCAGGTTTTAGTGGTTTTTTGTTTTTCTTTTTCTTCCTGGTGGATCTGGTGAGTGAAGGCTTTAAGTGCTGACTGCAAACAGTGACTCCCACGAGATGAGCATTTCCTCAGCACTGATAAGGGGACAGAGGGCTGTCACAGTTAAATTGGGTTATCAGCTCCTTCCCATTCATCCAAAAAATGCTGATCATTGTCCCCAGAACCACCAAATAACGAAAATAATGGTCAGATCCATGCACAGGGGAGCAGGCAATGGGAGCCCTCTGTCTCCTCACACCTTATGCATCCCCCCTGCTTCCTGCACAAATTTAAACAATTTCAGCCTTACAGGCAAAAACATATTGGGGAAATAGAGATCAGTGGAAGCTCTGTTATTTTAAGAAAGCAATTCCAAGGAGGCTAAAACTTCGCCTCCTTAGGACTTCAGTTTGTATTTCCATAGAATTCTGTGACAAATTCTGTGTCTGCACCAGAAAAACAAATGCAGAAGTGGTGTGGCCTTTCTGTGCACTGTTCCCTACAGAATTAAATTAATAAGTTACCTAGCTTTCACTTTGCCTTAACATTATTGCTCGTTATTTAACTAAAAAACTCAGATTTTTATTACAGAACCTCAACCTTCTCTGAACTCTGCAGTTCAGTCAGGGGCATCGACTGTAATGATCAGGATCCCAAGGTCAGAAATATGAAGAACTGAGCAAACCAGTAAAATTTCACACCGTGCAACAGTCTCTGAGAATACTGGCCCCTGACATGTCATGCCATGAAGAAAAACAACAAACTTTCTTTTTTTGATTTAAGGAGTCCAAGTTTACTCAAAGGTGCTTTGCTATCCCCAAAGTTTTTGAGCAGTGTAACCAGGCTTTACCTCTTGTCAACATTTAATAGCCTACACCCCGATGATTGATTTTGTTCAATTGGCTTTGTTTTTCCTCTCCAACTCGTGTATTTAGCTTTTAGGTGCAGCAGGTTGACAAGGCATCTATCATGGCTAAACACACTAATTCAGAAGTGTTTCTTTCCTGCATTCCTTGTTTTGTACATTCCCATGTCCCATCACAGGTTTACCCTTTTCTGCTACCAAAAAAAAAAACCAAAAAAACAAACAAACAAAAAAAAAAAAAACCAAAAAAAAAAAAAAACCAGTGTTCTGTGTCCCTCTTCATTCTGCATCTCCCTCCTTCCCATCCCACTGCCATCCTTCCCTACCCAACGAATTTGGTTTATTTGGAGAATAAAGATCACTGAGTATGGACCTGTACAAATGTTTTCATAGTTATTAAAACACGTTCAAGCTATACCTGGCTCACCTCTTCTAAAAATATCATCTCTCAAGACACTGCAGGAGTGGAACAGGATTTTTTCTGTCCAGAAAGTTGGAAAGTATTACAGCCACCAGTTTAAGTCCTACAGTTCTGATATCTGAGTGCACTGTGTTAGATGTGCAGGGTCAGACCCTGCTCCTAAAGCAAAGGGACACCCCTGGAAAATTGACAATGGCAGCAACATCTGTTCAGATCTTCCAATGAAGCACAGCCACGGGTAAAACTCATCCCTGGAGAGCTGAAGTGTGACTCCCTGAGGGATGAAATAATTCAGCAAAATGTACAGCAGGAGCCACCTGCAATCCCTTAAACTAATGGATATATCTCAGGGCTAGCAAAGCTAGGGACTAACTCATACAACAACAACAACATAAAAAAAGTAATAATTCTGGGGTGAATTCTGAGCTTCATCTCTCAGATCGTGGAGACATGGAACAGGAGTTAGACCCTGCACAGGAAGAGCCAGGAGGAGGGGAATCCTCCAACAGCAATCCTTATTCTGCAGGAAAACTGCACTAGATAATGTTTTCAGGATGTTTCTTAAAAGTTAAGCCCCACCTCATCTCTAGGAAGGTAATTAAGAGCTGTCTTTCATCTCCCTGCAGTGTGGCAGTTTGGGGAGGGCAGGAGTGATGCACAAATTACCGGAGTTAAATCATGCCTGCTTGCAAAAACTGAAATCTGCTCGAGTCTCTCCAGCACTACTGGATTTGTAGCCAACAAAATAGCTATCACTTACAAGTAAAATATCCCTTGCACAATATATTTGAGGATTATGTGAGGAACAACTATTTTACATGAAGGAAAGGACTCCTTCAATCGCTGCCCCTCTCGAAGCTCCCATGGATATTTCCCAGCTCCTTCCATCAGCTCTCTCTAGGTGGTTCTAACATGGAGCTTTATTCCTTACAAATGTCATTTTATCTTCTAACTGAGGGCCAAAAATCCTCTTTTTCTTCCCCAATCAGGATGAGTGCTACACAAAACTTGATAGAGAAGTTGCCTGCACGGAGCTCTGGGCACGGCTGGCTTATTTCACAATGGCCAGCGAGAGATTCATCCCTTGGAAGGGGAAAACAGCATTTTTCCATTAAGTGAGCTCTTGTATAATACAGAAGCATATCTCTGCTTCTGAGAGTCCACACAACACTCGCTCTTCCCCGTTTCCAGCCGAGTTGTTTACTTTCTCTCAAATCCTCAGCTTGGCAGAGCTTGTGAACAGCCTGCCACGCTGCTGAGCACAGTGCCACAAATATGAAAGAAAGAAGCGATTCTGAAGGAAGCACATCTGAGAGGAGGAAGATAAAATGGTGATGGCACGATTATTTTTATTTTATCAAGTCGCTGTAAAGCTGCCAAGCGAAGGAGTTGAGCGTTTTAGCTGCGCTCTGAAAAAAAGGGAGCCGCAAACTCATCCCTCTCTCGCTGCTTTTCCTCACAAAAAAATAAAAAAAGTTTCCAAGTCACAACACTTGTAAATCTTGAAATAGAAAGAATGAAACAGATCATAAAGATCCTCACGTTTACTGAACTAGACAATGATCTGTGTGTGACGCACACATGTGAAAGAACTAAAGGAAAAGCAATTGGGATTCAAAAGAGCCAAGAGTCCTGTGCTCACTGAGACCTGACTGCCCCATCCCATCGCCTCCAGCAGCCCAACAGGGAGAGAAGACCAGAAATGGAAAATATCAGAATCCACTTTCATGGATCTTGGACCTCAGGAAAGCAGAGATTTTTCCCCACCAAACCAATTCCGTGAAATGATCCTCAATATCCAAAAACAAAACCTTGGAAGAACATTTTAACATGCACATGACAAAGGATCACTGTAAAAAGCAAGTTTTCCTATGGAGTAACAACTCCACAAATTGAGAGAGTAAAAATAGAAGTATGAATGGAATACTACCAGATAGACAACCCAACAGTAAAAATGTCCCCACGTTGCAAATATTTTTTACTGAGTGCTGAGCTCCTCCAGCCCAGAAGGAAATAGAGAACATTCCCCAGCCTGTCCTGAGCTCCCTCCTGCAGCCCCAGCAGCTCTCTGGGTTCCCTGTTCTCACACAAACTGGGCTGAGTGCTCAGGTGATGCTCCAGGAAAGAAATATCTACCAGGGTGAGCCAGAGGAATTAGACAGCCAACATTGCTGTCGTGGTGGGCAAAACAGCAAAGACATTCTACAAGGTGAACGACTCAGGAACGATTCAAACATTTCAGGGTAGTGAGGATCTGAAGCCCTTCCTACAGCTTCATTTTCCATTTTGGTGTTGGGGCTCTGAGAACACCCAGAGCAGGGTGACAGAGATGAGCCCCTTGTGTCCATCCCGTTGGGTTCACAGCTCACCACAGACAGTGCCTGCAGAGACCTCACTCGCTTTAATTAACTCATGAGAAAACCCTGCACTGCCTCAAATTGAGAGGTTTTTTTATCATAGAATCATCAGGCGGTCTGGAAAACAGACAGATAAACTTAAATGAAATGGGAATTCTTTTCTGCTTCTGTAATGGTCTCCCCTGCTGAAATCAATAGTGAATTCAGTGCTCACCACTCAGAGCTGCTTCTGTTTGTCCTTATTTTCTGAGTGACTCTTCAGCTACATCAGAGACTCACTCCCAGTGCCTGTGGACTGAGGCAAAACTGCACCTCGAAAAGGTATTTTATGTGTAGGTAAAGTCAGTTTGGAATCCTACCAGATGAACACAGAGCTGTGCCTTTTGTCCAGGTAAACTCAGCAACCCTGCTCTGCTGCAGAGCGAGTCTTTATTTCATTAGAATTAAGATTTCATTTGCAAACACCTTGTAATTACTGCTTTTGTTTTCCAGCTGATTACTCCCAGTGGCTCACTCCAGGGTGATATACTGTTTATATCAGTATATACTGGTTTTATGGGATGAGTTGGTGTATTCTGTTCCATATCAACTGGAACCAGGGAGATTCATCCACAGACAGGGAATTGTCAGTGCTCCTTCCCACTCCATAAAGCACCTTCCTTCCCACTGAGTGACCTCCCAGAACTCAACTGCCAGCTACAGCTGCACAAATAATGAACAAATTATGAACAAATAATGCATCAGAAATCCAAAATCCTGATTTCTGGATACATTATTTATTCAGGAGGTCTGGGATAGCTCACAGATTAAAACCCTGTAGCACAACTAACACAGAACAGGGTTGCCATCTGTGAGAAGCCAGGTTTGTGCCTCTTGGCAGCCAGGCATTGCATCAGCTGCTGGAGAGATTAAATATTTGTTATTTAGTATATTTCTATTTGTTATACAGTTATTTTCCAAGTGCAATAATGAGTGTATGTTTTTTGGTTGGTTTTTTTTTCTCTCAACTTCCTTAATAAAATGTTGTTTCATTCCTGCAGATGCTCAAACCAGACCAAAAGAACTCTCTGCTTCCAGGTGGCTTCAAGCTTGTGAGGCCTCCCTTTGAAGAGATAAAGTCTCAGCTTTTAGGACTGGAGGGTTCAAAACCAGTCCAGATATTTATGTAGATAATTCAAATTGCATTTAGAATGCCCACACCTTCTACTCTGATCTGGTCATTTATTACTGTTTCTTTTAAATTCACCAAGTCCATTATGTCAGCACTCAGGATTACAATTCAATTTCCATCAAATAAGGAATATATTCAAGGAATATTTGAATTTACTAAGGCACCAAATAAAATGGGAATATTTCGAGCACACAGATGCTAAATACTGAACATAACCTGGGTGTGAACAAACTGCATAAATCTGTTTAGGTGACTACTTTGTAGTGAAGACACCAAACCAGAAACAAAGCTTTGTTTTCATTCTGACTTTCACTGGGTTTGAGTTCTAAAGCTCAAACTGTGCCCTAAGCAAAGAGAGCACCCCAGGACTCCATGAACAATAAATTCAGTACCCATAACTGTGGGAGCAAAATATTCTTATTAATTGATTCTCTTCAAATATTTAACCACGGTAGCTAATGTTTATTCCTAATTTAAAACACCCTTTTTATAATTTAAAAAAACAACCAACCTATTTTAATTCTGAGTGTTTTTTAAACCGAGATCAAGCCACAAGCCATATTGCAATATATCTCACTTGTCAATAAAATTAGTGCCTAAATAAGTACTTTGAAGCACATGTACCAGAAGCAGAGCAGCAAACATGGGTGGAATATGTTCATTTTTGGCAGATTTTTGCCTCTGAGCCCGAGGTGGACTCGCTCCCAGCACGGCAGGTGGGGAACAAAGTGAATTGCCAGCTCACCTAATAAGACATCTCTGTCACAGGGAGTTTGGAGATTCTCTCCAGGAACACTCAGGGGAAAGCCTGGCTGCAGATCAGCAATGGGAAGGGATGCAAAGAACAAAAAGTGCAGCACATGGCTCTGCCTGCATCGCTGGGCATGGGAGGGAATGGGAATTACATGACTTGATTTACTTCACAAAAACTGATTAGGAAAGCCCCCTGTGGATTTCTTAACTATACTGTGGAGGGATATAAGATTAGTGTAGCAATTCCCATCATCAAACGTATTTACTGCTAAAATATTGGATTAGTGATGTTGTTATCCACTCTTCCAAGATTATAAAGTGATTCTTTGAAATTGAGCAAAAAAAAAAAAAAAAAAAAAAACAACCTACACTCTATCATTTGTAATTAGATTTGAGTCTGAGTGGTTTTGCTTTTCCAGAAAAAGTACCTTTGCTAAAAAAAAAGACAGACTGCACTCTGCACACAAATAGAAAATAAAACTGTATAGTCCGTCCAAAGAATCCTCTTCTGCTTGTGAGAGACAAAGGGTTGTGTTTGGTCTCTGTTTTATTGCTCCTGCTTGTGATTCTCAGGGCTGTGGCAGTGCCCAACCTTCACACCAGTGGTAACAAAGCCTTTTTGGGGTGGAATGGGGCTTATTTTAAAACTGAGTGTGAAAATCATCACACTCAGACACTCAACCCTCGCAGAGAACTCTGAGGACAGGATCATCATTGTCTCAGTTTCCAGTGACAGCATGAACTGTGAAGAAGGAAGAGCATGGGGAGAGGGGCTAAATTAATGTGTTCATTAAAGTAATTATGCCACATTTGGGCCAGGAAGATTAATGCAGCCGTATCCTGGCTTTTTAGCCATTATCTTCAGTGACTAAAAGCACTTGGAGTCCTCACAATTAACAAACAAATAAAAAGCTACAGCACTACCAGCACCTTCTCACCTTTTACCCTGTCCAACCTCCAGAAACCACCTCTATGCAGAATTTCAGAGAGATGCATAATAGACAGGAATGTAGGAGTCACCAAAAAAATAAATCAGAAATATTCTGCAACTGAAGAGTGGGAGTTTTGTTGTACCTGTCAAGCTGGCAAACATCATTATTTGCCACCACTACAGTTTTAACTTGAGCATTGTTCCTTTTCTTAGTGTGGTAAATCTTTATTTTCTCCTTCTGTTTTCACCCTCCTGGTGATGGCAGAGTCAGAATTGTTCTAATTGTTTCTCTAAGGGAAAGCTCTCAGAGATCTTTGTGTCACCACTGTCCCCTATCCCCAGGTGCCACATCCCCCTTTGGGACACTCCAGAAATGGTGATTCTCATTCTCCATGGACAGTCAATTCCAACTTTTTCAGTGAAGTTTTTCCTGATATCTCCTTTAATCCCCCCCTGTCGAACCTTTGGGCCATTTCCTCTCATCAGTCAGGTGTTACCTGGCAGAAGACACCAACCCCACCTCACCAAAATCTTAAACAAACCATTCATTTCTGATCCAGAATCACAGTGATCGATATCATTTCATGCCATTGCCACACAAAATTCGGCACCAGCAACCTCAAGAACTTTAACAATAGGAGATTACTTTGATTTTAAATTGTCCTGTTCATAATGGATTGTAAATAGAGAGGCTATAAATGCATAATCTGAACTGCAGCAGCTCCGAGCGGCCTTGACAGGGTTTATCAGCCAAATATTTAATCAGGCAAAGCAGCAAAAAAACAGAACCCCAGGAATACATGGTATTTAGCATTTAAATAAAGCTTGTAAACCAATGACAAGTCTATTTGGGCAACTGCTCCCACACATGTTCCTTATCTGCAGAGGTCTTGTCCCAAATTTATCGGAACGAGCCTCTCACACTTTATTTTCCAGGCAGTAACATCAGCTTCCATTCACTGAGCTCACAGAAGAAGATGCAGAAAACTACAAATTGAAAGGTAGGGCCGAGAAAAAAGAATTCCTAAATTGTCACTGTTATATTGCTCTGTGAACTTGGTAAGGCACAGCCAAAAACCCCTAAAAACACAACTGTGAACCCCACAACAACAATCCCAATGCAGGAGAAGAACTGAGCCTACAAAATACTGCAGTTCTTCATTTTTTTGTGTAATTGCAGAGCTGCTTCAACACTCCCAGCAACCTGGGGATGCTTTCAAGATCAACCCTCAAGCAAACAAGGCAAAAGAGAGCCCTGGCAGCACCAACCTTTCCCTGTCTGGGCACACAAAGCCCATTTTTGGTGTCTCCAAACCCTGTGAAATTGCCGGGCACTGCTGTTTGTGCCTCACTGCCCCTCACACACCCTGCCCTGGGCTGGCTGATCCTGTCCCTGCTGCTGGAACATCCCCCAGCAGCTCTGAGCAGCCCAAGCACAGAGTTTTATCATCATTATTAAACAGAGAGAAGCAGTGAGTCTCTCCCTTGGGTGCGTTGTGGGGGATTCAAAAAACCTTCAATGGAAATAACACCTTTTTGTACACAGGGACTGGCTCTACTCATGGCTTTTTCCAACAGATTTTAAATACATTTCTCCTCCTTTTAGAGTTGGGAACCATTTGCTTTATGAGCACCATTTGGATCATTTGCCTGTTGCTCATAAAATAGACAAAGCTTTTATCCATGCCATGAATTTTTACTCACTTTATACAAAATACCTAAGGAGGGATTTGCAGTGGCCAGAATCACATCCATGAAAGAATTAACAACTAATTTAATTTTCTGCTGCAATAATGGTTCCAGCAGTTTTTGATTTTGTTGATTACATTTCTTCTCTCCAAGAATTAAAAAAAAAAACACAGCATGTTAGTGTTAGCTTCTTTGTATGTATTTTAGAAAACAGACTTTTCTAAATCAAAAAACAAATAGGAATGACAGAAATATTATATGAATTCTATTCTTTGTGGCTAGTAAGTGAAGCTGTGGCCAATGCAGCTCTCAGAAGCGCTCAGATAACACAGGAATACACGGGGAATAAACAGCAAAAACAGCCTTGAACTCCTGCACATAAAACATTTATCATAAACAATTTGCTCAAGTGAGTAAAAAGGCCAAAACATTCAAACCCACTCTGTGTAAAAGTTTTCATATTGATATCTGCATTTCTTTATCCCTTTTTGCTTGATTAATTATTGCTTTATTCTTGGTTGAGTCCTTATGAGGCAAAAGGTTGATCTCTCAAACCTTCCTCTCCAAATAAACTTCCACCACTTCATTTCCACACCAGATGCTCAGAGTTCATTGACAGACCAATAAAACCACCCGAGCAGTTTTGTTTTGTCGAGTTCTGCAAAAATTTTAAGCCCATATGAAACCCAAGCTGAAGGCAAGATAATGCTGGCATTTCTTCCTCAGAAAGAAGCTCAGACTTCAACTAAAAGGGAACCACCAACAATCTGGGCAGCCAAAAACCAAAACAAATCATTTTGATGTGTGATGGAAGAACCTGTTGTAAGATTTCATTGCAGATTATTTCCATGAACATTTACAGAAACCACCATTACAGAAAATAAGTTATGAGAAAAGTTGTTCCAGCCTACCTGTGGCTGAGTCCAGGCCTCCAAGGTTGTTTCTTTCAAAGGAGTTTGTGGCCTTCCCACTTCTTTTGTGTGCTGTTAGGAGAGAAAAGAATGCATCAATTATATGTTCAGCATTATTTTCCCTTGGGGGAATAAAACAGGTACAAAACCCATACAATAATGTATCAATGTGTCCATATAAATCAAACTGATTAAAGGGATCTTCAAGGAGGATGACTTGTGATCCTTCACACTTGCCTCTTTTACAACACCAAAGCATCCTGCAATCAGTGAATATCTGTAATTACCCTGCTTCAATAATAAATGCAAAAGATTTTTGAGAACTGGGGCTGAGTATTGAATAGGATGTTGGCTCCTTTTAATTTTCTCCATATGTGTTTCCAGTGAGGAAACATTACACATTTTGTAAAGGACACAAGTCTCACGTTTTCTCTCTGAATTTTTGTTCTGCCATAAAATAGAAAACAGTGACATTCACACGAATAAAAAAAAAAAGTCCTCTGCTGAATTGCTTTTAAGCAGTACAGGGATTTTCCT
Source organism: Malurus cyaneus samueli (assembly GCA_009741485.1). Taxonomy (NCBI): domain Eukaryota; kingdom Metazoa; phylum Chordata; class Aves; order Passeriformes; family Maluridae; genus Malurus; species Malurus cyaneus. The sequence goes on along the minus strand of CM019238.1, from coordinate 16,183,915 downwards.
CCTCCTGAAATACAACATCTCTAATGTTCATCTGCCCTTTGAACGCTGCCTCTGACAATATCTAATACAAATATTTTATCCAGGTCTCACATCAGAGTGATCTAAATGCCCATGGAGACTGCAATGACTGACAAAGAGAAGAAGAGAGACGCCATTGGATTTTCTGTCATTTACAACAAACTGTGGCTGCTTAAAAAGATTTTTTTTTTTTTTTTTAAACACAAAAATCTGGCAACCTCAGCTAGCATGGAGCATTCACAGGGCTTCTTTCAAAAAAACACCTTATTAGATGGCAATTGTGTTTTGGCAGGTTAGATTGCCTGTAATCATAGATTGCTGGCAATCATTTTTACCATTTTTAGTTATATTTTGGGGTAGCAATGGAACATGATTTATTCTTGAAATAGAACAATAAGTGCATTTCCAAAGGAAAAAAGAGAAATAACCACACATTCAGTAACTGTTAAGCAGAGTTAAAATGAATGCAGCTGGAAAGGGAAGGTTGTGTTTTTCGTGCATTCAAAAGCAAATGTATTCCACCTTATAATCTTGCTTAAATCATCAGCCATCAAAGGGACCCAAACACACAATGAAAATTATTAAACATACCAATTCTGGTGCTAAGATACCATAATAATTCCACATGGGACAGCCTGCCAAGAGCTGACATTCAAAATCACACTGTTTCTTGAGAAATCATTTTTCTTGGAGTTCCATACCAGATTTTTCATACATTTGTCCACTCAGAGAGCAAAGAGACAAATGAATAAACGAGTGTGTGATTATATGGAGAAAATGGATGCAGAAGTACATTTAGGTGAAACAACAGTGAAAGTGTTTGAGTAACACTGGAAACCACGGTCTAAACATTAAATCTGGCTTAGTGAGGGCTCAAAGAACTCAATGCTGAATTTTCTTCAGAAAAGCCCCACTTATTTCCTAATGTTCCCCTACCCTGCACCTACAGAGCCCATCAGCAGTGCTCATCTCATCTCTGTGCTCTGCTCTAAACAAGGATGGGGCAAAGAGAGAATTTTTCTGGGAGTCTCCTCTTCCTTCCAGCACAGAGAACGAAGCTCTTACTAAATCTGGAAAGTTTTTGGAATCCTTTATCCCCTTCATTTCACCTGGAGTAACTTCCTACAGCCTTGTGCAGCTTCCACAGCTCCTCTGAACAAACACCAGACTGTGCCCACAGTGTTTTGTTTGCGTTCCCTCACTTTTTTTAAATTTAACATTTCAGTTTCTCACACGGAAGAGAACTGTGCTGATAATGAGATAAAGATGGAATGATTCCAACCTGGATATCCCATCATGGTTCCACAAGAAATCATTACCTGACACCCTACATCACACTGCTGTGGTACTGACACTGATCAAGAAAAAAAAAAAAAAAAAAGACAACAAACCCCATAAAATCTTTCTGCCTGTAAAGGTTTCCTTCCATTTCCTTTATCTCCATGATCCCTTTTGTCCAGTGGGAAATGCAATAATTTCAGCTGCTCCCCAGGGCCAGGCAATCCTGTTTGCCCACATCAAGTCCAATTTTCAGGTATTTTCAATATGGAAAAAAGTTTTAGTTTGCTGAGCCATCATAAAAACCATCCCCATCAGTCTTCCACCTGACCACCGAGAAATTACCCTGATCAATGGTGTTAGCAATCAATAAAGCCCAGCATAATAACCAGGTAATAAAAAAAGACTGTGCACAAAATATTTTGCTGATATTTGGAATTTTCTGTCTGGTTCTAGCAGCAAAAGAAAACTTTTAATATTTAATCAAAATAGTTATTAGGGTGTTTTTGTGGTTTTGGTTTGTTTTTTTTAGAAAAATTAATCTAATATTTTTTTTAAAAAAAAAAAATATAATTACTTGTGACAACTTGACAGGTAATATCCAGGCTTCCAAAGCTTAGCAGAGAAAATGAACTGTAAAGCAGATTTTAAATGTTCTGAAAGCGGGTGTTTTAAGTCAGATATTTTTGTCTTTAGTGGAATGCTTGGATCTGGATGCTACAGGGTGGTCCTCACTCTGAAATGTGAGGGGAATCTTTGATCCAATCTGAGATAATTCAACTGACTTGGTTTTATTCTGACAATAAATACTGGATTTGTTCAGCTGGAGAGATTTACCTCCACCTTGCTTCCCTTGACATATTCCTGCTTTTCTTCAAAGAAAATCTGGACTTATTAGGGTAAAAGAACAAAAAAAAAAAAACCCAAAAAAAAACAAAACAAAAAAAAAACAAACAAACAAAAACCAAACCCTTACAACATGACAATTTTGTTTTACCTGTTCTGATTTCTGGAAAAACCCTGGAATTATCTAAGCAGACACTACCACCAGCTATTCTAATGGTTATTGATTACTGTGAGAAGCAAAAGCAGACTGAAATTCCAAGATAATACAATGCATTTTTTTGTGCTAGAAACTTACAGCCAGCATTAAAACTGTCTGACTTCAAGTATCCCACTCCTGCACTTGACAGGAAAGGAAAAAAAAAATTATGGAACAGTCTCTCAAGCTGAAAATTTCTATGGCTTGAAGTGAAATTTAGGAAACCAACAGCAAAGTATTTGTAAATTATATCAGCTATGTTACATTATGATAATGTGGTTGGGAGTGGAAATGTTTATCTGTTTGGGTTAAACATTCTGTCTGCCTGCCAAAAGCTGCATTTTTACACAGAAAGTGCAATCTTTACTTTTTTTTTTTTTTTTTCTGGTTCCCAGATTTAATCAGGAAATCATGGAAACTGATTTTACTGCCCAGGCAGAATGTCAGGGCTGAGACAGAGGATCCTGTAAGCCTGAGAAGGGGATTATCCCCGTTAACAATGCCTCCCTCCTGCCTCTAAGTTGATTTCAGGTAATTGGATTCCTGCAGTGCTCTCCTTCAGCCTCCCAAGGTCCTTCATGTGAAAGGTGAACTGAAGGGTCAATTTTAGTGACAATTTATGCAAAAAGATTTCTAAAATAAATTATTCTGCTGTGAGTTTCCAAGCTTTATATATTCATACATAGAGAAAGTCACAGGACAGCTGAAATGATGTCCTGAAGGATTCCTGTGGGAAGGTTTTTTGCTTTGTGTTCAAGAAACAGCAACATGCCCTTTGCTGAAGGACATAAATACAAATAAATAGATAAAAATCCCTTTGTGGAGAGATCAGTGAGGAACCCACAAGCCTAGAGCCCTGAGAAGTCATCCTAAATGGGAACAAGCAGCTTTCCACAGCAAACACAACCTGGAGTCACCACTGACAACTTCTGCCCTGTTTTGTGGCTGCAACAACTGCAGCTCCATCTCTGGAGGTACCAAAACACTATGTCCTGGGGCTCTGCATCCTCCCAGCCATTCCTCAGACTCAAAATCCACAATTTAACCCAGCAAGCCTCCAATGGTCCTGCCAACAGGCAGCTTTCACCTTGCAATAAATCACAGAGTGCACACCCAGCATTGGGGTGAGATTTCCAAAGGTGCAGCACACCCACAGCTCTGCACTATTCCCACAGCAAAATCAGCCCTTGGATTACTTATTTCCCTCTTTTGTTCCAATTTCTCTCAGAGGAAAGCTGGTGCAGGCCAGAGGAAGGGGAGATAAAGGCAGAGTGTGGGGTGTGGGGTTGGAGCACACCAGGAATGCTCAGGGGTTTAACAAAGCCTGACATGAGATTTGCCAGATGGTTCTGTACCGGATTGTAAAACTTTAAACTAATCTTCATTTAAGAGTTTTAAGGGCTGTATCCCTCTTATAAAGCCTCTTGCTCTTTTGCCTGGTTGATTCTGGTAAATTATAGATCAGACTTTAGAAAACTGCTTCCATGAGCAGCGGCTCCTTAAATCTCAGCTAAACTGAGCAAGAAGATTACATGTTATTATGATGTAGCACAGCAGGATTTTTGTAGAGCAAACATAATGATGTAGAGAAGGATAAAACTATCATTCTGCACAAGGAGGTCACCCCACAGAAGAACAATGCTCTTTATACAGCTGGCAAATCCATCCCTACGTGGTGAATCTTCACTGGGCAAATGCTTTTCCTTAATGGTTCTGTAAGGAAACCCAACCATAAGCAAAAAAAAACCAAATCTGCACTTCAGGATTCAATGATCAAGCATTATACTGCAAGGAGATGTCATTAGGGAGAAATTATTCTAAATACTACTGGCAAGAAGTATCTGTTTCAAGGGCAATTTTAGGGTAAATGCATCTTGTTGGTTTTGTGCAAGGAGAAAGGATTTCCTGAGAATCCTCAGGGATATGTCAGATAGTGCATGCAGCATTAAAAATTAAAATGCTCACTAATCTCACAAGCACATATATATATACTTTTAATTGTAAATCTAATACAGTTCACACAGAAAAGCACAAAGCAAAGTCACTACACTTGTGAATAAATTCTTTCCACCTGCTATTTGTATTTGCCATCTCACACAGCATCTTCCCAAATTGTGGTGGAGAGAATTGCAGATTTCAGACACACATGATGGCAAAGTTGAAGTGGGAACAACAGACAATAAATCCAGGTGTTTAGTAACCAGCAGTGGCAAAATTGCAAAAAAAAAAAAAAAAAAAAAAAAAAATCAAGAGCTGAGACCACCAAGTCTGCAAGTTGATAGAGAAATTTGATGCTAGAATTAAGGCCTATCAATCTTAACAAAATGCTGGAGTCTATTCAGCTCCGAGTCAGCAGTCTATTGAAATTGCTCTAATTTTCTTTTCCCATACATGGTTTTGAATGCAGTGGAGTAATGTCAAATGACCTCCTTCTCCTCTCTCTCTTTTTTTTTTTTTAATTGAACATTATTTCTGCAACATTGAAAAGCTTTTGACTTAAAAGCAATCAGGTGTGATATTCACAGCGCTGGTCTTTTCAAAATGTCATGCATGGGAATTATACAGATTTATCCTGAAGCTTCCTGTAGGAACAGCAGCATTTTGAAACACCTAAGAAAAATGCCTGTGAGAATATGTTGGTGAAGACTGTTGTACACCTGATTTTATCATGTTTAAATTACAATCACTGGCTGTGTTATCCCATATTTTATCTTGCACATCATCACTGACACGCTTAAGCACGTTTCCCAGATTTCAATCAATGCACCGTTAAATGCTTTCTGATAAAAGAAGAGAGGGTTTCTCACAAATTCATATTATCCTAAAGGAGAAAAAAAAATAAGTTTCATAAACACAGAGCTTTTTTTAGCTCATATATGTAAAAATCTTCGTGGCAATAGCTGATAAAATATGCTTACACTACATGTTCTGACTTGGAAGTATTTACATATATAAACTAATGTGACATTACATGCTAAGGTATCCTTGCATCACGTAAAAAGGGGGGAAAAAAAGAACATAATATCAAACAGCTTGTTTTACTTGCCTGAGCTCTACTTAGCTTTTAAAGAATGAATATAAATGTACACAAATCCGTTTTGTCACTCGGATATAAAGCATCGTGTTAAAAATGTAGTACATGGTAGCAAAACTACAAAATTTTATATTCCTGCATATTTTCTCCAGTTGTTAAAATTCACATTTCTTGTTATATCCTGTCATAAAAATAGTTTCTCTTCCTGTAGGTTATTCAGGAAAAACAGCGTAGCCCCTGCCTGGATCCACCTTGCCCAAATGTGGGGTTTTTTTCCAGAGTTTGTCATCTTCTTTCTCTATGGCATGACTAAGTTCTACTTCACAGAAAACCAGCTTCTTATAAAGAACATTTGCAATTTAAATTGCTCTTTCTCTCTGAACATTAAGTCTGAATTGGATAAAGTTGTTAAAAGCTAAAGGCTTCCTGGTTTTCTCTCCTAATCAAGCAAACTAAAATTCCATTATCAGAGCCAGCCAGGAGCAGAGAGGACCTGGTTCATTCCTGAATGGGAATCTCAAACCTTGATTACAGCCAGGGGAGAATGACTGACCAACCTCTACATTCCAAGCTTTGAAGTGTGGCAGAACCAAGGAAAATGTGCCACCTTAAATTAGATTTTTTCCAGAAAGTTGATAAATAGGCTTACTCATAAAGAGCAGCAAGACTAATCTGCAATTCTCCTGACATTAGAGACAACATGATCTATAGAAGCCTTGTTGGATCATCAGTTCTTTTCATTTGATGTCATCCTATTTATATTCCTTATCCCCAGCTGTGACTATTCGTCTTACAAAGTATGTTTGATTTTTCTAGCACATATTGCAGCTCTCAGTATATGGAGTAAAATAAAAAGTCAGATTGCTCTTCAGGTGGCACGAGTGTGTCCAGAACAGGCACTCCTGCCATAAATAATCCCTCAAGAGATAGAGAAATATGTCTGGAAATGCTTTTATTTCTCCTTATCATGACTTGGAGTAAATTATTCAGCCTTGGTCCAACCTCTGGCACAGAATTCAGACTGAATGCAAAGAAAGCACCTTGTAGAGGAGGGAGGAGCAGGGGAAGGTGGGTGGGAGCACCCAGGGGTGAGGGGAGGGTATTTAGAGTAGCTCCAGCTGCCCTGAGCCTCATCAGTGCAAGGAAGAACCATCCCTACTTGAGCCAAAAATGTCTGTAGGATGAGCAGCAATGTTTGAGACACATATGAGTCATTAAATACTTTACATGTGGTCAAGACAGAGCCCAAAATCTCCATAGTGTTCTAGCAAAATCCAAAATCTCCATAGTGTTCTAGTAAATTCCACTCAAAGATCTATCAAGTTCTTGTCAACCACAAGAAACTTCTTCCCTTCCCTCGGACAGCTCTGCCCATCAGCACTTCCCATCAAGAAAAAAACAACACAAAGATTCTCTTTTCTTGTTCTTAATGGGAAAGTGCTACCACAGATGTCACAAAGCCCCATCATGATTCCCCAAAAGCTCCTGTGTTAGACCAACCCATCCTCACCATTTGCCAGATATCCCTGCTCAAGTTACAGGAACAATTCTACCTTGATGTTGTGAGTTTTGCTGCAGTTTGCTGTCAAGAGAACAGTCATTCTATTTCAAGAAGAGTCATAAATTTATAACCATTGTTTTTTTCCAGCTAAACATGACAAATAAAAACATTACAAAATTATTTCTCTTGCTGACCTATATAATGTGTCTGCTGTGCAGTGGATGGCAGTGAAATCAGACACAGTAACTGCTTTAACTAAATAATAAAAGTGTGTTACTCTGTCCAGATGCAACAGGCTAGAATAATTTCACTCATAAAGATTGTTATGCAAGTCTTGCACGATCTCCTCTAATACTTATGATGCATATATTCCATAAAAAAAAAAAAATCTGTTATCTCTGGATTACTGCACTACATCTCCTGGTGTAAATTCTTAAGGAATTCTTCTCAAGGAATACGAAACACTTTCACAATTTGTATGACAGTGACCCTTAAACCTTATCAGATTGTGCTCTGTGGTTTTTATTATTCCAGCTCCTTCACCTCACAAAGCATTTGCTGAACTGAAAAATCTGAACTTGTATCAGGTGACTTTTCTAGGGACGACAGGGGTTCAAGGATCAATCTAGGGAAAAAAAAAAAAATAAANATCAGGTGACTTTTCTAGGGACGACAGGGGTTCAAGGATCAATCTAGGGAAAAAAAAAAAATAAACAAAAACAAACCAAAACATCAAACCCACAAAGTAACCCAAAATATTCTGGGCCTGTACTTGTTATTTTTACAGTCCATTTGATCTTTTAAATGCAAGTATAGCTCTACATTTTGTGTGAATTGAAACATAATCACCAGAAGAAATCAAAGGAAACATATTGAATTGACCTAAGAAAGGATTTGTCCCACAATCCTTTAAGGATTCTTGTCATTTCCATTACAGCATAAATAAAGCACCTTTATTACACGAATGTAAAGATGTTATGATACATCTCTACATATATAAAAGCCTCAGCATTCAAAGATAAAAATAATATTTTCCCTTTCTTTACTTGTCCAGGCTTATCTCAAAGGGAGCAGTTGGAAAGCAAGGAGAGGCCGTGTAACACGTGTTGACTGAACCAAATGGAATTTTCCAGCAGTGCTGAGCAGGGCAGAGAGGGCTGGCTGAGCTCTGTGCTGCTCAGGATGACTGATGTGGAACCCAAAAATCAAACATCAGCTTCTCCTATCCTTCAGCATCCCTGCCCAGCTCTGATGCAGCAGTGGTACCCAACACAAACACCCTCAGCGAGGTTTCATCAGCCAGCCTAAAACTGACCACAGCCCAAAACTCTCAGCACATTCTGCTTCTTGAGCAAACAGAGTTGGAATAAAAAAGAAAATGAGAAGGAAAATGTCACTGCTGCTCAGTCAGTGGGTGCTAAGAGACGCTGCTGATTAATGAATTAACCGGAGAGCCCAGGAAGACAAACCTTTCCAATCAGGGAATGAAAAGACATTTGTTCTCCTTTGTAGACAAACACTGATTGTACCAGGAAAATTTAACCACTGCAAACACAGAAAATCACAGCTGAAATAATTAATAAAGGTGGTAAATGACATACAAAGGAAATGACATAAAAGGGTTCCCTCAAAACCACCTGCTTGTGATGCACAGCAAAACGAACACGTGTCACGCGAGTGATGTGAGACAAAAGACAGATCAACAGCGATGGAGGGAGACTTCTGGGATGCTGAAGATCAAATAAAAAACGCAAAACTATTGTCTGTGTTAAATATGTATGATAAACATCAACTTCAAGACAACAGACCCAATCCTGCCTTGTCCTGAATCATGGGAATGAGGAATTTTACATAATCTAGCATTTCTCTTTCGTGGAAATTCTTAAGGAAATATGTTCCATAAGTGGATTTTTAGTCCCTTTTTAAACAACCTTAGCAAGGCCAAAAGCAGTAAATAGGAGATAGGATTAGAAATAAAATGCCATTAAGTGTTTCTAACACATCAATGAACCACACAAGATTCAATGGTCTGTCCCTCTCCTTGTACCCAACTCATCAAACACAGAATCCAGACTGAGACCTCACTAGACAAAATAATACATAGTTGATATGTCTATAAATGCAGGAATGGTGACATCATATAAATATCACATTATGAAAACAAAAACTACGGTGGAAGTATTTTTTCTACTTCTCTATTTACAAGTTTCTCCTACATTTACCTCTAACTTTAAAGTAATTGTCTACTGCAGTGATGTCACTGATGTTCACTTTAGGGAACCAGTTTGTTTCAGCAAAAATTAGTGTGGAAGAATCTTATCACAAAAGGCTAAAAAGGCTATAAAGGAAATTACCCAGCTCAAATAAAGCCTTAAATAGTTATCTCCTTACAAAAGTTTAATATGATATCTCAACCAAAAATCAGACCATCTTTAAAAAATGGCAACATTTCCCTCCTAGAAACACATTTCAATTTGATTTTTTTTTCCTTTCTCTCACTCTCTCTGGTTTATAAAACCTCTTCAAGCAATTTTCTGCCACCAATTGGCTTCTTTAATTTACCTCCATCATAAATTCCCAACCACGAGAGTAGATCATTTGCTGCTTTAGCTCTGCATTTAATTCCACATTCCTCCCTTTCATTTCAGAAATGTCCACCCTTATCTACATCATCTCACTTTGGGGCACCATTTAACTTAATCCTCCCTGGCCAGAAATTCTCTCAGATGCTCCCACAAACTTCTGGCTTCAAGAAATTGATTTGCTGTCTCCTCTAACTATCCTCCAGGACAAATCAATCCTCGGACTCTCACAACTTTTCCAAAGGCTCACACCTTGCCTGCAAGAAGAAAGCTGCAATCATCCCTGATTTGCATTTTTCAATGAGGAAAGATTGATTTGGGATTATTTGCCATCACAGCTGGGTTCAGACAGAGCCCACTGCTGAATGGTTGGAGCAATGAGACTTTGGTGCCACACACAAAGGAGTTCCTCAAACCCACCCTCTCACACAGACCAACACCCTCCACAGTCAGCACTTCTCTTTGGAAATGCTTTTCCACCTCACGGTTTGGCAATGCTTCTTTCATTTTGTTCCATTTGCCTCACTGTCAGAGTACAACAGGAAAAGAAAGAAAAAAAAATCATTAAAAGAAGAAAAAAAAATTCTGTATCTGGGACTTGATCTCAACTGACTGATGACTGGAATCAGCCGTGTGAAAACACAGTTTAAAAGCTCTACTTTTTAAGAGAGTAACTTCTGTAGCTCAGCTCTCCAGACCATAATTGAGACTGAGCTGCTCAGACTTCTTGGAGCAAGTCAGTAACTTCACATGAGATGGTTTTGTATTCTGGAAAGATCACCACATCATTAAAAAGTCAGATAGATGGGAAGAAATGGATACAGATACAGTAAACATATCTCTCCTGCAGAAATATTAGAATGAGCAGTGTTGCTCACCTTAGAAACAAATGAAAAGCAGAGGCTGTGTGCTGACACCCAGGTGTGTTTGTAGGTCCAGTGACTCACACAGTGACTGCTCACAGCGTTCCAACTGAACAAGTGGGGGCAACCAATTAACTCAGTACGTTGTTTTTTAGAGGAATAATCTTGTGAGCTTCTGGTTGGAGTGCTGAGCGCATCGGGGATTTCACAACACGGCATTAAAGAGCAACAATATTCAGAGCTATAATAATTAAGACAAAACAGACACGATCTCCAGAGAGCAGTGCAGAACCTCATTTCCCAGCACCTTTAAGCTATTCTAGGCTGTGGGAGTGAGATCTTTATAAGTGATAATTCCACCCTATGGCACTTCCAACACGTTTTTTTCATAAACAACTCACATTTGCCCGCGTTAGCTCTCGTGTGCTTTGCAGCTTTAGCGGTTCTTGTTTGTGCACATTTGCATTTGTCCGCGCACGTTTGGCGTGGGCTGGCAAACCCTGGCTGCTCTCCAGGGCTCAGAGAGCTCTGCCAGGATGTCACCCTGTGTGCCCCAGTGCCTTCATTTCAGTCACAGAGCTCTGGGGACGTGGTGGGCGTGGGCAGGACACAGCTCCTCACGGTTCCATCCCAACCCACGCCCCAACCGCTGCCATCCCATGGCCACGGCACCAGCAGAACCTGTGCAAACACTGAATCATTCAACAGTTGCTATTCCAGTAAGCTACACAGCATGGAAAACTGTTTCTGCAATTAAACAAGTAGTTAAAGGCAGAAACCATTAAGTGGGAGCAGGAGATGTGCTGTCCTGTACATTAAAAGTATGTGATGGTCAGCTTTCAACCCCACATCTTAAAGAAAAGAAATTAATTTCTGCCTCCCAGAAAAATCAGCTATAAGTTTCATGAGAGAAAGCTCTAAGCTGCAATAGTTTCAATGTGAGGTACAAAAAATAAAATAGCAAAGAAGTGTTTCAGAGAATTTAAAAGAAAGACAAAATTAAACGTGCTGGGGCATCGAGGTCAGCTCCCTAATGCACGGCGCACATCCACGAGCGCAAAAAGCTTTTATGGTTTCCTGAGGCTCAACGTGCTCTTTTCTGCTTTGAGATGTCAACAGGTTCATCCCAACCGTGCCCTCGGCATTCGTAAATCACCCAATTCATTATCAGTGTGAATGAACCAGAGGAATTAACCACAAACAGCCCGGCACGGCACAACCCGAGTCCAAAATGGGAATTGCTGAGACTGGCACAGATCACCAAAATTACCCCTGCTGGCCTTGTGAACCCAGTGCTAAACACTGTCCATCAGAATCATCAGCTGCTCTGGAACACTCAGGGAATGGGGAACTCGGAGCTGCAGCACCAACACTCACCCTGGAGCGTTTCCTGCTGCCTGCCCTCCACAGCTGCTCCCACAGATCCAGGGAAAAACCACAACCCAGGGATTTACACCCCACTAACAATCCCCAATTCCTCTACTGGGGACAAACCCAAACTGACTGAGTTCTCAAGGGTCCTTCCAAAGTTGAAATATTTTTTTTTCTCTTTCCTGCACTGCAGGACTTTGTGAGAACACTCGACACCAACTCACAGCCATTGTTCCCATTTCCAGGTGAGGGATCTCTAGCACAGCAAATCCACAGCTGCTCCATTCCTCCTGCTCAGATCCTGCTTTCCCAGGCTGGAGGTTTCCTGGCATTCACAGTTTACACATATACTTCAAGTTTCTTTCATGCAAAGGTAACTCTTCAGCCAAAGCCACCAGCCCATGAAAAAAAAGATCAATGTGTGAGAAAAAGCCTCTTTTGGAATCTGATTTTTAAACCCTTTTTATTGACGCTTGGTTTGTGACATTCCTACCAATACAAACCAATGCTATAAAATCCCATACCTGTAAATACCCTTTTAAAACTTTTCCCTTTTTTTCTTTTTTTTCCCCCTCCAGAAAGCCAAGAATTCATGCCCATTTGTATGGATCTCACACTGTAGTATCTGGCAGCGTGACAACCACATTTTTACAGAAGTCTCTTGTCACCAAGAGACTTGTTCTGGCCAGAATAAATTTGCTCACCACAAACAGGAATGCACAGGAATGTCCCACCAGCAGGAAATGGCTTTGTCTATACTCCTGACAACTGTGGTCAGAAAGCAAAGAATACTTCCAACTTCACTGAAATTCTTTGAAATTCCCCAGCCTGCTGTTTTGCTTGTGTTGGAAGAAACCCAAACCTCTCAGCCCAGATCTACTTTCCCAAGGAACTCTCAAAGCTCATCTTTTGTGCCCAATATCTTTATGAAACACAAAACAACCAGAGATGTCTGTGCTGTTGTTTATTTATATTATGTCAGGTGGTACTGGGTGCCAGCATGCCATAAAATGTTAATAATTATTAAAAGATTATGGCTCATTTTTTCCCCTACAAGGCATATAGACTACATATAATTTTATGAGTATTTTATCCATGTTTATAGTTAGTTTTAGTCTATGAACAGAAACTATTTATAATTAATATTTATCCCTCATTTGTACACTTTATATATATAATATATATATGCACCAACTTAGGTAATAAAGTGAAGTATCTCCGAAAGCTAAATATGAAAAATAAAGGAATTTACTAAATACTTAAACATGCAAAAACAATTTCATTTATTTAGTTGATGAAACTCACTGTTAATTTATAACATCTCCAAGTCAAGCTCTATAGTTTTGGGGGGGGGGGGTGGGGTTGGTTTATGTTTTTACCTTTTTTTTTTTTCCAATGACAAACCTTCTCCAGTCTCCAAAATTTTAGATGCCATAGGTAGAACATAATTACACAAATACAAAGGTGCCTTATGACTGACATGACACTAATAGTCCTTGTGGGTGTATCTGTATTTTAAGAAAGAATGAAAACTTGGTTTTCTGTTTGTTATTTTATCAGAAATTGCTTGTTGTGGGTTTCTTATTTCAAAAACACATTCAAGTACTTTTCTCACAGCTTTTCCTCCTCTTTTTGAAGCTGAAGAACTTCTTCAGCACTCCAGATTAAAGACAGCAAAGTGGGCCCTCTATTGAACTGCAATGATTAAATTACTCAACTAAACCTTCTCGCCGTAAGAGCTGAAGTTCAAATGTTCATTTCATTTCTCTCACTCTCCCATCCTCTTCGTTATTTATTACTAGCCCTCTGGATTTCCACCATCGATAAAAAATGGTTTGTGCCACTGGGAAGGGATCAGCATCTTGCAAAGAGGCTGCATCTAATGACACAGATTTGCAATTGCAGCTATAAAACACTCAAAACCCACGTGCTAAAACTCTGACTGAGATCCTGTGCTGAAATAATTCCAGCTGTGAAACTGAAATAATTCCAGCTGTGAAACTGAAATAATTCCAGCTGTGAAACCTCTGCACACTGAGGATGAGCAGAGTGGAAGAGCCAATGCCACATTGCACCCCGCTCGTGTCACAGCATCCAAACCACTGAAAGGGAGAATCCCCAACACAACTGAATTATAGAGCAAGATCTCCTGGATTTTCAGACAAAGGAACCAGTGAGAAACTGCCAAAATCCTCCCGGTAAGAACAACACTACAGTCACCAAGCTGAGACCACATTTGTACTCTGAAGTCTTTCAAGACACCTGGAAGCCTTCAGAAAGCACCTCTGGTGCCTGCCAGGATGAACAGCTCCAGTAAATACATTGTAGAAGCTGAAAGAAAAAGATCTGAATTCCTCTTTTTGTGTCTGGAAAGCTTTGTCTTAAATCCTCTTCTCCCTCCCACTGCTGATGCCTCCAAAATACAAAGGCTCCAGAGACTCAGACCTGTGGAAGCCACAGACTGAGCTTGGTTTCCTTACAGGTTTGCTTTTATATGAAATCTCTTTTTCCTCCTTTGCTTTCCCTTTACCTGCTTTAGCCACAGAGCTAATTCATCCTCACAGACAAATAGTGCCCATTTTAATTTTCAACACAAAATGCTTTGTTTGGCAAAAAAAAACTGCAGAAAGCTCAAATTAGGACAATACACGTCCGTGTGCATCACCATTTTCATTTAAACAGGCTGTTAAGTAGGATCAGGCAGCAATCTTTTCACTTCATTTCTCCCAACAGATGCTAATAAGAGAAAGATATGAGCATTTTAAACTTGAGAGGTCAACAGGTTCTCTAAAGGTGAAGTAGAGACATTCCTATTCCTGCTTTTATTCGAGTGTCACTGTGGGAAAAGGCAAGTGCTGCCTCAGACATGAACACATCACATTATGCCTGTTACCACAAGCATCAGCCCCACTCTGAGCTCTGCTCTTTCTTGAAGGAAAGCATCTCAAATCTCTTAGTGAGTGCTGGGAAGGGTATTTAATTTATTTTTACTCACATATCCACCATCCTGAACTGAGTGTTCAGCCAGAGTGAAAAGGAGGCCTCTGAAATATTCACTGTCCAGTCCTAGAACAGATAACTTCAGTCCATATTTCTTTGATCTGCCTCGGATTATTGTTTCTTGGGGGGTTTTTGGTGTTTTTTTTCCTTTTTCTTTTTTAAGATTAAATATGCTTAGCAATATTTTACAGCCCTTTCAAATGCAACTACGTAATTAATTCTTCAAAGCACAAAGACTACAGAGATATCAATGAATCAAATAATTCTCACCCTACATAAGCATTATTATCTCGCATGTGTTTTGATCTTTGTTTTAAAAAAAATAATCAAAAGATTGGGTGAATTTTTCAAGGTGGCAGGATGAGAAATTCATAGAAACAGACTTAACATCTCCTCACACCAAAACATTGAATCGAGTACCACAGCAATGTTCTAGTTGAAAGCTATCCTGACTCTCCTGCACAATATCACATGCAAACTTAATTTCACACATCAAAACTTCAACAAGTGTTGATTCAACCCTCTTCAGCAGACAAAGATATTGCAATGGATCTGCAAGGTGCAACCCTGCTGTTCATAACCATGAATTATTTCATTCAGCAGGAATATGTATTTGAGAGCAGATGCTTTTGAATTTGTCTTTGATTAAATTCCTGAAGAGATGTATCTGGAAATACTTGCAGCAATAAGGCAAATTCAGACTATAGAAAGTCACAGTCACAACTGTTATATGATTTTTTTTATGCCAGTTCCAGATACAACACAGACTACAGCAAATGTTAAATGCTTATGCTATAGCTCCAGTTCTGTGTCTCTAATTTGTGTCACAGATCTCACAAATTGCTCATTCCATAGAAAACACATATTTAGCAATATCAAATCTATTCATTTCACACATAGAATTATTCAACCTATTAAAGACCACCCAATTTCACCAAAGTAGCAAGAAGTCAGACAAAAACTTCCTCCATTCAAAGTACAAAACATGAAAGAAAGAAGAAACAAATGGGATGGAGCTGAGGAAATGTCAGGAGTTACTCATCTTGGAAGTATCAACCCAATCAGAAAAAAAGAAGTTAAAATGTCTTCAGAAAAAATTCACTCTGCATTAAAATTCACAAAGTCACTGAGATATTTATGAAGAGATATTTAAACTTAGAAGAAGATTTTCCACTCTGTTGAAGACCTCTGCATAGCACACACAGTTTCATAATGGTCAACTTTATTTTGAAGGTATTTTTTAAACAATAAGTTACCAAAGTTTCCAAGACTTCAATAGTTTTTGTGCGTGTTGGCTTTTCTTTTCATTTTTGATTCTTGAACAGGAGACCTCCCAAATTACCAATCATAATTTATCATGACACCACAAAAAAGATTTCACAGGTGTCTACAGCAAGACACCTGCTTCTTTTGCTAAGAACCAAGAAGTGCAAGAGCAATGCTTCATTAATGCCTCCCTCCTCAAAGCTGCAGTATTTTGGAACATGCTCCTCCTCTAATGGAGCAGATGCCTCCTTTTTTCCCGTGACTCTTTACAACCCGCACGTACTTTACACCAGACAGGGCTCCGAGGCTCCAATTGAGCCTGAAAGTTAATGTTCCTGTAAATCACCAACTGCCAAAAGCCAGCCACACCATTTACCTTGAGATTCTATCCTGAAAGTTAGCATGGAGCTATTTACCAATCTTTCTCTCTTTATTACAATGTTTCCTATTACGAGTTTTTGTTGAGGTTTTTTGGTTTTTTTTTTGTACATCCTCTCTGTAAGTTTTTTTGTAATTTTTTTTTTATATTTAATTTAAATGCACAGAATGGTATTTAATTTTCTACCACCAGGAATGAGTGCTGGAATTCAAGAAACACGGAGAGAGGCTAGCCCGAGCGGACAATAGCAGATGAAGATTCACACAGTTAGCATCCTCGAGACGACAGCTACCGAAGAAGCCAAGAGCATACCTGATTTCTCACCAGTGCACACACGTGTGACTTAATTAGATGACGACCTTATAGACTCACCAATATTTAAAATATATCTCTTTCCTCTTATAGTACTACTCTTTTGTTAAATACGGAGCAAGTATTAATCAAACTTCATTCATTTTAATGTATATTGAGACTCTCTATGGTTCCTTCTTATCAGATTATCATATAATGCCTTGGACAATTTAGAATCCTGGTCTCATTGCTACAGAGATTCAATAAATAAGATGACACAAAATTGAACATAAGATCGTGAATGAGTTTTTAATAGTAGAAAAAACTAGAACAAGTGCCTATCAATCGTCGCTCTTACACTATCGTAAGTAAATTTGGTAGCTTCTTATTTAGCGAAGGAAAAAGAGAACTTAGAAGAAAACCCGGAACCAATAGGCAAGAGCTATTCTCTAAAGTTGTGTTAATGAATTCCTAATTACTCGGCTATTAAATAGTCGAATAGTTTTTGCCATGCTGTATAATTCCCCTGGCATTAGTTACTATTAAATGATCCTACTGTATGGATTGCGTATGGCTCTAGACATGAGTACGATTAATTCGAGTATGTTATATATGTGATATATATACAGAATTTTACCGCATGTAGTGGTATTGTTATTAACAATGTTATGTGGTGAGAAGTAGTTGACAGTTATCAGTGTTCTTCCATGGTTGTCTAGGATTAAACTCACAGAGATATTTTTACCACTTCCATATTCCTAGAAATATATATCTTTAATATCTAAATGCCACAAGCAGATACGAAGCACACCAAAGTAAAAGTATACAATAGTGGGTGCGTTATCACTTTCTATCATGATAATTTCTACTCTAGAATCTCCAGCATAGCGCATAAGGTGCCATTATATATTGTAACTATTGTTAAGACATTTCTAAAATCTCAATTTAGAATAGTACTTGATCAAATGATCCATAGAATATGCTACCTTATGTTATACTATAGTTTTAGTCTCAAGAGTATATAGGTGAGTTTGGTGGTGAAGGCTCTTATCATCTTTGACTCTCATTTTTAATCACACAGGCGTCTTGGAGCATGTGATTCATTCAGGATATGCGGGTCCACATAGCGAATTTATTACACTTATCTCCTACCACCAAAAAACATCAACCAACATCTCCAAAGTAGATTCATCCATTTACTGACTTGGCTCTTCCCATACTATTGGGACAGTTCGAGGACGTAGTGACCTCTCGCATACAGCTTATTGGTTTGTTCAAATCCCATTGCCAAAATGCTAAGGTGCGACTAAAAATGGACAAAAAATACTTCGGAAAGCCTATGTATGTCTGTTGAGCAGGAAGGTGAAGATAGAGTGAATATCTGCATAATAATTAATTATGAAATCAGAGTGAGAGTGAGAGAGAGTTGACTGGTCCTATATGTCACATTCTATGAGCGAATAAGACGTCTGCGTCGTCAATTACTATTTGCCTCAGCAACAAGATAGAGTGAGCTGCTATACCAGTGAAGGCCACACTCCGACAACAGCATAGATATTTTTCATGTGTTTCACATTACTCGTATTATTGAATGACCTATCTAAGAAGATAAAGCGCATTTTGCATAGACAACCTTATTTTGAGCCCTAGATTTTATGGACCTAATATGATCGATTTCTGTTATCTCTAACTGATCCACTCATGTCGAGCAACAACAAACGATAGATTGATTATTTTATGTGAATACTTCATGTCTTCTCTTATTTGGCCGGTGTGAGATTCCGTAACAACATAATCCACTAATATCTAATGTTATTACTATTTTGGAAGTGTGCTTCCGATAAGCCGGCTCTATATATGCCTCTCTAGGTAACCCTGGTGAGCATAAATATGTATAGTCCATCTTAAGTTTGATTTACTCGAGTGACTTTATAAACAGCATTAGCTTTTTTTTCTTTGTGTTTTTGCAAACCCTTGATATATATATATATATTTAAGGTATTTTATTTTTGAAAGTTATTTTATTTTTTTAAAGGTATTTTTTTTAAATGACCAGTAGCACAGCAGGTATACTCTCATCAGACTTGCGCTGAATGATTTGGGATGAATTTATGCTGCATCCCAGGACAGGGTCCTGTGAATCTCTTCAGGATTTGGGGCTGTTCTGGTTACTGCATCCCCTTCGGATGCTCTGGCTCTATTGCAACTCAGTGAAGTTCTGGAAGGAATTTTATAGCTCCTACAAAGCCTGGAAGTTTTGTAATGAGTTTTAGAAAGTCTGGAAGGCAGCAGACAATGAGCTGAGGAGAATGAGTGCCGTTTTGCAGCTGAGAGTTTGGTGGAGCCGTGCCTGGAAAGCGCTCTGGCAGCTGTTGTGCGAGCCCTGCTGCCACCCTGCAATTCTGTAAAGGGAAACTCTGGCAAGGGAATCCCCCAGAAGAGCAAGAGCAGAGCCAGCCTGGCCCAGAGGAGCCAGAATTTCCCTCTCTCGCCATCCTTTCCAGCCCATATGGCACGGGAAGGAGCCAAGCTCCTGGTGTGCTGATTTGGGGATGCTGAGCTTGGGTGAAGAACGCTGCTGGGGCATTGCTGCAGCTGAGCAACTCCTCCAGGAGTTGTTAAGAGAGGATCTCTGGAGATTTTTTGGCTTTTGAACAGGCTGGAAATTGTCGGTGTGATGAGTTCCAAACCAGGGTGACATCCAAAAGGTGCAAAGGTGCGTTCCCTCCCTCTCCAAAATTGGGTTCTTACCGTGTCTGTGCTTTGTCTTACAAACTGCAGGGGTCATTCTCAGGTCATGGATGGGTGCCATGAGAAATTTTATCCAAAAAAAAAAGAGATAAATGTAGTGAGCCCCATGTAGGGCATTGAAGTGTTTTGTGTGCTGGGGGAACTCACAGGATCAGCACAAGGAGGGAGATTGTTTGGTCGAGGCAGGATCGATCTCCTGAGGGAAGATTTTTGCATTATTTGAGGATCAAAATTACATGTTCACGGGGCATAAAATTGCTGCTGTGCAGTCTGAGTGTGTGATAACAGTATGAAATTTTATGTAATGAGAGGATTTCTCATCTCAGATGGAGCCTAATTGTGTGCTGTGTGTCAGATAAAGGAGTCGGGCGATGCTGCAATTCTGCTGCTGCTGGGAAAATGCTACTTTTTGTTTCTGCTACTTTATGTTTACAATGTTGGAAATTATTTGAAACAATATTCTATTTTTTCCTAAAAAAACGATGTTACCTGATTACAGAAACCCATTTATGTAAGGTACAAAAGATCAGAATTTTTGCTCAAACTTGTAATCCATCTTTTGCAGAAAGTAGCCTAAAACAAGAGACAATTTTAAAGAAAAGTACTTCTCAGTGGCTGCATCTAAACTGTCTTCTTTCTTGAGGTCTTCTGAGCACACAGGGTTCTAAATTTATCTCTCTGCATTATTTGCTGCCTGAAGACAGCTCTTGGAGTGGATCTAATTGATTCATATGGATATTTCTATACCGTATCGGTCTTCATGATAGAAAGGCTCACAGTCGAGACGCCGTGCTGTCGCATACTCCAACCTAGAAGAGGAGCCTTGTCCGGAACTCGCTTCTCCCCCGACAGCCCACCGGTAAATCCCTTAGTCGCTCTGCGCGCTGGACAGCCCATCGAGGCTGTATCGTCGCGAGGACTCTATCGGTTGTCCTCCCCTACGATTCCCGTATCCACAAAATGCCACTGAGCAAAATTACTCGCTACATCGCTACATACTACGCCGTTCGCTGTAGCTATTCGTTATTCTCGGGTCGCACAGCCTCATTATATCTCATTGTGATAGCTCGCAGGCCGCACATAAGATGCATGTTACATATCGCATGCGGTCGTGGTTGTAGATTACCGAGTAGTTCTCTTACCTAGCTTTACTAGCTCTTCAACTTATTTCTTTCGGCGCCACCGATAGCCGCGATGAGCGCCTACGTCGACCTGTCATGCATCACTACTTCTAGAGTACACGGAGTCACTACGATTATATGTAGCACCTGCATTTGGCATAATAAAATTAAGCATTCCCTTGGAAATCAGATAGCTGGAGTGTTTCTGTTTCTTTTTCAGACAAGAAGACTTACCTCCACATTAGTATCTTTGATGTTGACTTTTCATCGTTAATAGAGAACCTGATTTAAAAATTAAAAACCCAAACATCAAAACGCATTAAAAGCTGTTAGAACTGTGCAGTGGAGTAACAGAACAAAGCCACCAGATTCGAAGCTGCTTCTGCTTTTTAGGATCTGATTTAAAAAAAAAAAAATCCCAAACTTGTTTGGGCAGGAAAGCAAAAAATCTCCATGAACTTTCTGCCAAGGTAGCTAAAGCTGGCTATTATCAAAGAAACAAATGTCTGGATTCAGACACGAGTTCAGCTTCTTGAGCTCTAATTAAAGCTTCCTTCGGAAGACTATCCTCTGCCAGTGCCAATTAAAGGGAAAACTCCCCTGTTTAGAACATTTTCCAGATATTTGCAAGCCTTGGGTGGCTGCCTGGGACTGCCTTGGAGCATAGGGAAGGGAGAAGGGTGGCTGGGGAATGTCTGGAGAAACACAAGGGTTTACAAGGCAAACAGAGCCTCACAGGGTAAACTCTGAAATGGAATCATTTCAGAAACTCATTCCAGACTTGAGCACCTTCCCTGGAAAAAGGATTAACTTTAAGGAGCTTGGGGGATGCTCACAGGTTCTTTTTCAGCTCCCCTCAGGCCAACACCTGTGATCCCTCACTCTGAATGCTGATCATACAGTGTACATATATGGGAAAAATCCTCAATTTCACCTTCTTTTCCTTTGCCAAAACACACAAATGCCAGCTGGGATCCTCACATGAGTGGTGCATTTAAAACAATTAAATTATGAGGAGAGACAGGGCTGCAGCAAAGGAAAAGACTAGAGAGGTCTGAGCCATCTCTTGACCAGGTTTAGCATCAAGGAAAGTCCTCAAACATGCAGAAAAATCAACATTTGTGTTGTTTGTGTTAAAGTTGTTGGGCTTGGACAAACCCCCTTCCTAGTCCATCCCACTGGCAGCTGACTCCTGAAGGAAAACAACTGAAAAAAAAACCAACCCACAGTGCTTAAGAAAGTGAAGCACACAATAAAGCAGCCACAAATCCAGTGGGGAAAATGCAGAGTGACACTTGAGATAGCAGAGATGCACAGAAAATGCTCAGAAAGAATGGGGGCAAAAAACCCCAAAGGCTTTGCTAACCCAGTGAGCATTTCAAACTCGGCTGCGGAGTGCCCTCTTTAAGGTTCTGAGAACATTTAACGAGCTCATCCCGAGCTCCCTGCAGTGGGGAAAGGAATGACAGCAAAACCACAGCAGCTCCAGCAGGACAGAGGGAAAGGAGAGCAGCAAAATATCCCATGTTTGTCCTTCTGCAAGGCATCCTCAGACTTTCAGGGTATTTAGGGTATCACTGATCTGCAGACATGCAGCATAAACCAGGCAATTCTTCCTCTTCCTACCCAAACTGGGTTATTAACCCCTTAGTTACAGGGTTATTAATCTGCAAATGCTTTTCTGCAATCACCAGGGACAGCTCCTCTCCCTGCCAGGATGGAGGGGACAGAATAGGAAAATTAATAAGAATTGGATCCTCTCTCTGCTGTGATCCTCCTGCAGGACCTCCCTCCTCCACCACCCTCCCTGCTCCTCCTGGGTTCCTTTTCACCCTCCACAGTTTGATACCAAAGTGATTTTCCGATCCCATGAATCTCTTCACACGTTTCTGGGGTGAAACACAAACTGTTTAACATCGCAGAGCAAGTTACATAATTGTTCACCAAATGGAATCAAGGAGGCTGCATCTAATTGAAAGTACACGGGGAATCTACTGTAAGCAGAAGGTATTGTAATTATCTTGTTTCGATGCAAATGTACCCAGTAATGAGAACAACAGAGGAAAAGTATCTTCCCTTTCCCTCCTGGGACATGCAGGTGAAGATGGAAACACTTCTGATAATACTACATATTTAAACACAAGAAAAACCCCAAATGAACAAAAACAAACAAAATAAATAAACCACCAACACGCCAAAATTCATACTACAGAAGTCTCAGACATCTGACTTTTAAATGGGAAAATTCTAACCAAATTTTAACTTTAGCAAGTTATTGCCTTAAACACACATGTGAGGGGCTTTTCTGGGTATATCAAGCCAAGAAGCTGCTGCAAAATGCCAAACTGAGAAATAATCATGAAACATATCAATAAAAAGCTTGCTTCAAGTGTATTATATTATTTATAGATTATTTGCTTCACATCCTTGAAAAAGCATGCAAGGGATTAAATAGGCAGAAACTCAGCAGTAAAAGTTATATTCTGAGTTTCGTTATTTGGTAGTACAGAACTGCAATTTCTGTTTGATTTTTTCACCTTATACAGATATCATTGAATGGAACTTAATCAATTTTCAATGAAGTGATGTTGTTATATAACAGCTCATCAGCCCCATAAATGTGAAGGGATGTTTAGCAAGGTTAGGGTCTCAGTTCTTGACCTGTTTTCCCCTTGCTGGACCTGGCAGGACCTTTGGGAGCTTTCCTGGGATCAGCTCTGCCCCTGCAGCAGCAGATTCATCCAGGAAGAACTGACTTTGAGCTTTATCTCCTCACTCAAACACCATGGAATGATAAAAACAAGATCTAAATACATGATCTAAAAATCCCAAACAACAACAAATCAAATATAGTTGTAGATGAATCAGGCTCAAGAGAATCTAGAGTGATTCCTGCAGCTCTAAATGAGCAGAGAAAAATCCCCACCAAGTTAAAACCACACATTCCCAGAGAAATCCTGCCTCGTGTGAGGCTGTGTGTTTCTTTACTCACTATTTATCTGAAATATCACAACTTACCTTTATTAAGCTATAGCCTAACCTTATCAATGTTATATTTATATTTAAGCAAATCAGACGAATAATCTTAAAATTCAGCTATCAAGCCTCCTGACAACTGCACACAGCAGCTGTTTGTGAATCCTAGAGATGTGTTTTCAACATGCCAAAAAGACCAAAATTTATCAATAGTCCTGTGTTTCTATGAGTCTATAAACCTTGGAGTCTTGCTTTTTATTTTCTTTTTTGTTTAAAGGTCAGGTAAAAGTTTAGAAGCCAGGTCTGCATGCAAACACGCAACCCAAACACTGAAGACTGTTTCAGGCTATTCAGGTCTGAAAGAAAGTCCAATTTAATTTGCAATAATCTACTTGACAAAACAAGACAAAGTTAAAGAAGAGAAAGAAGGGGGATTTTTTGTGTCTTTTGTGGTTATATCAAACACTCTGAAGAAGACAACATCACACTGAGGTTAATTGGAAAAAAGGAAATTATTCTAAAAATTTCAAATCAATGGGGGAAAAAAACCAACAACTTCTATCTATTTAAATTAAGTGCTCCAGTCCAGATGAAAGCAAGCAATGAAAAGAACATTGTTTGATAAGGTCACTTACTTGCAAGACAGGTGATCAGTATTCATTAAAAAGGAAAAGGAAAACAAGAGAAAGGGTAAAAGTAAGAGTTGTGTTATTCACCAGTGCTGAAGCTCCGTGACAGCTTTAACCAGCTTTTATTGAAATGTTTCCTCTGCCTTTCCCCCGGCAATAAATGAAACAATCTCCTAACAAACTCTAATGAAAGCCTAACAAGCGAACCCAAACTCTGACAGCTCCTGAGCACACCCTGACCTGCTGCAGGTCAAGCAATTCCTGTAGCTTCTCCTCCAGATTAGCTCCTTTTTAATGAACAGCTGTCTTCGAGAAATCCAGCATTTGCCAAAAATTACCACGGCTTGGACCCTGGGATGCTCCAGCCTAATCTGAAACTGCTCCTCCATAAATCAGCAGCACCACCAGAATTCCTAATTCCCTTTTTTCACTCCCTGCAGGACAGCAGGGCTGGGTGTGTTCATCCTCTCTGCAGCTTTGGCCAATTTTTCACCAATTAACCTCAAACTGGCCACAAACTTTGGAGCAAATGACTCCATTCACTCCATCTCCTCCTCACACAAACCTTCCAGACTTGTTAGGGAAGGGAAAAAGTCCACTCGATCAGTCAAAGAGGTTAGTGCAGGGAAAATCCAGGAAAAGGACTGCAAAGTATAAAGGAGAGAAGGGGGAAGATAAAAGTGAAAAATAAATAAATAAAATACCTACTACCCTGCCTACTCTTACATTTCCATGGTGAGAAACCTTGCATGTCACACTGAAATGGACAGGAAATTCCATCAAATACAACATTGACAAAACAAGGTTCTGAAACCAAGAAATAACAATAAAAACACCTCTTCCAAAATCGCTAACAGAATAAAAAAAAAACCAAACAAAAAACAGTGGAATGGTAGAGAGCAGAAAAAGAAAATTAAAATCCTCCTGTTGCATTTGTATCAGCACAAATCTGGTTCTTTAGATGCTGAGTCAATAGATTAAAAGAAAACCAAACAAAATAAACTCCACACTTTGCTGGGAAATCCTATAAAGTGCTTGATAGAGGCCACCCTTGGACTTTGTGCTTCCAAATTCCCAATGGGTGATTTTGTCAGCAGTGCTTTGCCACCCTGCAGCTCCAAGAACTGAACACACCAGCCCCATTTCTGTGCAGAATTCATCAACCAAACACAAAACAAAGCACTTTAAACCTCCAACTCACAACAGCTCTTCAGAGGCAGCAATTCTAACAAGCTGATGCCATACACAAGAGTTGTTTCTGCATTAGTTTTACACAAGGAGCTCTTAAAAAAAATCACTGTGCAGGTGTTGCATCACGGCAGTGCCCATAAAGCATTGGAACAGCTCTTCTGGAGGGTCTCTCCTGCTGCAGTGGGCAATTTCTGCCTTATTGGAGAATTTCTCCCAAACTGAAGCAAGCCAAGAATGAAGGATTGAAATGTTCACCAGTTCCAAGCACAGCTCAGCTGACCAGTAAGCCCCTGGGTCATCGATAATTTGATTCTCAGAGGTTCTTCCTGGTAGAATGCCTACACTGTGGGTTTCACCACGCGTGAGAAATGGGCTGCTTGCAGCAGAAAATGTCCATGGAATCCTCACCAAATGCTGAGGTCTACTTCAATTAAAATAAAAATAAACACCTGCACTTGGTGGCTCAGAAGGTGTCTCAGGGTGCCACACTGTCCTGCAAACCCTGCTGTCTCATTCAGGGTGATCCTTCTGTCAGGATTTCAGGTTTCTCAGGTGCAGGAGAGTCAAACCATGTGTTTGAGATTCCATTACATGGGAAGAGGTCAGACACAAGGTGAGCTCTGCAGGATTTAGTCCTTCAAAATTTGTATGGACCTCAAAACCATTCCTCATGTAAAGAAATAGCTATAAAACACAACTGAAACACCCAATCCTTTCCAACAGGAAGGATTTCTAATTTTCCCACGGCCCCAAAAATATTACTTATCTCTCTCATGCCAGCACAGGAGAGCCTTTAAACTACAAGAAAGATTAGCATCACTCTCCTGAGATAGACGGCCTCATCACAACCAATTTGTCACAACGATGGTCTAATTAAATGCATTATTCTTCTGCAGCAAAGAAGTGAACACTTGACATGTTTGAGTTCGACATACAAGCCTTCCCCTCTTCTTCAATCCCTACCTTTCTGTGCAATGGCAGCCCCACAGGGGAGACTCTGGGCCTTCATTTACTGTGAAATCACTGAATGTAAGAGTAATTCTTCTTCAAAAACCATTTTCTGTAATGGTTGGATGAATAAACCCCACGTGTTCGCAGGGATCACGCTTCAGGGTAAACACTGAAGTTAGCTTTGGCTGGTCCCTTCAATCAAAACATTTCTGTTACTCTACATCAAGCAAAATGAAAGCCCTGGTGCCTCAAGGAAAATGTACAATAAAGGGCTGGGATGTCACAGTGACCTGGAAGGGAGAGCAGCTAGCTGGATATTGTCTTTGGTAAATACAAGGTCAAATGGCCAATTTTTCCTCAAAGTTATCAGAGGGACAGTGCTTTTCCCAGTATCAGTTTAATCATAAATCAGGCAGCAATTCAGAGAAATTCTGTCCATCTTTGAGGAGCCTGGCAGGACTGAGTTGCTGGTGGAACGTGCACGTGGTGCTCTGGCAAAGCAACAGAAAGATGGCACAGGGAAGAATCCTCCTCCTGCAGGGAATCCCTCCACTGGGAATCCTAAATCCCAGAGCTCATGTCCCAGAATTGGGCACTATTTTTTTAAAAACACTCATTTGGCCACTGCTCACACAAGGATCACAGCAACAGCAGAGCAGGAGCACAGCCTGACTTATCCCAACTTCTGCTCACAGCAGATATCTCAATTCTCATGCTCATTAGATCAGACTTGTTCAGTTTTATGTAACAAAAGATTACAAGATCCTGTGTCCTTGAGAGCACCAACAAACCTGTGCTATCCTAGAGAGACTGCTAATGAAAAATAGATTAACCTGGCAGAAAAGGGTTTCAAGTATTCATTAGGTGAGCCATCCTCACACAACATCAAACAGCAACGACTTCTGCAGGTAGAACCCCGCAACTGCATTGACAGAAATAAAACCACAAATGTTTTCTCAACAGCTTTACCCCTAGAAGGTGCTGCACTGCTTTTCCCTTAAAGCCCAGGGAGAAATCAAGCATGGAGTTCAATGGGAATCCCCATTGCAAACACCCCATTTGTACCTGCAAACTTGTTTCAAACATTATTTCTCTGTTTTCAAGCCATAATTTGATTCCATGAGAAACAGACAAAATAGGAATGGCTCTGTATTTTCCTTAATTATTAATTATGAATTTCCAGTCCCTGGGCACACAGATATCAACACCTGGACGTGGCACTCTGTTATGGTTTATTTGACCTGGTGGTGTTCAGTCACAGGCTGGACTCAATCTTGGAGGACTTTTCCAACTTTAATGATTCTATTCTAACGATTCCATAGCACATCTTACATTGAGAAAGATCCAAGAGCTTTTAGGAATGGTGTAATTCCACAGGATGGTTTCAGGTGTCTGTCACACATCTGCTGACAGATTTACTGCAGCCTTTCCAATGTCCTCAGAGCAGCAAAACCTGAGTTTTGCTGTCCTACAACTCTCCCAACAGCCACTGACCCTGGCTGTCAGTGATAAATAAAATTATTGGCAAACTGTGCTACTCAAATCACACCAGAACACGCCGAGGGATAGTTCAGGGGTTTTGTTTGCTCTCTCTCTCCTAGAAAAAGCAGTGTTCTTTATGTGCACAGCATTATTCCCACAATTAAAACATTCTTGTCTGCGACAGACATGCCACATTAAGAAAGGTTAAAGCCAAAAGGAGCCCATTTTGTTAGATTACAGCAGAATTAATTGATGTGTTTAATCAAAGAGATGCTTCTTGGCAATGGCATAAAGCTCCTCTTCTCCAGGGATGGTCCCAACCTCGCTGGCAGACTGGAGGATTTTAAATAAATCCAAAACAATACCAGAAGTGCAGGCTGCTGCCTGAGCTCTTGGTTTATGCAGCTCCTTCTAACAGTGGAAATTCATCCAGCTCCTCTCCTTTTTCCTTACGTGTACTATTCATCTTCTCTTAGCATGAGAGAGAAATCAGTGAGAACTACACAGTGAGAAAATCACCAGGATGCTAAAAGCTCACAAATACAAGAGAAACACAATTTCTTTACTTGATTATGTTAAAATCAGAGTTTACAATATTGTCCGCAATCTGTACCCGTCCTACAGCAACAAAACAGAAATAAAGATCCATATGAGAACAAGTTCTGGCCAAATCTCATCCTTTGCTTTCACCTCCTCTTACAGAAAGCTTATGTCTTGAGTTATTTCTGCCAAGCACTTTTTTGAAATTGAAGTCTGTGTACTTGCAATGTCTATTTCTAAACTAATCCATCATCCACCAGCAAATAAATGAAGAGTGACGATAAATAAAAAAGATTCCTTACACAATATCAGCATGCATAACTATTTTCATTAGTGGCTTCTAATAAAACTCTTTAAAAAAAAACAAAAAACAAAAACTATGTGCTGACCAGAGGGGGAAAAGAACAAAGCAAAACAAAACAATCCCCTAAACTCTTCATGGTTTTTGGCAGTGACTCACCAACCGTAATTGCTAAAACCTGAACTTCATGCTCCCCCACTTCATGTAAGTTTAAATGGAGTAAAGCATTTGGGGAATTGGATGTAAAAGAATCTGAGAGTATTTCTGAAGAGAATGGCAGAATGCAGAGCAAAGCATTTCATTACAAATAAGCAGTGGAGTTCATCAAGAACAATTCCCATCATTATCCTGTGGATTTCCCAGGATGCTTGTGGCAGGCACAGTGAAAAAGCAGCCATTGATATTCTAATCAGACAAACTTTTGGAGACTCCAGTTCCTAGAAGGGACTGAAATTTCCAGACCATACATTTCTAAGAAAGAAATTCTGGTTCCTGAGCCATAAACAGCAGTTTATATTGATGAAACAGCTGATAACAACCCAGCAGAGCAGATTAGCCTAAACCAGCAAGCTCTAATTAGAAACCATCCTTGGATGCCAGTCCAGTGCATTATCCATTTAACCCCAAATAACTCCCTCACAGTTGTTAGGAATCCACATTTGCTGCCTTTTTTTTTTTTTCAATTATTTTTTACTCCTGGCAAGCTCTCTGCTCTTCCAGTTTCCTTTTAAGCTTCAAATCTCCCTCTCTTTCACAAAAGTGTAAATCCTTCCATGGAAATTGCACATATCCAGTGCCAGGGGCCACCTAGGAAATACTCCCACATGTTCATCTTTCCCAGGATTATTTCTGTCAGGACAGATGGACTCCCAGGTATCCTATCCTGGAGTGGGCTCTGCTGTAGGGGGAGAACTGAGGGATTTTTTTTTTTTTTTAGAAATATCCATATGATCACATTAGATCCAACTCCAAGAGCTGTCTTCAGGCAGCAAATATGCAGAGAGATAAATTTAGAACCCTGTGTGCTCAGAAGACCTCAAGAAAGAACAGTTTAGATGCAGCCACTGAGAAGTACTTTTCTTTAAAATTGTCTCTTGTTTTAGGCTACTTTCTGCAAAAGATGGATTACAAGTTTAGAGCAAAAATTCTGATCTTTTGTACCTTACATAAATGGGTTTCTGTAATCAGGTAACATCGTTTTTTTAGGAAAAAAATAGAATATTGTTTCAAATAATTTCCAACATTGTAAAACATAAGTAGCAGAAACAAAAAGTAGCATTTTCCCAGCAGCAGCAGAATTGCAGCATCGCCCGACTCCTTTATCTGACACACAGCACACAATTAGGCTCCATCTGAGATGAGAAATGCTCTCATTACATAAAATTTCATACTGTTATCACACAACTTCAGACTGCACAGCAGCAATTTTATGCCCCGTGAACATGTAATTTTGATCCTCAAATAATGCAAAAATCTTCCCTCAGGAGATCGATCCTGCCTCGGACCAAACAATCTCCCTCCTTGTGCTGATCCTGTGAGTTCCCCCCAGCACACAAAACACTTCAATGCCCTACATGGGGCTCACTAACATTTATCTCTTTTTTTTTTTGGATAAAATTTCTCATGGCACCCATCCCATGACCTGAGAATGACCCCTGCAGTTGTTAAGACAAAGCACAGACACGGTAAGAACCCAATTTTGGAGAGGGAGGAACGCACCTTTGCACCTTTTGGATGTCACCCTGGTTTGGAACTCATCACACCGACAATTCCAGCCTGTTCAAAAGCCCAAAAAATCTCCAGAGATCCTCTCTTACAACTCCTGGAGGAGTTGCTCAGCTGCAGCAATGCCCCAGCAGCGTTCTCTCACCCAGCTCAGCATCCCCAAATCAGCACACCAGGAGCTTGGCTCCTTCCCGTGCCATATGGGCTGGAAAGGATGGCGAGAGAGGGAAATTCTGGCTCCTCTGGGCCAGGCTGGCTCTGCTCTTGGCTCTTCTGGGGGATTCCCTTGCCAGAGTTTCCCTTTTCAGAATTGCAGGGTGCAGCAGGGCTCGCACACAGCTGCCAGAGCGCTTTCCAGGCACGGCTCCACCAAACTCCTCAGCTGCAAACGGCACTCATTCTCCTCAGCTCATTGTCTGCTGCCTTCCAGACTTCTCTAAAACTCATTACAAAACTTCCAGGCTTTGTAGGAGCTATAAAATTCCTTCCAGAACTTCACTGAGTTGCAATAGAGCCAGAGCACTCGAAGGGGGATGCAGTAACCAGAACAGCCCCAAATCCTGAAGAGATTCACAGGACCCTGTCCTTGGGATGCAGCATAAATTCATCCCAAATCATTCAGGCAAGTCTGATGAGAGTATACCCTGTGCTACTGGTCATTTAAAAAAAATACCTTTAAAAAAATAGATACCTTCAAAATAAAATACCTTAAATATATATATATATATCAAGTGTTTGCAAAAGCACAAAGAAAACAGCTAATGCTGTTTATAAAGTCACCATCATCTCCTAAGATTAAGTTAGTCAGGGTACTAGCAATTAGCCCTTTTAGCCACTTCAAATAAATACAAGTTTCAGGGGTTGTTACAATCCCACCAGATACGACTGTTCAATACAATTAACTCTGTGTACAGTAGTACACTGAATAATTGGCCAAAATAGCTCAAATCAGGTGTTTCAATCCTTTACTCCTAAAGGCAATAAAACAGATTAGAACCTGAAAATAAGGGGCATTGGCCTGCCTGGAGTGCAGCATTTAGCTGAGTGAAAATACTTGAGAGACGTCATTGGCAAAATGTAAAAACCCCATTTACTTATCCTCATCAATTATTATTTATTAGTTTTACTCATTATTCCTGTTACAGTACATAGGTTTGATTTTTTTTTTCCCCTACTGGAATACAAATTACTTCAGAGGACTCTCCTCACTCATTGGTGAAAGTCAGAACATTCTGAATTTAATTGGGTTTTTGTTGAATTAATAAATGTGGCGCATCCTGAATGAATCCATCTCCAAGAAATGGTAGAGAAACCTTACAAAATATTTTCCTTGCTAAGCAAGTAATTCACAGGACATTGATCAAATTCTAAATTGTTTAGAAATGTTCTTAACAAGTATTTTAATGGCCTAGTGGGGATCAGAATTTTGATAGTTTAAGCCTCAGATTTACTTTGCCAATGCTTTGTGGTTATTAGAATTAAAGAAAATTTTGCTAGGAGTTAAAATATTTGGATTTAACCTAGAAAACCTGGAAGACTGTATCACACTTCACACATTTAACCTACACACTGCTTAACTTCTGAATAAATCAATAAAATAATCAAATGTATAGTTAGAAACCATTCAGAATATTAAATAATGCAGGGTTACAGAGCACAAAATATGAATATCCCATTTAGAATCAAATTCCAACTTTGAAAGCTTTCCAATTCTTTTCAGTCCTCCCTTGCAATAAACACCAAATTATTAACTGTGAAACACATGAAGCATGTCTAGTTTTTTTCTCTATATAATTATGTGTGTGTATATCTATTTATGATCTGTACAATGACAGGATCTAAATGTGTCCTAAGCATTTGATCTATTAAAACTGCCATAAAAATGGAAAGTATTAATATTCCCATTAACAAAATATAGACTTGAGGCAAAGAGAACATTTAAATATTTATTTATGCTAAAAAAAAAGGTGTCACATATGAAAACATAGGCCAGCTCTTCTGAGCTGCAGTCCAGAGCTAACTGTTTTTGCCAAAAGTGAAGCACAGGAATTTTTTTTTTTTTTTTTTTTACTAGGGGAGGGGTCATAGCAAATGCTGATTCTGCTTTAAAGAACTTAAATTCTGTGAATGCTGACCCAATCAATTATGAGGAAGGGTCACTTTTAAAAAAGAAATATTGAAAAAAACCCACATATTTTAAAGAGGGAAAAATGGAGACAAAGATAGGTTTCAAAGATGAAACCTCATGCATTGAGAATGCAGCACTAATCAGACTTAAGAATATAAAAATACTGAAAATATTCTTTTGCATAAGTTTGGTGAGAACTATAAATAAATATGGCCCAAGTAATGAAAGGAAAAGCTTTGGAAGAGACACTTGAATTTAATTTGTGGGGCTTTGATGAGATATTTATCAGCAGAGAAGGTATTAATTCTATTCCACTCTAAAGGCATTCGTTCCTCAAACTGCCAGATAAAGGTGGACTTCAGATACAAATACGGTTTTGATAGTTTATTTTTCATTGGTATTTCTCTCTGAAAAATATCCTTGCCTGCTGGGGGAAGACTGCTGACTTCAGCAGTTTGATCAGAAAGATAATTAAAAGGAAATTAATCTTTTAGGTGTTTCACAGGCTGCTCAGACAGTTTGCATATTTGTCCTGGGGAAGAGCACACAGCTCAAATCTCACTGTGGAGACTTCCATGGATCCAAATCGGGTTTGGAGGGGGAAGGTGACAGCCTTGGGCATTGGCACGAAGGCTGAGAGGGCAAATACTTCCCCAGCATGGATTTCCTTCTTTAATATGGGCAGCTTTGTCCCCAGCCATCAGCTCTCTGCTCACATCCCCTCTGATGAGGCTCCAAATTCCTCACAGGGTTATCGGAGCTGCAGCTCCTTCAGGTGCTGAACCCACACAGCCACATCTGTATGGCCACCACCACCATTCTGTGATTGGATCCCTCTTTAAAATGCATCCTTCTGATTTGCTTTGATTATTTAAAATCTTGCAGCAAATTAGCTGAAGGCGTGAGCTCGTTAGGTTTTTGGTAGCCTGTGTTGCAGGGATGAATTTGGGGATCTGCTCATTCTCTCTCACCTTTATAGAGACAGAAACAAAACCAGAACCAGCTGCTGCCACCCTTTGGGTCCATCCTACACCAGCACATTCCACCCTTTTAGCAGTGGAAATCCCAGCAGTTCTGCTGCAGGGCACCAAGAACTTCTGGCAAATGAAGTGAAGACAGCAAATATTTCCTGGGGCCACTTTTGAGGACATTGTGACATTCAGACCTTGTCACCTACTAAAAGGGGGACAGATGCCACATCCAGCAGTGATTCCAACAGGAAGGAGCTTCTGCACAATGTGAATTGTAAACATTTGGATTTCAGACTGCTGAAAGTGTATGTTCTTGGTTTTGTTTAATATTAAAAGCCCCTACACTCTAAACTGACAGATAAAGAACCTCCAAAACTTCCTAAGTAGGATGCACAAAATGACTTAGACCTGAAATTAAATGGATGCTTAAAAATAATAATTTAAAACACTTGCAGTTTTGGAACTATTTAAAATACAGGTACAAAGATAGTTTGGTTCTCATATACCCTAACCAACAATTCATATAATTCACTCTTTGAAAGTACTCAGGGAAAGTAAAAATCTTTCAGAAGACATTAACCTTCCTAAAATAAATTTCATAGAACGGGTTACTTGAGGTCTCAAGTAAACAAATAACAAAAATATGATTCTTCAGCAAGTTCTTTGAGCCTCCAAATCAATCAACATTTGGCAGCGTTTCTCAGCTGTTCCTATGAAAAGCCATGTACAGATTGCAGAAGCATCAGTGGCTCTGATAAATCTCACTATGCTAATGAGGTTGATTATTTTCTCTCTACAGATGAGAGGAATATTGGCATTTAGGCAGTAAACTGTTATTAGCACATTCCCAATAAGTGTTTTTTTATTTTCCAACCCGTCTGACTGAGCTCGTCTATAAATCTCACAGGATTTATGGACATCATGAAATCAGCACCTTCCTCTGGCTAAGTTCTCCTCTGAACCACACTCATATCAAATCTGTTGAAATGGACCTGTTGGGTCCTGTGTTTCTCTATAGAGCAAAAAATCCTGTAATTATTCTTCCTTCTGACTTTATATTTGCACCTCCTGATAGAATACAAGAAATCTGCAATTAAACTCTGTAAGAAGAAACGCAATGTATTTTGTTATGGCCATCTAACTACATGATAGTTATTAGATTAAAAAAAATCTAAATAAATGGGTTGGAGCCACATAGACTAACTGTCCATGCTCATTTATCCATGCTCAGTTCAGAATTGTGCCAAGAACAAAGCAGGAAATGCAGGTTACCAACAGGCTAAGCTCAGCCACATCCACTACAATGAAATTGCTTTCAGCTCCACTATCAATCATAGGAAAAGTATCTAAACAAATTGTATCTGCAAGGTTGAAAGACTTCAACGGGAAGGCAACAGGAGCAGTGATTTAATCTTTCACCCCCAAATAACTGAATTACATGAATTGGTGCTATTATCCTATATCATAATACACTTTAGTACACATAGGGCAATGAACATTAGGCAGAAGTATGAACTCCATGATATTACAATATATGATGGTAGAGAGTGCAGAGTAGAGGAGCAAGGCTGGAACAAATAAAAGTTAGGGACAGAATACTTCAATGTCAGAGAAATAAGTAAGAGAGGCATCCTAGAGAAAAAAAAAAAAAAATACTAGACAAAAACAACCAATATTTCACCACCATTTGGCAAAGAAAATTAAAAGCTCCATGGATTAGAATGGATATTTAACTACTAAAAACCTGGCTGAGGATCATTACTTGTGCAAATGCTAATTACAGTAGTGCTCATACACATACACTGAAATTCCTCACCAGAGAGCCAACTCAACCACTCCAGCAAAGTTCCTCCTGAGCCCACGTGGCCAGAACTGCCTCTGCCAGGCTTGAGAATGAATTCATGCCATGAACATTGCCTAAACAGACACAACCCTGGTGTACAAAGGGTGTGAAAGCCTCCAGCTCACACAGTAAGGCCTCCAGTCACAGGAGTCTCAAAAACCATCACGAGTATGGTTATAGCTCACAGCAACCCCTCCACAGTGATCCACAATAAAATTGATCCATAATCATCATTGAACCATAATCATCACTGAGCCATAATCATCATTGATCCATAATCATCACTGAGCCACAATTAAGAGTAATCAAAGAATATCAGTAATCTAAAATATAAATAAAAAAAATTAAAAAAAAAAAAAACAAAAAAAAAACCCACACACAGCATTGTCACCTGTACCAGGATCCCCATTCTGGCATCTGGGACCCTCTCCTGTCTCAGGGATCCCTTTTATCCGAAATGTCCCTCCCACCTGGGCTCCACCCCCTGAGCAGCCCCCACCCCACACCTGCAAATCCTTTGCCCACATTAACTCCACAATCAGCACCTGACCAGCACCTGAGTGGTTTTGCACAGAGAAAATGAATTATTGGGGGTCAACCCCCATCAGTGACTGGCATTAATGGATTCCCCTGAGTGCTCCAGGAATGGGGGAACAGTGGGATCAGACTGAGAAAGGAAGATCCACAAGAACCTCGGGGACTTTAAACACCCTTTTTAGCACTCAGATAAACCACCAAGCTGCAGCTGAGGCTGCTGAAGCTCCAGACTAAGCACAGTGAAGACTGATGGCTCTGTTTATGTGCCTTTTCTGGACAAATCTCAGGTCCCAGAGGGGAATTATTTGTTTCCCAATTTGCTCTGGAGTAGAGGCCAAAAGAAGTTGTTTCCAGACTCCGATTTTCTCTCATAGTTGTGTGTTTTGCTGTTGGCCAAAGTGACAGCTTGGCTGTATCCACACTCTAAAGGAACATTCACTTCATGGAGCCCAAAAAAAAAAAAAAAATATAATTACAGATACTGGCTGGTCTCAGAGAGATGCAAAAGAGTTTTTGTACAGCCCAAAATCAGTGTCTCACTGCTGATTATCCCACTTCTGGGGTGCCTGGACAGGAGAATGAAAGGTGTTTAACAGCCAAAAGATATTTAGGAACTCAAGGGGGAAAGGACCAAATTGGGAAGCAAACAACAATCAAGAACTCCCTGATCTGATACAACGTAAGTTCTTCTGTCAAATATGTACACAAGTGTAGTGTCTTTTAAATTCTGGCAATATTATTTTATGCGAAAATTTTAACTCTGTGCAAATGATAGCATAATGTTCTATAATCAGTACATATTTTTTATTTATGGACAACCCCAGTTCCACTTATCTATGAGATACTCATCTTAATAGCCTCAGCATCACCAGAGTGCACAGAAAAGACCCAAAAGCTGGGATTTTTCTGCCTGGCTGACCCCTAGGATTCCTATGCTCCTGCAATTCGAGGTATCCAAGCTGGACACTGCACAGCAAGAGGGCCTCAAAACTGCCAGAGATGCTGACAATTAAAGCTTCAGGAGCCAATCTTGGAAAGGGCTCTTTTGATGTCTTCTGCCTGTCTTATAGGCAAATTACCTTTGATAATCTGGACGCCTGGCTCAGAACATTAGAAAATCAAAGTTAGTTCCCAATACATCAAACTTTAATTTAGACAGAAATGCCTCCCTCAGAGTTGAAATGCTCTTAGTACATGGGTAGCCTTAATCTTGCATGTTCCCCTGGTTCAAAATAATATTTCATCCTTAGCCTTTGCTGAGAGTTAAAAATAAATGCTGACAATTATAATTATGTACAAGTGAAGATAAAAGCAGACTCCATCAGACTTTCTTAACCAAAAAACATTCCACCCATTTGGGCCAGTTTGCTTTCTGCAGCTGGAGAGGTGAACGGAAGGAAAGGTGAAAAGTTAACCTGGAAAAGATGTTCAAGAGCAAACTACAAAGCTTCTGAAAGATTTCACCTGTGAGTTCTTATAAAGTAAAGGAAATATGCTTCTTAAACCGGGCTTTCATTGTTTCTTCTCTGAGGAAGAGAGGGGAGAAGTTTAATTAAAACATTGAAACACGGCCTAATTATGGTACAGCAGAAATATCCACTACATATTGCATCTATAAAATTATTTCTAGTGTAGACATACCCTTATGGAGAGAGAGGAAAATGTAATTTCAGATAGACCTGACAAAAGAAGACAACAAGTCTGAGGAGCAATCCATCCTGCACCCTGGACAGTGAAGCTGAAATGGATACACGAGCAGACAGAAGGATGCTGCTGCTTCAAAATATTGCCTTGTCTTGGTTAAAGAGCTTTTCCATGTTGGGTTTTTTAATTGACTTCCAGTTTAAAGGAAGCAGAAATCCCTCAGCCACTTTCCACAGGAGGGTGAAGAGGCTCGCTAAAGCCTTGCTGTTTATGTTAATGAGAGAGTAACTCAATTTACTTGAGTACTGATCAATGCTAAACAATCAGAGGAGTTCATGTATTATGTATTTCAGAAGAACCTGTGCTTTTTAGTGGAATGTCACGAGGTTAAACTACTGGTAGACACCGCCTCCCTTGAGCCCAATTTCTGCTCCAGCGCTTCCTATCCACATAATGAAGAAACAATAGCAAAATAAAGCATTGTTTGGAACACGTAATGAACTGCTCTCGTAAACTCCAACCTTCACAAGTCATTATATGTTACAGTTTGATGCAGCAGGCAATTCTCTGGCCTCCATTTGCTGGCAATGCCCACAGTCCTTTTTACCATGTCTCAGTAATTATTGATGGAACAATTGTCATGGCTTGCCCCGCTAATACCGGTGCATTAGCAGCTGGAAGGGTTTGGTACAGATTTCCTGGCAGAAATCCTGCCTCTGCTCATCATCCCTAACTGTTACTTGGGGAAATATCCCAAATATATAACTTTCAACTCGTCTGTTCTTCCTGTCATTGACTGTTTTCTGCGGTCTATTCGATTCTCTTACACTAAATTGAGCTACAAATACCCAACACTTGTTTTTGGTTCACAGCAATTCACGGGAAAGCTTTGTTTGATTTTTAAGTCAAATGAGACCATTTCATACTCATAACTAAAAGGCAAAACACTTTTGCATTCCTTTGCAACATTCTGCTGATGGGCACCTGTGAGGGCTGTTATCCTAAATGATAACTCAATTACTACACAGCAACAAAAATCATACTTAAATTCAATCAGTAAAGACAGAGACGATTTATTTCTTTTTTGTTACCATGCACATGGGATATTTCACACTAACAGCTCCTCTTGAAGCTACAGAACTGCTAATAATTATACTTCAAAGCCCTTTTTTCTTGGTTTTTGACCTGTAATCATTCGCAAATACAATTTGGAATAAGTTACCCAAAGTTTGTGGAATCACCATTCCTGGAAATATTAAAAAATAGCTGGAAAAGGCTCTGAGTGCACCAAAGTTTGCCAAGCTTTGATTGGGTTTTGGGCAAGAAGACATCTGGAGATCTTCCATATCTTAGGTCATTCCACAGATCTTTCATAATAATCAGCAAAATCACCTTCACCCTGCACACCCAGGGCACGTGAGCAAAATGAAATGAAAAGAGGTGAAGTTGTGGAACAGCTCTGTGTGGGATCTGGCTCAGACAATTCACTCAGAAAATTACATCTGCTAACAATGGCTTTTAGACCTGGGAGAGACGGAGAAGGGATGATACCACAGAACATTTATTGAAATGTTCCGAGGCATTAATGCCACTATTTATATATCAACATACATTGCAAAGGTTACTTAACATCTCCTCAGATTAGTATGTTGTTCAGAATGAAATTAAAATTTATGACTGGGATTTTGAATAATTTATAGATATCACATACCAGGGTACTCGAGAGTTTCTATTCAGTGGAATGAATACGTACATCTAGATCAAATACATAATATATAGATATGGAATTAATTGCATACAGAAAGAAAGGCAAAGAAGAGAGGCTGATGAAAAGGAGAAGCGGGTGCATATTCTGCTGAACACAGACAGAAAGCATTGCAAGAAATGGGTCACAGAGAAAGAATAACAGAAAATCACAAAATACATCATCAGAGATCTATTCAGAAGTGTAGAAAATGGAAAAATGGAAGAATGGGAGAACCTAAGAGACCTCCAAAGGGCAGGAGAAGGGAAGAGCCATCCCAAGAGCTGCAAGGCAGCCAAGATCTCCAAGAACTGGAACAGTCAGAGCCTTTGTGCCTCTCTGTGCCCATTTCAGGGTCGGGGATCAGCCCCATGGAAGGAGCTCCTGTGGGATCTGCTCACCCTGGTTCAATCTCACCATGCAGGAAAGGATTCTGTGAGCAGCTCAGAGTCTGTGTGCTCAGCTCCTGCATTGTTACCTCAGCCCCTCAAACTGCAGTCTGAAGGCTCTCTTTGAAATAATCTGGTAGAAGGCAGGATTGCTCATTATCTTTAGCAGAGATGGTTAATTAAAAGCAGTGTCAGAGCACACTCTGACTATCCCAGAGTCAATTTTCAAGGTAAGGTGTATCTCACACCGAGGACAGAGAGCCCTTTTAACAGACAATTTTCAAGATAAAGTGCAAGACTTTGGGCAAACCAGTGTCATCTGCTCTGCACTTCAACATTCCTGCAGCCTTCAGCTCCTTATTTATGTAATTACACATTTTCACTAATAAGCATTAGCTCATATTTACTGCAACTGCATCCTTGATTCTGATTATCAGTCGTGATCTGTGTTGGGAACTCGCAAACTCAACGTAATTACAACTGTTTGTAAAAAGATAGCATTTGTGCTCACACACAGGACCCAGGGAAAAAAAATATTGATTTATAGGATGGCAGCATCAATAATCTTCATAGTAATTAAAATCTTATAAAAGTGTGTAATCAGGGTTGGATCTCCCTGCAGCATTTGCTTCCACAGCCCTTGAAATTGTTGTTAAAGGAATCCACCCCCCCTCTATAATTTTAACAATTTACATTTTAAAACCCCACCCTTAAAATTTCAAGGTTCAGGATCACTATTTAAAACAAACATTCTTTTATTTCCACAAGATGAGGTTAATGTATTTCCAAGGAGACACTACTTTTGCAGATGGCTTGAATTAGAGAACTGCTACAGTTATCATTATGCAGCTATTCAAATAGAAAATTTTAGAACTTGGCAAAAAGGAGAAAAATAACATCTTACGATACGCTGTCCAGACTCAATGCAGGCAGGCGGGGAAAAGAGAACATGTAAAAGCCAAAATGCTAAAAATAATCAAGCAGAATAATGCTGGGAAATTTGAAAATTATAAGTATGCCTGACATTAAAATATGAAATTCATACAGCCGAGGTAGGGAAGAAAAGCACAGTGGTAGGATAATTTACATAGAAAAAGGAATCTGAAGTCTGAACAACAGGCAGGATAGAAATAATGCTGTGTGAAATTCAAGATCTAGAGGTGCAAAAGAAGTCAGATTTTTTTTTTTTCCTTTGTCTTTCTGTAGTTTTTTTTCACATTGTGCTGAGGACGGATCCCAATGTACAATCGAATACAGACACATCAAAGTATGCAAAGTGTGAGGACTCAATTCCTGAATATTTATGCAGTGAACCACAAGCCATCCCAAAAACTGAAAGACAAAATGCCACTGAGCTAGCCAACAACTTCAGAAATCTGATTTATCTCTGCTGAATTTTATTGTGAGAAACAACTT
Source organism: Malurus cyaneus samueli (assembly GCA_009741485.1). Classification (NCBI taxonomy): domain Eukaryota; kingdom Metazoa; phylum Chordata; class Aves; order Passeriformes; family Maluridae; genus Malurus; species Malurus cyaneus. The sequence continues at coordinate 16,142,951 of CM019238.1, read as the reverse complement.
CACAAACTCATACACTAATTTGTGTCTTCAAAGAACCTTCACTCTAATCCTTTTCTGGGACTTCCCTGGTAGTGAAAAAGTGTTTAAAAGTCTTCATTAAGGCCATATAAATAAATGGCAATGTCACAAAAACAGTAAAGAGCAATTGACAGAGGCAAAAAGAACTGGAAACAAAGGTGGGAGTCAGGTCAGAAATTAGATTAACTTACAGATTTAACAAAGAGACTTTCACAAGTCTTCCAAAAGTTTTTAATTTCTATAATTTATCAGTGCAATTTACTTTAATGCATTATCTTTTTCTTCAGGTGGCAGGCAAATGGAAAAAATAAAAAGCAATTTAAGTATAAAATCACAGACTCACAGCACCCTTGATAATGGACAGATCCAGTGGGAGCAGAGTTAGGTCAAACCTCATCTGTTCTCAAAATCACAGCAATGTGCAAATGAGTGCAATAAAATGGTCTATTTTTAATATAATGATGTCCTGTCTGCAGAACGCGATAATACAGGATAGACCTGAAACTAATCTTAGAATACTTCATTTACTGATTTTTCCATAAAAAGTAACTGCAACAATTAGCAGTTTAATACATTTTCATTCATGGGCAATGAAGAGAGGTCTTGTTCACATTTGATAAGAGCATAAAGCAGATCTGAGGCAATGTAATTAACCAGTTATACTAATTATTAGATTAAAGTTGTCTCTTCAGTCATAACTGCTGTTTTGTAATTTACCACCTGAAATAAGTTTATCTGCTGTCACCACATTGCTGCAGCACAGGATGCTGAGTTTATTATGTGGTTTTGTCAGAAAAATATCAAAAAAAAAATAAATAATCATACAAAGGCTCCCTGTTCTCAAATTTCCTCTTCCAGAATCCTACAGAAACATGGATAATGATTTAAGGATGAACAGACATGCTAGAATCCAGACACAAACATGAACCTTGCAGATGTGGCTAACTTGTATTTTCTAGAATTCTTTGTGGGACTAGCCTTTGTAAAAATGGCTGAAAAAAAAAATCAAAATACGAAGTTGCTCTGAAGTTTTAATAAAGATCTTCTATTCCAGAAGAAGGGAAAAAAAATAACCAATAGCTTAATTACTATTTTAGAGCCTTTCTCACATGTATTTCTCTTGACAGGTATGACAAGGCAATCATTAAATGCAGCCCCAAACACAACAGAAGTAAAGACTGTCAAAGCAAACAGATTGATGCCTCTTCCTGAGGACAAGCAGAGCAATATTCTGTTTACATTCACCTAATTTTTAAAAGCCAAAGTAAAATATTCCTCCTACGAGTTCCGAGAATCAGTGTCTCCACAGATGCAAAGGTGATAAGAGGAAAAGTGATTTGCCTTGACCTTTCTAAATGGCTCTCTGCGTGTTTTGTTTTGTTGTAGGTTATTTTGTTTGGTTTGGAGCTTGTTTGGGTTTGTTTTTTGTTTTGTTTTTTGTTTGTTTTTTTAAGTTTGAAAGGCATTAGGACTAAAAATAGAACAGGAATGATGCTGTAAATACTAAGAACTGGCAGTTTTCTCCCTGCATCATTTGTCCTCACAGGTTTTGTTTTGTTTTTTTTTTTTAAAAACAAAACTTGCTGCCTTTTTCATTTTGAAGCTGAGCTGTACAAGGTTTGATAGTTCAGTTGCTTCGTTTGTTATCAGGTGTTGATTCCAGGCTCCCACCACCAATGCACACAAATGTGCACCCCAATCAGCTGCCATAAATCAATTTATTTCCTGGGGCTGCACACCCCTGCCCAGCAGACACCACAGACTGAAAACACCGAGGGGCGACTGCAACCCTTGAACTTGGGGAGCAAAAATAAAGCAATGTCATAGCTTCAACCTCCCACTGATTTCCTTCCCATGCCAAACACAATCTGATTTTTAAGCTGACCACTTTCCTGTTGTAGAGATCAATCCAAGGGCATGGGAAGGAGACAATAATACAAACACAACCTCAAAAGGTGCTGCGGGAAAACAGAGATTTACACTTTCAGCAAACACTTTCCTTAGAGGGGGATACAACAAACATGCTCTTAATGATTGAAATTATCTATTCCTGATCATTTTGATTGCTGATTAAGAGGAGAAAAGGCAGATATGAGTGAAGTTTGAATGGGGAGAAGCCAAAACAAAGACCATGTGGCAACAGGGAGAACTTGGCGGCCAAAGCTGCCTGATCTGCCTCCGAAAGTGGGACAAGGCAGGGCCAGCTGCTCTTAAATCTCAGGTAATTATCTTAAGACCTTCTTCTCCCCCTTCCCCCTCCTCTTCCCTTGAGCTACAACAATAAAAACTTTTAAATGCATATGCAAATAAATAATTTAACTAAATCACTTTGATCACCAGAAACTGTTAGTTAACATTAGAATGTTTCAGCTGAGAGAGATTCAGAGAGATTAATTTGTCTTCCACTGTGCACAACAGCTATTCAAAATCCTCTAAAGACCAGGCTGTGTTGTAATGAAGCATATTTACAGCTTTCTTTATATTTTATTTAGCAAGTAAATACTCTGGCATTTTCAGACTGGAGGAGCCTTATTTGTTTTCATGGGACGCATCTTCCCAAACCCCGGCGTGCGCAGGCGGCGCCGCTCAAAATCAGCCAAGAACCACTCGGGGAATCCTCGCCGTGGCTCTCCAGATTTTTATATCACATTTTAATGCTCGTGGATATTAAATTTCCTACCCAACCACACTCTCAGATTTGGGAGAACATCACAATGCCTTGCTGAGTGCAGCTCTTAGCCCCACTGTGCCTCCCAGAGACCAATGCATGCTCAAATCGTTCGCTGGAGGACAATTCTTCCACACCTCAACACCACAGAGCTAAATGGACTATAAAATTACCAGAGGGCTACACACCATTACTCTTTAAATATCCTGGAGTAGAACATTAATGAAAGCTGAATATTTATGCGGATTCCAGGATCCTCATTTATGTGTGGAACCCTTTGGTGGGCAGTTCCATGTCAACCGGGACATTGCACTTCAAAATAAATGGAAAATTACACTTGAGAGAAAGTGAATTGAAAATAAAATTCATCTCTGCACCTTCCAAAATGGACATTGGTGTTTCACATGGCTATGAGAAGAACAACAATAGAGGAATCAGACGCACCCTATCAAACCAGGATTCCATCCTGAAGGCCTCTCTCTTCTTGTATCCAACTGAATTCCTTTAGATGTTTTCCTGCCAAAACCTTACAGGAATTCTGCTCTCTTCAGGTTTCTTTAGTCAGAGAACTTCATTTTAAAACAGACCCTATTAGCCATTGGCACTAATCTCCATTTTATCTTCTTCAAGGAGCTGAGCAGATTTAAAATCTTTCTTCGCCCCCAAATTTGTACATACATCTCAAAGTTATATCTAATTGCTGTAAGAAACAGTTATGAAAAGTAGCCAAATAATTTAATATAGCCATTATTTTGTTCTTTCTTTTCCCCAGTGAGACCTGCTGAGCAGTGAGGTAGAAATCTGCCAGCCCTGAGAGAAGTTCTGATTTAAACTCCTCTCGCTTACTCATCTGCTAACCAAAGACCTGCAGTGGGCACATTCTGACACAAATCAACAGAGAAAATTGTTCATATCCACTGAAATTGTATTTTTCATCAACCTGTGCATCATGACTTTAGACATCCTCCAAATAAGCTCAAGTGTGTGTTCTCTGCCATGTGTCTTTTCATTGAAAATAGAGATAATAAGTCACTTTCATGTGACAGTACTTTTGGAATTTACATCTCTTCAAGGAATATTGTAATAGCATCAAAAAGTCCTCGGTGGAGATGCACGCTTTCATGTCTTTAAAGACATCAAGTATCATCAACTCACAGAGTCTCAACCTCCCAAAACACAGCACGAGGAGGTATCAGTGGGTCTGGGCTAATTACAGACACTCAAATCATCCCAAAACTCCAATCTTACTTTAAACTCTCTTTCTGGATTTCACATTCACACCAATTTGCAGTGCACATTCTTTTTTATTGAACAGCAGGATTCATTAAATGATATTTAGATTATTAGTAGCTAAGTGCAGAATTACACATTTTATAAACATTTATCAGAAGTAGATTAAAAAAAAAAAAAAAAATCCTGGTGCAGATCTGTGTCTGCAGCTGAATGCTGAGATTATGAAGGGTAGAATAATTCACCACAATTCTCATGGAATATTTCCTATGGAGAAGGCTTAAAAATGAAGACTTATTTCATGACAATGACTAAAAAAATCATGGGCCAAACAGAAGGTGCCACTCCCAGCAGTCAAGAACTACAAGAAATAGCATTTTACAAACTCCCAGCTTTCTATTTCAGTCTAAAAGAAACCAGTAGATTTTTATTCCCCCAGGCCATAATTAGTAGTAAGCGGAGGAAGCTCATGAATTGAAGACATAACAATTGTGATTTTCATAATTAAGGATGAAATTTTAAACATGGCTCAGATTGAAAAGACGGTGAAAATGAAGATTAGACTAAAATGATTTCAGAAAGATTTTCTAATCCTTAAACCAATGTTATACTGAAACTCTGTCGTTTGCTTTTGGGGGTAAACCCCATATTTTAAGAATAATATTTAATATTTAATAATCATATTTTAAGAACAATAATAATTAAAAATGCAAACAAAAAGTCAGTTTGCAAAGTTCCTTTTCACACACATTTCCAGTCAGTAACTGCAGCAAATATGTTTTTGTATACAGGATGCCATCAGAGAAAGTATCATGATGTGGAAGATTGCTTAAAGAGACTGTCATCTCAAAAGTGAGGGATATAAATCGTGCTCCTAATGTGATCTGAAGGAAGGAAAATCCCCAATATGCACATCTTTATTCCCAGGAGATCGGCTGAATTGCAGCTCTGCTTTTCCTCAGCTCATCAGAGAACAGCAAGACAAAGTGTGTCTGTAAACGCTGCTGACAGCAGCGGGGCCAGGGAAGGCTTTTAAGGATGAACATTTCAAATTCTGAGTGCCAAATTCCTTCCTGCTCCAAACTGGGGACAGTTTTATTGGGATCAGCAGCATTTACACCTCGTGCCAGCTGAGAGGAGGGAATTCAGCCTGGCTCTGTCCTCGTGTTCTGAACCCGTCCCTGACTCTTCTAAACACCATTTTTTTGTTCAAAGTGTAAGGCATATGTTTAATTATCAGAATAAATCGTTAAGGAAAGCAAAATTACTGCTGAATATCCCTGGAAATACAATTTCCAAGAGATTTTTTATTCCCATGTGATATGTGATTAATCTTTGGTTTATTATTTTGCCAGGCAGCTATTAATTTTATTACTTTGGAGCAGGGCAATTTGTGTGAGAGTTGATTTAAAATGCCATTCAGCTATATACTAATAATAAATACTGGTATTGCTACAGCTGTCAAACGCTAGCCTGAAATTAAAAAGGGAACATTTTTGGAGGTTTTTGACAAATACTGGTGTTGAAAGTGTATTATTAGCTAATAAGTTTCAAATAAGGAACTGTATTTATCATTCAGTCATTAAAATGTGCTTTTTTTTCTCATATATTATCCAACTGGTAGCAGACAAATTATTTTGTTGTTATCACTGTTGCACAATGGTTTTAAAAGAGGTAATAAATAGAGTGGTCACAATCATTTTTTTTTTAAGCTTTAGAAGCCAAAGAGAAGACAAACACAAACTTGCCAATGTGTCTTTGCTAAATAACACTGTGATGGAATTAAGAATGCAGTATTCATACTTTTGGCTATGTTGCATACTCAAAAGATCAAATAGCTTTATGCTTCAATAAATAAGAAATTGAAAAATGTTTTTGTCTGCATATACTGAGCTGGAAACCCAAAGACAGCAGCAGAGAAACCCCAGGGTGTAACCCTGGTGTGGCTTTAATAAACAAAAGCTGAAGAGTTTCAGCAGACAAAAGTCAAAGTGCTCTTGCTCTTACAAAAAGAGAAAAAAAAAAATACAAAACAGTAAGAAGCTAATAAAACATATCAGGATTAATTTATGTTGGAGGAATATAAGTAGAGGAAATTGGATGAATCCCCTTTCTCAAAAGACCCAACTTTGATCCTTAAAATCTTCCAGTAAGTTTAAATTAACTACAAGTAATCGCTATTCACCACTGCAGCCTTTTCTCTGCCCTCGAAACCTCACTTAAGGCTTTGATCTCATTGGTGCCAGGATAATTTCATTTTGCTTAAATATTACAGATTGCTCTGATAAAGTGTTCCTGTGCTTTTCTATTTTACAGGTTTGACACGGACAGCACCACACAGTGCAGCCACGAACTCAGAGCCAAAGCAGAGTCCATGGGTCACTCTATCTATGAAGATACTATTTTGCTGAAAAATATTAAGGTTTCCTGATCAGTTTATTAGCCCTGTAATTATCCAAAGCCAAGCCAATTATGTCAGAAAAAAGGACAAATTGCCTTGGCTGATGTTAAATTGCTCCAACCAGAAAGTCCTCATTGTCACGCTGACTGGCCAGCAAAAATTTACCTTTATATTTTTTATGATCCTGAACCTAACCAAGTATGAAGGAACCTTTAGGGAAGAGGCCATTAAAATGCAATTAGATATTTGTTCATTCATTCTATTGTCCAGCCTCTTTCCACAGCAGCTGCAAAGGTTTCAGGCAGAGAGAAAAGAACCAAAAGTTTGAAAACTTCTTTCTCCACGGGCTGGGGTGAAAATGTCACATCAGGAAACAGGACCCACACGTCAAAGTGATTCTGTCAGAGCTCGTTTTGTTCCTGTTATTGTGAAATCAAACACAGCCATCACAAACTGGAGGCAGGATAAAAGGATGATTTAATCCTGGCGCTCTTACGGAGCCAAAACTTGATTATGGCAGAGGTTTTCACAGAACAAGGGCTGGGGAAATATGCAAGCCACATAAAATAAAATGATACAAATAAAAAATAAAATACTTTTATTGCTAGTCTGTATATGCACTTTTCAGGAGTCCATTTAAGTGTCTCTTTTTATTTCAGAGCTACAACTGACAATACTTGTAATAAATCCAATAAGCTGGGCTCTGTTCCATCAGCCAGTGGCTGTGACAGTAATTGTCTTTCTCAAGAGAGACTTCCAGGACAAACAGAACTCCTGACTTCTAAAAGAAATGAAGAACGAGATTAAACATTATTGAGTTCAATGACAAAATACCAGTTAAGTTCAGTAAGCATAAGCACATCTCCTAAAGAAAAAAAAAACCAAAAAAACCAAAAAAACAAAAAGGGAAAGGCCACAGGTTTGAAATACAAACTGTGTTTGTGCACTGCTTTTTTCACTCTCTTATAAATGTGACTTTATTCTGGAGAACACACATGATTTCTATGGGTTTATATGATTTTATATCAGATTTTGTTAAGAGAACCTACAACAAACAACTTCTAACTTCTTACCTTAAATTTAACCAGATATTTTTCCAGGAAAAATCTGTTGGAACACTATACACGAGAAAAATGAGAAAAACCTCTTCAAAAAGTATTGTAAAGATGGAAAAAGCCTTGAAAGTAGACTCTGAACATACTCTTGGAAATGCCTACCTTGTCTTTATTTATTTTCTGTTTGAGTATGGGATCTGATACTTGAGCACTAAGAAATGATTTTTCTCTTTGTACAATGCCTTCAGTTGATGTGGTGGTGCCACAGAGATGCCAGTGGGAGCAAGGAAAAAACCACTCAATGACTTTGTTGCTCTGAGTGTTTCAGCACAACAAATCATAATAAAAATCCCGATATTACTGTCATTAAAGAATTTTCTAAAGATATTATTTCTTTCCTCAAACACATTAAAAAAAAACAAACAAACAAAACCCCTCCTTCTCACAGCACAAACACAAATCTATATCAGATTCTTCTAATTTGGATTTGGATTCAGTTTGTGCTTTAATTGCAGTGGCCCAGATTGTAAATCTGTTCTATGTGAGATGGCAAGTTTATTTCTATATGATATCTATAATGCAAATACTGTCAGTGCTGAAAAAATTAGCCTTTTTTTGTTCAGTCAGATCGTGAAGTATCATCAACTACACCCATCTGACAATCCTCTAGTGAAGGGAAAAAGGCAAAATAGTAATCAAAGACAGATGATATTACAATCTCATGCTGGATGTTTGACTACCATGAAAAGAAACATCTTCCAAGTACTTGTGGAAGTTGTAATGATGAAAATATGAAAAACCATGAAAAATATACAGAATGAAAAAAACATTTGGCATTGCATAGACTGAGCTGAGCTGCTGCTTTGCTGAGTGCAGAAAGGATCTTCAGCCTCTGTGTGTTCCCAGTTTATTCAAACTCAATCCAGTAGGAAAGTCAAACTTTGCTGCTATATTAGTGGGTATTCCCAAATATCTACAAAATATTTAAGGTCAGAGGATCTTCCTCTGTCCCAATAAATTTGGATTCAATGCTATCTGTCCATCAAGTAGATTGTGCAGTACCAAAATGTGCTCAATTTTTTCCACACTTGTTGCTCACCTGTAAGGAGTAAAGGTGGGGAGGCTCATCCAGCATGAGATTATAACACCATTATAACATAATTATTTTCATTATTAATGATAATTACTTCAGTGACACTTTCAGAAGATGCATCTAATTCCAAACTCCAAAAGGATTTTTTTTTCTTTTTTTTTTCTGTAATCTCAAGTGGCTCCTTTGCTTTTCCACCCCACCCCATTCCCTCCCACTGCTCCACAGGGACACTGAGCACATCCTCACATTCCCTCTTCCCCATCCTGTGCCCTATTTTCAGCCCCCAAACAGGCTATCTTGGCATCTCCCTGGTCACACCTCCCTTTGCTTGCAGTCTCACCACGCTGGATCATCCCCACCATCCTCTCCCCTAATCCTGACACCGAGTTTGTGCAAACTCCTGGAAATCCTGGAGCAGTCTGGGGCTGACACGAGCAAAACTCTAACAAAGAAGAACACTGAGCAAGCCCAAGTGTTTCTAAGAAGCTGCAGGAAGAACATGAGATAAGGAGGCAGACATCGGTGTGCAGGACAGATAAAGTGATTAAAGGATGGGCACTCAGCAGGAAGAGCAGTAATAAAACATATTTCTTTTTCTTTTTTCTTCTTCAGCAGTAATTCCAGGTGTTCTCTGAGATTTCTCGCCATGACAAACCTCACGTTGTTCCTTCAAATTCCCATTTGGTTATTTATCAGTTTCACTGACAAAAGACATACAAAAAATTTCTTTAGCAAAAATAAATAAAAAAAAAAAGATGGTATAAGTCCCAATGCATGAAATACCAGGTATTTCTTCCATTGTAGCATTTGAAATATCACATTCTGCAAAGCTGTAGTGGCTGCAAAGAGGATTTGGATGGTTAAAGGGTGCAGTTATCCAAGTATTCCTTCTTTTGTATTAATCTCATGAGTCTGCATATGTAGAACAACAAAATGTCATTCTTTTGAGTGAAACAACCCAAATATTCTTTGCTATCTCATTGTAATGGTTTCTGCATATGCAAAAGAAACACAAACCCGAGTTTTTCTTCTGGAACAAATATCAGACCTGTCAAGAACAGCACTTGATGTCAGGATGGTGAAGTGTGGATGAAATGACAGACCAACAGAGGGAATCTGATCAGAGATTAATGAGATGTGCTCCACGCAGTCATAAAAGTACTTGAAACAAGAAACAAGGAAATGGGAAAAAAGAGAGAAAAACAATTGGGGAGAGACGAGCTGCTTTCAGAGCCTTCTGCTGTGATCCTGTGGCAGATGAGTGATACAGAATGTTATCACTGAGAAATTTCAGAAATTCAAGAGCAAGTGGAGTGAACCAGAGCCCACCTTGAACAGGTGAATTCACCTTGGCAGAGCTCCTGAGCTGCAGCATTGGTTTGTTATGCAATATTCGGGCACTCTCTGTGTTTTTTGGCCTCACACCAGCTAAAGGCAGCCATGCATTCCCCTTTCACACACCCACAGCAGCTCCAGATATGGAACAACAGCCCCAGTGGCAGCAGCAGAGCTCCCAGCTTGCCAAAAAAACTCAGTGCTTGCCAAAAATTGGGTTGGGGTTTTTTGGAGCTGACCCTGTCCTTATGAAGGTGACAAAATGGGCCAGGGCTGAGGCTCCAAAACCACCAAAACCACCTGCAGCAGAGCACCAAAAATGCACAGCACAGGATCAGAAAAACAGCCCAGGATTTCTGTCCATGGGGCAGTGCTGAAACGTGGATATAAAACAAAATTCAATGTATTGCTGGGCTTTACCAGCACAGAAACCCAGCAGAACATCAGCCACATTTCACTGATGAGAAACAGGCACAGGGATCACCAACATCAGCCACAGATATTCCAGGAGATGTTTAACAGCAATTAAAAGGTGTCACCTTCGACCCAAAATACAGCTCAGATCAGTTTAACCAACCAGCAGAATGTGCCCTGGATAAAACCAGTTTAAAACCCCAAAAATGCCCATCTTGTGCATTGAATGTTATCCATTGTGTCCATGAAGATGTTGAAACGCAATGAAATAAAATGGGTTTATCCTGAATTTATGGATATAAAACAATAAAATTAAAGAAAACAAAGGTCATTCTAACAAAACTTCCCTATTTTAATGAAAAATCTATTTCAATTTACATTTAGGCAAAGTTTTATTTTTCATGAAGAAAATTGCAAGAATTATGATAAAATTGTGCAAGTTGAAATAACTCATCTGGCTTTTTAAGACATTTGAGAACATCAGGTTTTGTTTCTTTTGGAGGTCTCAATTGCTAATTTTTTTCCACCTCTAAAGAATAACTTCAGCATTTATCAACTTGGCCTAAATGTGAAAGTGAAAAGGGATAATTCACCACTCATTCTACAGAGAAACAAGAAATCATACAGAAAATAGAGACTGTGGGAGGTTGAGCAGAGCTGCTGGGTTGGCAGTCTAAACAGAACTAGGCTGTGAAAATACAAATATTAAAAAATTACAAATGAGAAGGATTATATTTGGAAGTTCTTGCCTCTTCTACCTTTCTTTAGGTGTGTGTAACACCAGTTTTCCTGATCAAGAGTCTTAATTTGCAAACAAATTCCAGTTCTGTTCTATGAATTACCAAAAACCACCTCTGCAGAGGCACAGTGATGGAAACTGAAATATTGTTCAAGTGCAGGAAATAAAATACACCCCCACAGTGAGACTCCTGGTAGATTCTTATTTGTTGCCATTGTTTTTCTTTCCCATAAAAATGGCCTTGGCTGTAAGCTTAAATTTTAAAAAATAGAAAGAAATAGCACATTTGCTGCTGTCTTGCATTTTGTACTGGTTTATTTATGGATTTTTTTTTTTTTTTTTTTTTACCTCACAAGTTTAATGGAATTTTTACTGTGACTTTATAGCTGTGTGATTTATAATACATCAAACAAGTCAAATCAATCAGTAAAGGCTTAAAAATCAGCACAGGTTCAGATGGCTCCTTTAAAACAAATCATTACAGCTGTTCCAACTCCAACATACATAACAAGGATTGACCACTAATGGGGGTTATTTTAAAATCTCATTTTCTTGGTAAGAAATGCTGCCCTTTGTATATAACTTTTTAACGATCTAATAAAACCATCTGCAGAAATACAACACAGAACACAGTTCTCCCCTGTATATATCTGCCAAGCAGCTCTTAAAATACTCCACACCATTCTTTAAAGGAAATCTAGCCCTGTTCTCATTGATGTGGAGAGGAAAATCTCTTTAAATACTCTATATTATTATTTAAATAAATAATAAATATGCTATTATTTAAACCCATACTCACCTTTAAATGTGCTGCACTATTCCTTAAATAAACTGCACTACTCTTCCAAGGGAACCTATCCATATTCTCCTCACTTTGAAAGCAAAATCAGCTTTTTAATTGGCACAACCCTTTCATTAAGATTAAGAAATAAGTATTCCTTTTATGCTCTAAATATGATTACATATAGGGGTGGCTCTTTCAGCTTAAAGGTAAGGAAATCCTGGCAGAAAGTGAGGTACATCCACTATAGATGGGAGACCAGCTTTAACAAAAACCCCCAAAAAAGCAGATAATTTTGTACCTGAGGGGTACTCGTGATGTAAAGGGAACTCCACACTTCAGTGACACAGAAATTTTGTGAGAAAGAAGGGGAGAGTGCATGCATCAATGATTTCTTGAAGTAATAACACTGCTAAAAATTTGGGCATTTAAAATTCTAATTCTGAAAGGGTTTAAATGGTAAAAATGGTCATCATTTTTTCTGGCCAGGATTTTGCTTTATGTCCGAGTAAGAAACAAAACTGATTTGACACTTCTAACATTTCATGCATTTTGGTTCTGAATTCACTTGTGAAAGAGCAAGTGGATAAAAATCTCTTTCATTATTCCTTCCTGGGAAGTTTTCACTACCTAATTACATTATAAGTGCTGGTGAATGTGCCAAACTATGATGGAAACAAAGTGAATAGACTGAAGGAAGGATTAGCAGCTAGTTATATGAATGCAAATGAAAGTAAAGAACTCTTTCATTTATTCCACTATTAAAAAAGTAGGGAAAAAAAAAAAAAAGAGAAAGAGAATAATTCTAACCCCCACACAAACCACACCAAAAAATCCTCTGTAATCCAAAGTATATTGAGTATCTTTTTTCTTTGCTTTTTTTCTCCCTTTTCACCTAAAATAATTTGCTTTAATGAAGTTGAGGGGATTACTGCACTAAGAGCTTTGCAAACAACAAGTTCTCTCACATTTTCCACCGAACACTGGGCTCTGCTAAAACTGTGTCATTTAGAAAACCATTTAGAAAATTCTTTATAAATATCCAATCTCTGGTAACTCTTGCTCTCCAGAGGTGTGGGACATCCATTCTCCCTTTTCCCTGCTCTGAAGTCATTGATATTCCTGATTCTTCTCAGCCCTGATGACCATGATAAGGCACTGCCATTCTCACTGTGCTTTTGAGCTTTTCATTTCCAGGTAACACAACTTTTCTGAATCTCTTTTTTAAGGAATCCCAGCTTTTAAAGCTGTGAGTTCATCACCATGGCAAACATGCACACCAGCTGAGAAATAGGCATAGAAATTTCAGAGATTTATTAAGAGTTTGATTTAGCATATCCTCCCCGAATGTTGCTCGTTTTTGTGGATTTTAAGGTTGGACAATAAAAGAAAAATAAGAAATGTAACTCTGCAACAACCTGAGGCTGCTCTCAGGGGATGAGTGACAGGATGAGAGAAAATGGCCTCAAGTTGTGCCAGGGGGTGTCCAGATGGGATTTTAGGAAAAAGATTCCTCACTGAGAGAGTGATCAAGCACTGGATCAAGCCACCCAGGGAATTGGTGGAGTCACCATCCACAAAATCATTCAAAAAAAGGTGAGGATGTGGCACTCTGAGAGGGGTTCAGGGCTGAGCACAGCGCTGTGGGGTTAATGGTGGCACTCAATGATCTTAGAGGGATTTTCCAGCCTTAACAATTCCATGATAAACTCAAAATGCACTCAGCTCATTCCCTAAGAGGTGTTTTTATTTCCACTGAGTGGGGTGAAGATACCACAGAACGGAGCCTGGGCAGGGAACAACCACCTTAACTGCTGTGGGGCTGCAGATCCCAGGGACCTGACTGAGGCTTAGATAAATATTTCATATTCCCTCGCTGGGGAGACAAGAAAATGCATTTCTTCTTTCCTCAGAGTTGTTTCATACCATATCTGCAGGCTCCCAGCTCTGTCTCGCTTTGTTTTCTCCTGGAGGACACAGAACTCTGGTGGCCTGATCTAAAGAGGATTTACAGGTGATGTCACAGCAACAGCACAACTCTCCCAATCCCACGTTTCCTTCTTTCAGGTCCTAATGCATAATAAAAGATGCTTTATGGCTCTGATCAAAAGCTCAGAGAGTTCCACGGTGAAATCCGGTGACTGCAGGTGAGTTTGACATTTCCAGAATGTGTCATGTTCTATTTGTCTTTCTGTGTTAGATTAAAGGAGCAGCAACCCTCCGACCGGAAATACATGTGTGAGGAAAATGGGGCCAGAATGGTATTTAAAATAAAATGTATTTATTGTTGTAATGTTTTAAATTTGAGCCTTTTAATTATTCATGCCCATCAGAAAACCATCCCAATCCAGCACCTGCAGTCTCTGTTTTTCACAAATCTTTCTTGTGAAATATTCAAATACTTCAGATGCCTAATAAAAATGCAGGTATATTATCTCCCTGTTACTTATCTTGAAAGGAGGATGATGTTGAGACAATAAACTGTTTAAAAATAAATCCCTTTCTGACAATGCACAAAACAATGGGGAATGTATTCATCTCCATTTGCCTTCCTTACAGGCAGTAAAAACTAACAGACAACACAGTCATCAGAATTACTTTGTGACAATTCACAGAGGTTTAGCTAATTCTTTTCAAGTCCATTTTATTAGTCAGGAAAAAAAAAAAAAAAACTAAGTCAAATCCTGATTTAATAAGTGGTGGATTTGAATAAATTACTCTAGTTCTGCGTTCATTGAACTTTAAACAAATTGTTCCCCAATCCATTGCCAAGCAACTAGAACGTATCCTTAGGAAGTTCAACAACACACTTTGATTAAATTCGTGGGGTGAACAAACAGTTTACTGGGAACTTCAGGATTAGGAAATGAAGATTTACCAAAGTGGAGTTTTCCTCATTAGTTCTATCAATCACCTATAAAAGAGGCTTATGATTGATAAATTGATAGAATCACATTCTGTCTGATATAATTTGTATTTCTGATCACGTGTTTGCCCAGGATGCTGATGACATTTTGGGACTGTTGAAATATTATAAACCTGTCTTGAGCTTGAGACAGCTACAAGAATTAAAGTCAACCCTTCTTATAAACACAGATGACAGAAAAACTGTCACTATAACAGCTAAGAGAGACTGGCATCTAAAAAATTACATTTGAGGACAGAAAAATGTACTTGTTAATGTACTTGTTACCATTAACTTGTTTTAGAACATGCATTAGCATGTTTTAAGTTTATTAACTTGGGTCTTTTAGGTTATTTATCTTGGGTCTGGAACATGAACAAGAGAAGGGACTGCAGACTGAGAGGGTCTCCATGAATCAAGGTAACAAAACTACCAACAGCAACTTTAGGTAAGGGTTGTTGAAAGTAAGGGTTTGGATATTAACTTTTTTAAGAGAAAATTTGGGGAAATTCCCACAGTATTTGGGAAAAATCCAGAGAGAAGTGAGGTTCAGACCTCCAGCTCTACACCTTTGCAATTATTACAGGATGATTTACTTGAAATTTCCTATTTTGGCTCATAGTTTGGATAATACAAAAAATTTATCCCAGTACAAAAGTTTAACATCCCCATTCCCCACTGATGTCCACGATGAATCCTGCAGCAGTGTCTGCAGGGTTGGACTGCCAGCCTTGAATTGGGGGATGTCAGAAAAAACAATCCTTCAGCTCTTCACAGTCACAAAATCCTACAGCTAGGAACTGCAAAAAACTACACTCAAATCAGCTCTCTTAACTCTGGATTTTAAAAAGCTAAACAGTTAAAGCCATTCCCCATTACTTTTGGTAACCACAGGATTACAGAGGGGTAAAAAGTTCAAGCTCAATCCAGTGGACCCACTCCATCCTGCAAAAATAGCCAATTTAGGGCTATTATGAGAAAATAACTTTCATTAAGCTTTCATCATTTGTAGTCTGCCACAGACCATCTCAGCTTTCTAAAATGTCAACATCTAAAAGTATCATCATTCTTCATTATGCTGGAGGGAAAAAAAAAATAGATCAAATGGAGAAGAAGAACTATCACTTTCAGATAAGCAGAGAACGCTGAGTATAATTCCACAGCGAAAATGAGGAGCTAATGCTTCAGCACTTACATGTACTCCAACTATTTATAATAACAGAACAAGAAGAGACTTGCATGAAAAAATGTATATATTTGATTGCATCTCTCTCCTGTCATCATTCACATGCTGTCATTTTGTTCTGGTCAAGGATTGTGTCATTATTTATCACCCAGGATGAGCCAGGCAATGCAAAGGAAAGAGTTTTGGCTCTCACTGCAGGACAAACAGAGCCAGTCTGAAGCATTATTGGACTCTGATTTATAACTGGAGATGGTTAAACCTGTAACTTCCATAAAAAGATTTGTACTGCAGGCTCAGGGTTTGTGTAATTGTCACTGAATCGCTGCAAACTGCAGTGAAATGTGTTCAGAAAAGTTAAAAATCCTTTTCATGTAAGTTAAGACTCCTGCTCAGGACACAATCCTGACCCTCAGTGTTCTGCAGCCCCTGACCACTGAAATCCCTTGTAAGAACAGGGACTTGCTAAACAAGACTGAGAAAATCCCAGTCCCTAAAAAATCTTCCCAAAACATTTTAAATTAATGCTGCAAACTTTGCACAATCCACAGGAATTTAGAAGGAAGAGAATCCCCACTGCTTTACACCACTTTTGAAATTTTATCTCCAAATATTTAACACCTAACATTTCCCTGGGCAAGGACAATGACAAGAGACAGGAACTGAGTTTTTATTTTCATTTGCCACTGAAACCATCAAAATATCTCTAAAGATCTTCTAGGATCTTTACATCTGAGTTTACACATTTGATTTAAGTCCATCCATTGAGAATGATTCAAATGCAGGCTGTTTGGCCATTACCTCGTGTGATGTACATAAGCTCCAGAAATATTTGCTCTAACAGAGTTCCCTGGAAAACAGAGCCTTTTGGGAAACTTTCCCTGAGAAATCTGCTACTAAGCTTTAATGCTGTTTGATGCAAGGAGACGTATTCAGGGTATTAAAGATCTGCCTGTTGGAAAGATAATTTCAAATTTCAAACTTTAAGCACTCCTCAAACTCTCTAACTAATACCTCCATTTACGAAAACCTCAAGATTATGCCAATTCTCTGACTATTTTGTAAAGCCAAAGGAAAGGTTTAAATATTCACTAAAGTGCCAATCAGAAATCCAGGCTGAAATGCATTTCCTGAACCTGTTGCACATCAGTTATCCTGGAGATGTAACTCTCAGCCCAGGGGTTCAGCTGCCTGGGATCCAAGGCTCAGCTTTGATGCTGCATGGCCAGGTCACCTTGGCTCAGGCTGTTCAGGAAATTGGGAAATTGTTAGAAAGAAAGTGAGATAAAATGAGCTGGAGCCACGAATAGAAGAGAAAACCAGAGTGAGGTGGTGATTACTGCAGGCTCATGGTTGTAAGAGGAAAAACACTGAATGGAAAGGGATAAAATCTGCAGGGAAGTGGGGACAAAGAGGTGACAAACTTGAGATGGCAGCTCAGTCCCAGAGTGCTTAATTTGTCCCAGGAGCAGAGGGGACCATCCTCCCCCACCCAGCTGCTCACTGGACATCCTCCCATCAAGGATATTTTTGGGACTCATTAATATCTTCTGGAAAATAACGTTGCTTACAGGTAAAGATGTGGAAACCCAAGGCAATCTGTTCTATAAAATTGAGAATAAGAAGCAGCTTTCTCAGAGTACATTCTATTTCAGATTGTTTAGGTTAAGGAGTGAACTCAGAAGCTTTTCCAGGAGGGAATGGCACAGACACTGAAGAGGCAGCTCTGTTCCCTCACTGAGTGGCCAAAGACCATTCCTTCATAACCAGGACTGTGAATAATTGGAAGTTTCATGAATTACATTTACAATTTTAGTCAATGTTTTCTGGACCTATTTTGAAACAAATATCGCAGAATATGTTCAAGGTGCTTTAACTTTTTAGGTTTCAGATCTCCCTAACTCAGTCAGATTCAATTCAGGGATCTT
This sequence comes from Malurus cyaneus samueli, assembly GCA_009741485.1. Lineage (NCBI taxonomy): Eukaryota > Metazoa > Chordata > Aves > Passeriformes > Maluridae > Malurus > Malurus cyaneus. Next base: position 16,125,201 of record CM019238.1, on the reverse strand, counting down.
GCAGACCCAGGAGGGGGAGCTCACATTTGCAACAATAGTTTCATTTAAAAATTAATCCACTTTATATTATTTTAAGATGTTATTGTAACACTACGTCGAACAACCCATCTCACCAACAGCAAAGGGAGTTTTCTTTACGAAAAAGAGTGCTTACAATTATTTTGCTCTCTACTGGATTTACAGGAATGCTCAAAGTCTTGTCCACTATTATGAACAGTCATCATTTAAGCATTTGGAGCATTAAACACCAATTCTGCAAGGCAGTAATTTTTGACTGTTTCAGTTGAGCTGTGTATTCCTCTCTGCTGGTTAGATGAGCAATCAGCAGTGCTGCAAACACATTCCTGTTCTAACATTCTGGAGGAAAAAAAAAATGCCCATTTCTCAGCCAGGGGAAAGCATATGCATTTGTTTAGCTTTTTTGTCTGTTAACAAAGAACATTAATTATAAAATCTCTAACCAGTTTATTTAATCAAATGCAATCTGGTCTCTGATCACTTGAACGCATAATCAGCCTCACCCTTCTGCCTGCTTGAGAATTATTGATTTTGTCTATCAACCCCAGCAGAGGTCCAGGTGATGCAAATAATAATTACCAGAGCTAATGCGATTATTGCATGTGAACTGATTACTATAATTAGGAAGTGTTTGTTTGTATTAAAAGGGAAAGTAAATTGCCTTGCAGGTTTTAAGGAAAAACAATAACAACAAAGCTGTAGCTGTAATTATGCTGTCCTATATTAAATTATGTCAAGAAATCTACTGTCTGCACAAAGTTCAAATCTTCTTTTGTAAAGAAGCAATAACCAGTAACATGCTGTTAGGAATAAAATATCCAAGAAAGAGAAGAAAATTTTCGATATATACACATTTCCTATGAATGATATTGAATGAGCCATCTTCCTAAATTACTGACATAAATAATTTTCCTCTTCTATTCCAACAGACACTATTTCTTAAACCCCTCCTGTATACTCTATCTAATGTCTTGGATAAACCCCAGGAATCTTCAATTGTGTAACACTTTGCTATTTAGAGAGAACAATTGGATATTTTTAGATGTTATTACTGAAGAATCAGCACCAGACTATGAATTATGAAGTTTTACACCAGGTATTACACTAAGAGTGGAACTGGACATAAAACAGGATTTCCTGGGACATCATCCCACACATGCCCAGCACATAAACCAGAGTCTCACAAGCATTTTATACACAGGGTTTTACAATTCCATGAAATTCATTAAACAACAAAACTCAGCAGAGAACTGTGAAAAGTGGCAATAGGAAAGGGGATTTTGTTACATTGTGCATTGCTCATTTTGGGGGCAGGAATGCTCCCACTGTCAGGGTGCTGAGAAATGCCCCTCATCACAAAGACTTTGACTCAGCAATGACGAGTGGATGGCTCCACTGGGCTGAAAAATGAGCTCAGGACTGGGGTGTACCCCCTAAAACACCTCAGGTGTGCAGAACACATCCACTTTTGGCACAAAGGAAGGAATTCTGCTGTTGTACTGTTGAGCTGGTTGTGTGTGTTCAAGAAATTTCAACCGGGAGCCATCAAAAGCGAGGGGGGCAGAGATGGGGAAAGGGCTCAGGGCCGGAGTCTGAACTGCAAAGTGATGACAAAGCTGCTCCCTTTTCTCCCACCACCTCTTTATCTTGTAAGATTATAACTTAGCTGGAGAACTGCCTTTCTTCTGCTTGCTTTGCATGTCTATAGTGCCTGATATAATTAAACACTTATTCAAAGCTTCTCAATGCTTCTGCAATACTGATAATACTCAATCATAAATAAATTATAATGATTTTTTTTTTAAATGCATCAAAATAGGAATTGAAAACTAGTTCTTTTATTTTTTTTTTTCCCCAACTGTGCCATTAACTGTGTTTTCAAGTACAGCAACAAGAGTTAAAGGACAGGACTGTATACTTCCAAAACAAGTGGAGCTGTTCCGGTCCTTGAATTTTTAATGGTCATTTCTATAAGTGATTAGCAGGAAACATTAGGAAAAAAACAATGAAATATTAACATACTTCTAATATTATTAGAGAATCACCAAATGTTTCCAAATAACTAAAGATATTGACTGAATAATATAGCAAGGACATAAATCTCCCAGGAGCTCAGACTTCACAGCCGAAGTTCTACTTTTAGAGGACAGAGCGTTTCAACCAAAGATTTGGTTTTTTTTTTCCCCCCAGAAAACTTGCATTTAGTATCTGGCAATTTTTCTGCTTTCTCTATTCTCACAGATGGAGGAAAAGGGTGAAAATATGTCTGAGAAGAATGCAGCCTAAAAAGTGTGAAGACTTCCACTCAAGTTTAGGTGCTGTTCTCCACCCTCAGTACAGGAACAGAAAATTGCAAATCCTGTAGAGAATGTAGAGATTGTTCTTGAAGAAAATGATTGTTACTCTGCTCTCCCACAGCTCTGAAGTTTCACTACAGCTTTGGATAAAGTTATATTATTGTTCCCATTATAGCCTTACATTTCTAAATCAATACACAAGAAAGAAAAAGCATTTCCCCCTCTCCTTTCTTGTTTAGCTATTCCTCTGTACAAAAGGCAAGATGTATGATCTGAAAGGAAAACATATTTTATTCAAAAGGAAAGGTTTCCTCCAACCTAAAGGAGGAAAGGAAAAACGCAGACAAGAAAGAAAAATGTCCAGATAACAGCTGCAAATTTTCTGGGGAAAATATTACTGTTTTCTAAGAATCTCAGTTTGTTGTGTGTCTGTTTAACACAGTTGATACAGACAGCAGAGAGAGCAGGGACTAAAGCAGAAAGCTTGTGCTTATTTTCTAAACTAAATGTTGGAAAATGAAGTGTACATATTAAAATCCAACACTGTACTCCAAAGGGAATTACAAGCACATGTCACAGCCCTCTTGTCAAAGGAATATAAGCAAAACTAATTAGCCGAACTATGTTTTCATTGTAAATTTTGTCAGGAAGTCATTAAAGCTGTTTTCACAATAATACAGTCAGACCTGTGGAAAACTCAGCTCTCCCAATTCATTACCACTGCAGTTGACAGGGCTGCATGTTTGGGATATTCATTACCTTTAATGAATGCAGGGATCTCCTGCACTGAATTGCACATCCCATCCCGCAAGGATGGAGAGAAATTCCACCCCTTCCCTTTCCCTTTCCAGTTCACCTACATTCAGCAGCTTGACAGTGCAAAAGCAGCAGTCACTGCAATTCAAACACATGTCCAGGTCACAGAAAGAAAAATTCTTGTGAATTTGGCTCTGTTTTATTATAAATTTATTTGCAGAAGCATCTACAACACGCACCTGACCACAGTGCAACTACAAAACTTATCTGAGGAATGGTAGCAAAGATAAATCTTAGAAAGACAAGATGATAATTGCATAAAAAGTTCAGGTGTATTTCTGGATGTGTGAGAAGCAGGTACAAATCAGGCAGTGGCACACACATCTTAATTAAAGCTGACTCAGCCAGGGAGTGCTCCCAGGTCTGATTAAAGCACAGCACGAGCTCGGGGAGTTCAGCTCAGGACAGGGCACTGGGCTCAGCTTTACTGTGCACAATTTCTGCTGAAAACCTGCAGAGAGAGTTCCTGAGTTGCCATTTCTCACAGCCCCAGCAGAATTTCAGCTCTCAGACCCACCAGACCCATCCTGAGCACTCAGGAGGGCAGAGCCATTCCCCTCCTCGGTGCAGGACCAAAGGAACCAAAATTTCCTAAATGGCATGACAGCTTAGCAAAAACAAAAAAAATCACCTTGAGTATATTCTAGTTGTTTACATTCTATTGAGAATTGGCTAAATTCAGATTTAGGACAGATTCAGACCCCCACAGAAGGAGTCCAGGTTCCAAGACAAAGGTTATTTTGAAATTACTGGAATGCTGTGGGGAAGGAAGAAAAAATCTTACAGTGGCAATCCCAGCTATGAAAAGATCAATTCATAACTTTCTTCTCAGCAGCTTTTAAAAGAAGCCTATAAATTAGCACAAACCCAAAACCAAACATAAGTCCATTTTTCTCTCAATTCCCTCCTTAAACAGAATACTGCCTTGGAGAATGAAATAATAAGTGATATACATAACTTTATAATCCTCTAACTGTGATCCATATCCCTCCCTCTGGTCAGATACTTAAATAAAATGTGAAAAGGAATCGCTTCTTAAAGAAGATGCATTTTTCCCAGCTGCCACATACCTCCAAAGTTGATTTTGCAGAAGTAATGAACGATCTCCTCAGGGCTATCCATTTATTTACATAAAACAGTCACGTCTCACAGCCTTTGTGAAGGAGGTCTCCTAAAAGTTCCTTTCCCCAGATAATATTCCCCGAGTGACGGTGATTCAGTGGTTGTTAACATTTCCCAGACAAGCTTATATTTCTCTCTCTCTAAAAGGCCCCGAATTTCTTCCACAGGTGGGGCAAAACTCAATTCCTCCTTTTATTGTCACAAACCCTGCTCAGGGATGCCTCAGGTTCCTCTGTGAGCCAGCACAGGGATAAATGCTGTTTGTTATGGCCCCTCAAATGAAGGAAATCTCAGAGGCATTGCCCACTATATTCTCCTTTCATCTGTTTGTTTGAAACATTTCCGTTCACATTTTCACAATATTTTCATCCCTCATTGCAATTTACCACATTAAAAACGTTCACCCACTGAATACAAGCTTTGAAGCTGCACAGAGGTGTTTTAAAGGCTCAAAAACCTTCAAATTTCTTGGAATTGGGAAATGTTTATTTCATGATTAGTGGATCAGCATCCTTCCTACGAGGGTGTAAGGTTCCCACGAGCATCACCATAAGAATTTCTGAGTTGCACCCTTGCAACTCTATATAGAAGAAAAATAAAAAACAAACAGGCACCAACAGAACTAAATATAACGAGTTTGAACTTCCTGGATCACTCCAAGATTCTTTTCTTCATCTGTTTTTTTCCTGTCATAGTTTTAAATCCTCTTTAGTTTATTTCCAGATTAAATATTTTTATAAAAATCTCACCATCTGCAACACTCATCTCTAAAAGGGAAGCCAAATATGTTTGCAAAAGCAGGATTACTTATGAGGATTTGGAAAGGAATTGAATACGTAGAAAATTAGGGAGAGACATACCTGTCCCAGGGGGAAAAAAAAAATGATTTCATCTTCTTGTTTATTGAACTCAAACCTATTTTTAACTGGGATAAATGCCCAGTTTTTGAATGGGTTAAATCAGTTTTTAATCTGATTTTCAGCACCATGGGAACTGCTAGATGAAGAAAAAATAAGGAAAACTGGGACCACTTCATATCTGGTTTTGCTCTGAAAGGAGTAAGATATAGGACTGAGTTGGACCAATGAATCTTTGGAAAGGAAGGGGATTTTTTTTTTTTTTTATTGAATCTATTTTCATGTAAAAGCTAGGGGCAGCTTGTCTATTGAGAGGAGCAGCTGCAAACCTGCACTGCTGCAGGGAAGGTGAGCTCAGACTTGTGATGTATATCCCTTTAGGTGTCGATTTCCAGTTTTACACTTTTTCTTTTTTTTTTTTTTTTTCCTCTCTCTGTTTAAGAAGGAAAAAAAATAAAGAAACAAATAAAAAAAAAAAAGCAAAAAGGCAGCTCAGGAAGCCTGTCGGGTTGATCAGACCAAACTGTGACTCATATTTTAGAGCAGCTCACAATGGGAAGCTGACCACAAGCAGATGGCAGAGATGGCTGCGGAAATTTTGGCTCGAGAGGCCCTGGAAGGGAAGTGCAGGTCACAGGAATAGGGGGGAGAGGACAGGAGAGGTGCTGGAAGGGAAATGCAGGTCACAGGAATTTGGGGGAGAGCACAGGAGAGGCCCTGGAAGGGAATTGCCAAGCTCATGTGTGACCTGGTGTTGGTTACAAAGTTTGAGACACTGGGTTAGGGAATGGGATGGAATTTACTTTAACATATAAACCATATTAAGAATTTGTGTTTACTGTAACAAACCAAAATACCCTCAAAATAAAGGCTTGTCTGACACGTGTTTGCTGCCTACATTCAGCAAATGAAATCTAGAACAGCACAGACCATGACAACAGCCAATTTTAAGGATAATGTATCCAGGCGTTTAAGGAAAATTACTCCGGGTTAGTAATTTGTTTTAGAGAAGGAATAGCTGTGTTATCACTGGGACAAAGTTCTCATGACGGTATGGCCATCTGCACGAAATACTCAGTTACCTCAACTCCAGTGAACATTTCATCTTCTAGACTAAATTCATTATCTTTGGAACTGACCAGTCTCTTGCTCTGACCTCTCATTCTTTCTTGAAAACCCTGCTCACCTGGGGAAGAAGTGAAAGCTGAATGACTTCAGGAGCAGTCCAACTGCTCCCTTTCAATCTTCTTTTTCGTTTCCCAGACCCTTTTTTCCAGCTGACAGACGATTTCCTTTAAAAGCAGAAGTTACGTGTCCTTCCCAACTTCACAAATGTCCAAGAACAACCAAGTGAGTTGGTCTAATTGAATTACTTTGTTTTTTTTCTGTATTTTTTTTTTTCCCTGTAAGTATGTTAAGTTGTGAGCCTTTGTTTTGCTATTATAACCTCAGGCTACAGTAAATGAATTCTGTGCTACCTTTGAAGGGAGAGATGAAGTAAAATTCCCCAAGTGCAAAATCAAGCAGAGAAGAAAGCCTCTTCTGCTTTGCTTGAAATATACATCTTGTCCCACTTTTCCTTTAATGTTTTCTTTTATGATAAGAATCTGTGAAGGGCAGGTAGAGGGTTTTTTCCTCCCTCTCCTACAACCACCAGTTTATCACAAAAGCATATTGATGACTGCAAACCACTGCAACTCCCATTAATCCACTTGTTTACGTCAGATCAATCCACTTATTTATGTGTAAGATCAGACAAAAGTAGGGTTTTTTCTTTGACTTCCCACACTCTGCCAACATTTTAACACATTTCTGAGCATCACTACCAAGCAGGAGCCTCCTGTGGTTAGTTTGTTGATTCTGGGCTCTTTTGTTTCTTCAGCCACGCAGTCTGGCTGGCGTTGGCTTGAAACTAATGAAGAATGATTTTTAAATTGCCATTGTGTCATTATCTAAGAGAAACATTTAAACCCAAAGCAGGTCTCTGCTCTCAGTCTCTCATTTTGCAGCTCAGAGCTGCTCCAACCTCGACGTGTGGAACATTTGCAAATGCCCACAGGCACCCAGAGAGTTCCTCCCCGGATCAAACACAATCTCAAAAATCACAAAACAACTCTTTTTTAATAGCAGCCACTCTCTAATCAATCCTCAACACCCCCACACCATCAGAGCTCCCTCCACAACCCATCTGGAAAAAAATAAGAACATATATTCCTTTAGGTTATAATAAGAGATCTGATAACTCCCAAGCAAAGAGGTGAAGTTCACTAATTAAGGAAGTGAACTGCAATACTTCAAAACTCAGAATCAGATTTTTTTTTTTCCCCAATAATAAAGAATATTTTTGTGCTTTCGTTCAGAAAACAAATGTTGCTGTTTGCACTTAAAAATCTCTGTGTAAGACTCCAATGCACCTGAAACAAGCAATGTTTAAAGCCTCAGCAAAGGCCTTTAAGATTATGTGGGTTGCTATGAGATGCATCTGAACTATTTTAAATCAACTGAGAGTCTGAGTGGATCACAGGCAACAACCTGGGAAATGTTTTAACTTTATGAAACACCAAGTTTTCCATTCCTGGGAGAATGACACAATGATGCTGTGCTAATGGAGGCAATTAGAAGGCATAAATGAAACCAGTGATCATTAATTAGCGGAAAAATGAAAATTCCATGGATATATACACAAGTGGAGCTTTACAGGATACAATAAAGAGTCCCACAAAGTGAAACTGAGGATTCTCAGTGATAGAAGGATCCAGGGCCATTTCCTCACCTCTCCATAGCCAACAGGGGAAGATCCCATCCCAGGATTTGGAACTCACACGGGGACACTTTCAGCTCCACAAACCAGTAACAATTGTGACCTCTGTGTTTACTTATCTCCTTACATTTCAGAACTGCCAAAAAACATTATCTACCACCACCCACGACCTGAGATTTTCCCATCTTTGCAATATTCAAGATCTTTGTATTTTCCTAAAATCAGATGTGAGAGCTTTGATTTACTCCATCTAGAAATCCACTCAACTAAATGCTCTCTTTTTTTTAAATATTTTAAAGCAAAATTCAGAAAATTCTTGTTCTGTTTGGAGCTCAGTATCTGGCATCATATTCAGAAACCTGTAGGAAATTATGTTTGCTGTAAGAATCATTAGCGAGCCATAAAAATTAGCACTATTCAGCACTATTTAAAGTGAATTTTAATAGTTTTGCTAAATTCTGTTTTGTAGCCATTGGCATGGTCTGACACCTGTAGAACAAGGCAGACAGGCTGGTGATAAAAAAGGATTTCTGTACATTTTTAATTAGTGTCAGTGCACCCATTTAAAGCTTTCTAATACAAAAATAAATTGTGCTGGTTAATATAGCTTGATATACTCTAATTAATATAATTTGCAACACTAATTTTGCCTGACTACAGTTTTTAGTAATCTCTTGACATTTCTATAAATAAATAGACTGTTTGCAGGAATTTTGATGACTTTATGCCAATCCACAAACAACAGCCAAACTGTCGACTTCCTCCTGCAGTTGTACTTATTCAATGCTGTGCTTTTGGACACTGAAGGACGAAAATGTTCAATTAGGAAGAATATCTGCTTTGTACAGTGAGAGAAAGTACCAATAATCAATAAATATGTAATAAGTTTACTGCTCTAAACCAGTGTGTTATTGAACACAGTTGTACTTTAGAGCTAGTCTGTGCTATAACAATTAAATTCACATTTAAATCAGTGGTAAAATGACTATTTACAGTTAGTTGTTTGGTTTTAATCGACAATTCTCAGTTGAAACTCTTCCCTCTCTGCCCACAAACAGAATTTAGCAGCACACATCTCAAAGTGGGGAAGAGTCACCCTTGAGGCTCTCAGTCCCCTCTGGATTGCCCCGAGACAGCGTTCAGGCTTTCAACACCCTGAGGTTCCTTTCCTATTTCCTTTAGAAACCTCTAAAACAATAGGAAGGATGTTTCTAATGGAAATATGGAATGCTAAATAAGCCTTTGTGCTGAAACCCCATGAAATCCAGTGATATCTTTTAAGTGTTTGCAAAGGAGTGGCTCAGGAGATCTGGGGCTGTTTGGAGCGGTGCCTCGCTGAGATAAAGCAGAGTTTAAAGCAGCCCTGCAGCCTCCCAGACAGCAATTCCCTGCTCTGGTTTCTTCCCAAACCTCACTTTTGGCTGCTCAGCCAACTCCAGCTCCTTTCTCTCTCTTCCTGTGAGAACCAGGGAGGAGGAGAGAGCAGCCCTGGAGGGGAGAGAGCACTGAGCTGGAGAGATAAACAGGGAATTGTTTGGAATGGCTGTGAACTGGAAGAGAACAGGATCACATCAGATATTTGGGGGAAATCCTTCCCTGGGAGGGTGGGCAGGCCCTGGCACAGGGATCCCAGAGAGTGGGGCTGCCCTGGATCCTGGAAATGTCCAAGGCCAGGATGGACATTGGGGCTGGGAGCAGCCTGGGATGGGGGATGGGATCCATGGGAATGGAATGGGATGGGAATCCATGGGATGGGGATCCATGGGATGGGATTGGATGGGAGGGTATCCATGGGATGGGATGGGATGGGATGGGATGGGATGGGATGGGGATCAATGGGATGGATCAATGGGATGATGGGATGGGGATCTATGGGATGGGAATGGGATGGGATGGGATGGATGGGATGGGAATGGGATGGATGGGATGGGATGGGATGATGGTGTGGGGTGAGTTGGGATGGGATGGGATGGGATCCATGGATGGGATGGGATGGGATGGGTTTCCATGGGATGGGATGGGAATGGATGGAGATGGGATGGATGGGTATGGGATGGATGGGATGGGATGGGATGCATGGGATGGGATGGATATGGGAATGGATGGATGGGGATGGATGGATGGGATGGGATGGGATTGGATGGGATTGGGATGGGATCAGGTGGGATGGATGGGATGGGATATGGGATGGGATGGGATGGGGATGGGATGGGATGGGATGGGATGGAATGGGATGGGATGGGAATGGATTGGATGGGATGGGATGATGGGATGGATGGGATATCAGTGAGGTCCCTTCCAACCCAAACCGTTGTGGGATTTTCTGATTTGTTCTGAGAAAGAAGACAGAGGATACACCGGCATTTCACAGGCAGCAGCACCCAGGTATTCCTAGGACTCTAAATATTCAGATAACAGCAACCTGCAGTATACAAAGTAGATGCTGAAAATCCTCTGTGGTTGCTATTCCCTGATTTCTAGCTCTTTCAGACAAGCATGATTTTCAGCTGTTATGTTTATACACTGGTTGGTGTTTTATTTTTTTTTTTTTTTCATTCTCCATATGTAGATTTATTTGGGAAACAGTCTAGTGTTGACACAAAGCAACATTCTTGCATGTTTCATAAACTCCAGGATAAAAAGCAATTATCATTTATTTTTCAGCTTTTCTCATTAGTTAGTGTCGAGTGCAACCACACACACACATGCAAAATCTCAGAAGTACAAAGATTTGTGTGCTGTCAGTTCTCATCCCATCTCATTAGTGCACGGTGTAATTTGTTTCTCTGTATGTTGATTATGAAGAAAGGGTTTATTTGTATTTTGTGTTCAGTTTTTCAGATCTATCCCAGGACTGCTACAGAACACCGGAAAAGCACAGCTCAAACAAAATTTGTATTTGTCATTATGGTGATGTAAAAACACTGCAAGGTGGACAAAAGCAAAAATACCTCCTGGGAAAAACAACAATCTCCAAATTTAGAAAACTATGTCTGTGAGTGCCTAAAAATAAAGAAAAAAGATTTTCCCCCACCTCTGAGTATGGTGAAAGACTTTTATAGATGAACTAAATTATATGCTTTCAATTGATCTCTTCTGTAAATTCAGATCTCAATATGGGAATCTATTTATCACACAGGTTTGGGGTTTTATTATCAATCACAGGTACCTGGGGCCTTCCCCTCCAGCAGAAATAATGAAGGAAATATTTGCAGGAAAGTATCACTGAGAAGAATGAAGTTCAAAACAGGACAAGCAAAACACATAAAGTAAACCAAACCCCAAACTTTCCTCTATCAGATGTTGACTTGTAAAAAGTGTAAAAACTCCCTCCCAGAGCGAGGATAAATCACTGCAAGAAGGGCAGGGCTGGATTACAGATTGCAAAACTCAAGCCTCATTATTTTGAAGTGTTCAATCCATCCTGTTTTAAGAAGTTTTAATCATTTTCTTGTTTAGCCTTGCTGACAATGACGGATGTGAGGACACTCCCATGTATGGATGGCCACAGACCTCCATCTCCACCTTTTTCTCTGAAATACAGAAGTTGTTTAAAGTAATGGGTTGTCACCAGTGGTCACCTTTCAGGTCCCAAAAGAATGAAGAGCTGGAAAAAAATAGAAAATCCATTTGACCATCCATCCATGAAGGGAGAGGTTAATACTGGTCTGTTCAAGGTAAATAAATTATGGGTATCTAACCATAGATTAATAAAAATTTGAGGTGATTTCCTCAGAACAATTACTGCTTTTCATTACCCTCCATTTATCAACTTCAACAATATTTAGGAGTGAAACCAGGACCACTGTCTGCAACTCTTGCAAAGCTTGAGGTGTGTCAGTTCCACACAGGAATAAAAGAAGAACTTACAGGAGGAATCAAGGAAAACTACCAAGAAAGAAATGGAAAAAAAAAAAAAGAAGTTACTTTTTCCAATACTCTGTAGTTAAACTGGGGAGGTCGTTGGTGCAGAATGCTGTGAAGGCTGAGGGCTCTCAAGAAGCTGCACTAATTTGTGAAAGGAAAATATATTGACTGTATCTCTAGGAATCAAAGGTACAACAAAGACACAGACCAGCACAAGCTGAGAATAATTGCTTCTATCTTTCCCACCTTGTTTTCTCCAGAAAGAAGATGCTGGTCTAGAAAAAAAACATAAGAAAAGCCAAACAAGTTCTTAACTTCTAGTCTGCAAAGCCTGGAATGCATCAGCTATGGCTGATTTACAGTTTCCTTTTCCCTTTATTAATCAGTCTGGTTTTCAGACCCAAACAGTTGGTGACAAAGATGTGTTGGGGGTGTGTGGGGTGGGGGGTGAGAAGCACAGAGTTATTCAAAGAACCATGACTTTTTACATGGCATAGCTGAAGGTGGCTAACAAATCAATGAGCAGGCAGCTCATTACCAAGGTTCTGCTTTTTGGCCCAATTGTGTATCATGCTACAGTAAATTTTTAAATATATATATATATATAATTATACAGTAGATGAATCAAGAATTTCCTACTCTTTATCCACTGCTATCATTCTATAGGGGGTTGGGATTCTTTGTCCTCTGCCTACCACAATTCCTCATTTAGCCCCATTCTAGAGAAAATGAAGTGTCACTGCATGGTTTCTGTCTACAAGAAAGTTTGTAGGTGCTAAATTTACATTATCATAAAGTCCAAAATGCTGTTTTGGGAGTGAGGACAGCATTTTATTCTTCATTCAAGGATGCTCCCCTGATTTAAGCACTGAGAAAATGATTCTCTTGTTCAGACACAGGTAAAACAATCACACCACAGGCAATTGGTTTTGCAAAATAAAAAGGCTGAAGGAGGCAGCTCCTTTCAAGAAGAAGCATCTTCAGCTATCAAACATAATTTCAGGGACAATCACAGACTGAAAACAGTTCCAAAAGCTTGGGATGGCAAATCTTGGCAAGGAGCAAAGGGGCTCCACGTGAGCCCAGCAGCACACGGAGCTGCCATGGATATCCAAGCTGTGGATGGGTAAAAGCAGATAATGGGCATGGACTGGAATTTACAATAAAAATGGACTTGGGGGTTGTCTTCACTACCCACCAATCCTCCCCTGCAGCCTCTAATATAGATCAGTGTCAGCCTTCCCAAGCTCAGAGTGCAGAAAAGCTGAAATCCAAGGGAAGTTTAGAGCAGATCTACCAAAACCTCGTGTGCATTCCTCACTGTGCCATTTGGACACGTGTTGGATAACTTGTGGCAAAAAAAGCTTTGTTTTTAAACTTTTCTAGTCCTCCCTCCTCTCACCCAGTAAAACAAACCCTTGGAAGTGAAGGAATGAAGAAGCAAATGGCAAAGCAGATTGGATTTTTATTGCCAAGTGGTGCTGCAAACACAGACTAATTCAGAGATAAAAGGGACCAACACACAGAGAGTGGTGAGAAATTAAAGAATGGGGTCAGGGAGTGGGACAGACAACAGCTCCACAGGCTGTGGTGAGAGACACTTGGCATTTAGCTCCCCAGAAACATGTTCACCTCCAGGGAGGAATAAAATGAGCAGAGGAGGGGATGGCATCTTCAAATTGAAGCATCTTTGTTTGGATTCCAATTTATAATGAAAAAACCCTCGAATGTATTGATGCCAACTCTTGGGACAGATCATTGTGCTGACCTTTGACACTCAGCACTTTCCACAAAATTTGGGTTTGAACTTTAAACATCCCCTACATAACTCAAAATCTAGTTTATTAGAAAAAAAATTAATTATTTTATAATGGATTTAACTCCAGCTCTAAGACAAAGCAATATAATATGCACATTTCAACAGCACGCAACCCAAAGCATGAATTTATCAGCCATTTACTGGTTTTCATCTTCCTCAAAATTCAGAACAAGTCACACCTCAGACAGAATTATCCCCCCACAGGAATACACTCACAGGTATGAATATCCACATTTCTCACAAAAAAAAAGAGCACAGAAAGACAGCCCTGCACAGGAGACCACAAGATACCAATGCTATTACATCTTCAGAGTTCTCTCAGGATCCTTTTTGAATATCCCACACTCCCATAATGGTGCCTACAGGATTTTAAAAGGATCATATCTAAACCAAATAATCAATTAAATTTCCAGTTAATGATTTTTAACACCAATAATCCAGCCCTAGCTACTGAAATAAGTCTCTCCTAGAGTGGCACTCTTAGAAAAAGCAAATCTCACAGTGGCATGATCACACGCATCCATAATTCAGGTTATGTTAAAAGTGACAGCAGTGATTTAGGGAAACTGAAAACTCCCAACACTCCTGAAAAATTTTATTTCCCTCGAGTGTCAGCGCTCATCCTGCATTCTCAGGGACAAATTACCATCCCTGTATTGCCATCACTCTCTCTATTAATGCAGACATTGAGGCACAGCCTGCCAGCACACAAATCTCACCACTCTGCAGGAATTTGAATGGTGACAAACTGGTTTTACTGGGCTGCTGGGTTTATATCTTGATTATTGCATGCACTGATGTTAATTTTACACAATAATGCTGCCAAACATGAGCATTTGCACACATGTGAGCTCACAGGACCCAGCAAACATCACACTGCTCCAGTTTGTGCAGTTTGGCTTTCAAAAAGCAGGGGCTGGGGCAAACCCAGCCTGACTCCCTGGACCTCACACAGACTCAGTGCGTCCCCACATCTGTCCTTTCAAAGAAAATTTAAAATCTCTTCTCAGAGCCCATGTGTATTTTCTACGTGATTCTCTCAATAAATATTATTTAAAAGCTCTGCTAACTTTGCAAAGTGCTTAATTGCTGTTAAACCCTGCGAAATGCTTGGCCCCAGTGAATAAGGCTGATAATTATTTAAGTGATTAACATGGTAAAGTTAACTTTCAAGACATTTCCCAATAAAAGTAAGTACCCTCATGACAGTTTTTCCAGCCTTCCCCATTTCATTTAAATGATTTCTATTTCATACACTTCACCAGGATTCTACATAGAATGTCATTTCTGAAAGACACACAATTCCTTTCATTACAGAGACCCAGTAAGTACTGATATGCAAAATAAACATGAAAATATGTTTTAAATCTTTTGTAATTGACTGTTCCATTCTGCTCTAAGGGAAATCTTGCAGAGAATTTGGATAAATTGTGAATGGTACCTCGGTAACCCCTCCCTGAGCAGGGTCAGGGTCCCCTCAAACCCCTCAAATTCTGACACCCTTTAATGACCTTTCCTGTATTTCTGTGTCACACAAATACGAAAATAAAAAACAAACCCAAACATTTAAAAATAGGCTTACAGAAAAGAAAAAAAAAAAAATAGACATAGCAGTTAGATGACTAAACACTGAAAGATCACAGGTATTTTTATCCTAACTGAAAGTAAAAGAGCACACATATCATATTTTTTAATTGAAAAAGTTAGCTGATCACGTGCTGCACTAGGAATATGTGAACCAGGAGGTTCAGCAGCAGCTGCAAGGGACACCTGAGGATTTTGTGCACCAACACTTCAATCTGTTGTGAGGTTTTAAACTAAGTAAATCTTTTCAGTTTAAATCTCATTCAAGCTCAGTCCTTTTTCTTTTTCCCCTTACAAAATAAGATTTCTCTGCAAACCTATGCCTACTTCCAGGTTTTATTCACAAAGGATGTCAGATGAGCAAAGACATCTTCCCGTAGCTCAGAAATGAAATGAAATCTTCAAGGTTAAAGTGAAAGCTTTCTTAGCAAGTAATAATTGAAGTGAGCTATTCAGGAAGTTGTATAAATGTTCTCCACAAAAGGAAAAACAAGACTTACAGGAAAGCACAATGAAAGAAACCATTCATCAAAGTTCTCGAGTTTTGTGATCCAAGGAAATTTAATTTTCTTTTGATTAAGTAGTGGGATTTTCATGCAAGGTAAAAAAAATAAGAAGGCTAAAAATGAGCAAGCATAGCTATCCTGAGAATTTGTAAGAGAAGTAGCCAAATTATAAAAAGAATTAAGAATAATAATCATATTAAAAAAAAAAAAAATCAGCATTCACCACAGCCATGAATATCCACCAATAAAAAAGGAACTTAAAAGAAATGGTAAAGCAGCTTCCTGTCAGATTGTCTCACAGAAAAAAAAAAGTATTCATTTAACTTAGAGCTCAGTCCTTTTGATTCTTTTTTCTAGCAGAGGCTTTGCATGGATTATTTCCATCATGGGCACGTTATTATATGGCCCAAGAGCAGATTTCACACGAAATTTCTTCTGTTATCACACCCTGCCCTATCTTTGCTTTTCATTTATAAGGGGGGAAAATTTGTACAAATTTCCATGCATCAAAATTGTCAATCAACCATGGGATCCATAGCGTGTCCTCAGTTTTACAGGATAAATAAAACCCTCTCATTTCCCCTTGTGCAGAGCAAATCCAGGTGTGATTGCTGCTGTTGGAGCTGCCCTTGGTGGGGAAAACCTCGTGGAAGATTTGTGCAGAATTTCTTGTCTCCTGCCAGGATCAATTTCTGTACTTGTGAAAGATCAAAGAAGAAGGAGAAAGAACCTGAGAACCACCAACAGTTTGACAGAATTATCCTCCGTGACAGAAATGAACTCGTCTTCCAAAACTGTGATCCTCAGGATCTGAAACCAGACTGGAAGTCTGAAAATTATAGTCTAATTTCCACTAAGTCATAAAGCTCTTCTTTCGTATTTCCTTATGGGACTTTAAAAGATTTACTCCTCGAGGATTATAAAATGAAATCAAAATTAATCACAATTTGTAAAATAAAACATCGTATATTAGTTGCCTTTGCCATCTGCCTAGGGTTTTTTTTGTTTTTTTTGTTTTGTTTTTTTTTCTTCAACCAACCTGCCAATGATTAATTTTCTTTGGGGGAGCGTAACCTGAAAATGATTATTCCATCAGCAGAGCAGAACCCTGTGGAAAAGCACCCAGAGCACAGTGCAGCCGTAAGTCAGAGCAAGCAAAGACACCCTGGGAAGAACAGAAGTGATTTTCATTTCATCCTTTCATTCAAATCATCTCAATTCCTGCAATAGAGTGACCCAAAGGCTTGAAAAAAAGAGAAGTGTAGGTTTTGGTACATTAAAATGATGATATTTTAGTCTTGCCACTCTTGCCAGACTCGTTTCTTAAAAGTGAAGAACTTTTTCACAATTTCTAAATGGTTATCCTCAAACCAGTGTTCTGAATGTAATTTCACAGAGATTATTTCTTTCCTGTGGATGTCTCCCTACAGAAAAGGCAGAGATGTAAATCCAGGGCCTTTCTGGACTTATTTCTAGACAGAGGATAGTGATGGGTCTAAAAACAAACTTTTCCACATTTGCAAGGAAAAAATATGAATCCACCTTGTGTTAATCTGCCAGGAAACTGAGGCAGGTAGCAGAGGGCAATGACAGTCACTGCGAGAACCACCCAAAAGCACCCAAAAACACCCAAAAGTACCAAAGCATCAGTGTCAGACCCCACCTGCACTGACAAAATGCTCAAAAATCAATGTAATTACACAGTGATGCTCAAACTCCTCCAGAACACTGAATTAGGCAGGCAGGAATCTAAACTGCCTGACTCTAACACAAGGAAAACAAAAAAAAACCCCAAAAAGCAAAGGAACATCCACATGGAAACACCAGCCAAAGCTTTGTGCCCTCGCTTATTAAATCAGATTAGTAGGACATCAATAGTAAATGATGATAAATGATGAAACAGTAACAGATTATCAGAGGGGTTTTTTTAAACCTTTCTAAAGTTCATATCTACACAGATATTCACTGAAGTGACTGAAGCACAGGAATTAATGCCCAGCACACTCAGACCTCCCTCTGTACTGCTCCTCGTTAGGGAAATTGCTGAACTGCCACCCCAAAAAGCACAGAACAGCCCCAGGTATGGCAAATCCTGCACCCTGGCACTCAGGGTTCCACCCTGGTACAGAGCAACTTCAAGGGGAAAAGCAGAAATTTGTTTCCACAGTCTGTAATAGTGCAAAACGAGAGGGTTTCAGAGCAAACCCGAGATTTTGAGATCAAATGTGTTCAGCAGCAACAGTGAACCCAGGCCAGAACATCCCCCTGCTTCCAAATCCTTCAAATCTATCCAAAAATGCAATATTTAAACTTTACAATTCTTACTTTTTCAAAATTACAAAGTCTATTCTTAGTTTTCAATCCAGCCATGAATAGACTTCTGTTAAGTTGTTTTGAGTGACTTGAACTTCTTTGATTTATCTGGCTTTGGAATGAAAAAAAAAAAGAAGTGATGGATAAAGCAACCAGCTTTGATCTTTATTTTACAAGTAAGGAGCTTAAAAAAATCATAATAATTTAATCCAAAATGATGGCACAAAATAAAACAGAAATCATATCTAGTCTACTGCTTCATCATATCCTACAGCATTGCATAGATAAAAATCTTAGTTTGCATTAAAAAAAAGAGAGCAAAAGGAAATAAAACTACAGACATTGCAACTACAAGGACTTATTTAATACCCCTTCCTATAAAAAAAAAATAACAGCAGTATAAATGTTATTATTAATGACCTTTTCTATTTGTCTTCTAAGGAAATTGAAGAATAAAACATCATGTAAAATATCTTTTACTGTGTAAAACATGATGAACTCCTGCTTCCTCCCTTTTTGTTATTTCTGCTCCTGTCTGCTTCAGTTGCCTGCTTTGGCTTTATTTGCATCTTAATTTGCATTTGTTTTGCATACTATCAATAGTGGCCATGCTAAACAGGGAACTGTGGGGCCAGGATGGTAAAGTTGGCTTTTGGGATCAGGGGAGTGCATGAAATGAGGGGAAATAAGAGGAAAAAGCAGCACAGTTGTAATTCTTCTATTAAAAGTCTGCAGTTCACCAAACACAGAGTGCCTACCAGTATTTCTTGAAAATTTAGGGGCACCATCATCAAACGGAAGAGGTGAGAAGTTATCAATAAGAAAAGTAATATTTGTTTCTTGAAATAGGCAAGGAGCAAACAGTAGAGGAGTCCACAGGTCAGGCTCTCCTCAGATAACCTTTTTGCCTCTCCTGAAGTATTTGCAAATCCTGACAAGACCATAAATTAATTTAATTCAATGACATGAGAGAAAGGTCATATTAGCATGAGAAAATAGTTAAGTGAGATGAGCCGTCAGAAGAAATAAACTGCTACATTTGCACCCAAAACCTCCAGGTAGGACAGAAAATGCACTTTTTCCTCTTCAAAACATTACCATGAACAGCTAAAGATATTTCAAATACAATGACTTGTGTCCTCTTATGGAGTAACTGTGCCCAAAGTTCATATTAGAAACGAGACTGTGTGTTCCTACACATGTAGGAAAATGTAGGATCATTTCAATAAACCAGGTTAGTTTTATTTTTCCATTTTCCTTTTAGAAGCCTTTGGAAAACAATGCAAACCAAAATGACTAAAAATTCCATAAGCAGCCTGTTTGCCAGCTGCTCAAACTGCATTAATCAATCACAAATGATTTCACATCGAGCTTATAACAAATTCACTTTGCCCATTTAACAAATCCCTCCATGACCATATTAATATCAGTACTTATGCACTGATCCGGTGGACAAATTACTCTTTATCCTGGACACATCCACGGCCCTAAATGCACAGAAAAATTAGGCTGCAAGTGATCAAATCTTGCCAATTATCTATTTAAATTATTTGTTAACAATAAGAAAATCCTCTCATACTAATGAGGAAAGTTCTGCCACAGAAATATACCTCTCCCTGTTCAAAGGAAGGAGGAAAAGTAAACCCCACGGAGTTTGATCGATATTAAAGTTATGTCTGTGATCCTCTTATCTCTTAGCTGGCAGACGGATGGGCCATTTAATGAAAACCATCAGTCTCCCTCCTGCTAAAGCCACAAAGAAAGCCCAACTTCTCAAAAAGAGAGCAGCCAGAACACCCCCGAAGTGCTCTGATCATCCCATGTGTTGTTTCCAGCTGCAGCCTTACAAAATGCCTCAATTTTATCAAAACAGGCTCTCTGTTTCTTTAATGCGTTTCTTCATTAATCAATTTGTTGAAATGTAGTTCCTAGTTCACGTTCATAAACTCATGACTGCATCAGCATAATTTACAGCTCCAGTGCTGAAAGTTCCTCATTCTGTGGCTCTGAGGAAGAGCAGGGCTGTGTTAGCACAAGATCACAAACTCAGCGTGGCGGCTGCTGCTCCTCTCCTGCGCTCCCAGAGATTTCCAACCATGCTCCACAAAGATCTGAGAGAGCCTTTGGATGTTTCCAGACAGAGCCACACTCTTGACAAGATTCCCACTCTCAGGGAAGGCTTTTGCAAATCCAGAACCTGAATTGTTTTACAGAGTACGGCACACGAGGCTCAGCTTCCATGGAGATACCCCCGACTTCGTTCCTGGCAGCTTCTCGGATTTTAACCATTCCTTTTCTCCGTGCTTTTCCCAACTGGCACCAACTCTTTGTATCAAGCAAAACGCTCATTAGCTTCAATTAATTCCCAACGAGCAGGGCCCACCTAATTCCCTGTAACTAATTCCGGTTCTGCCTGCAGCTGCCCCGCTAATCTGCCCATGGCTCGTGCACCTCGACAAATCTCCCAATCCTCACATCTCCCTCTCCTGCACCCTCTCCTGTTGATGCAGCTCATTAAATTCCACACGAGGCTTCACTCTCCCGTTTTGTCTTTTACTCTCGCTCTTATTAGGACTCAAATCTGCCGTTCGATATCTCTCCCCTCGTGCTCCCCATGTTGATTTCCACGCGCACTCCAGCTCTGAGTGCTTTTGATGTTCAGCACCACATGTTCATTTGGGGTGACAAGAAAATTCCTATTGGCTTTTGGCTCCTGGAAGGTTTTTCATCTCAGTCCCAGCGGTGAAATGAAAATAAGAGATCTGAGAATTTTCCAGGCTTTTATTTGACTGTTTTCTTCGTGTTTAGAGTTTTGGACAGAATATGCATTTTTAATTATGCATCACACAAAAAATACTCTCTCCTGCAATTGATACATATTTCAAAATATCGTTTCTCTCTCTTCTGAGTCTCTGCATCCCATTAATTTATGACTTGCTGAGCTGCATCTGTTAGAAATGTTTCAAATATTGGAATTCTTTACCAGATCACCGACAACTGCAGGAACAACAGGCATTACTTCAGCTGTAGAAACCCACTCATTATCCACATTTTCTCACCAGGTCTCTATGATACCTTTGATTGTCGAATCATTTTTGCTGAGAAATGCTGTTATGAAATACTTCCACAAGGTACAGAAAGAGAGGCAGAATGAGATTTAAATGGCCAAGACAACTAAGCACAGAAAGGGGACAACTTAAGGCTGGTTCTGCAGTCTCTAATTGTTGCTCCTGGAATCACAGACAGCAGAAAAGCCATGAATTCACCCTCCCTGGAGAGGCAACACAGCTGGTCAAGTGATGTACAAAAAAAAAAAAAAAAAAAAATTCCAACCACTTCCAGTAATATACTGAAGATATAATAATTATAAAGTGATAGACTCACACAACCAGCAGTGAGTCACATTAACAGCCCAGGGAAGATCTGCACTGGGTTATATTTAGTTCTGTGAAAATGATGTAACTTTTAGGGAGAGGAAGGAGTGAGACATCACAGAGATCTAAATCCACCCCTCGTGCCTTACACAGAATCAGTGTCCCTGTGAAAGCACAGTGTGGGGCTGTTCTGCTGAGGACACAACACCCACAATGAAGAATGAATTTCAGAGTACTCATTCTGCTTTATTTTCTATTAATGCTCCAGATTACTCAAAAGAGAAAGGTCACACTGATGACCGTTTCTTTCACATCATCATAAGAAGATAAATGTGTCACTAGCACTAGGCCACTGGGTCACTATGACTCATAAAAAAAAATTATAAAACAGAACCTTTGAAAACTAGATCAAGAAATTAAATAATGGGAAAAGTGCAGGCACAAGTCAGCAAAACATTTGAAATTCTAAGCCTCCTAATGGGGAGTTCCTTCATTCCTACACATTCTGAGCAGGTGGAATTTGCCTCAACAAACCAACCAAAACCACCCAAACCACACACAGCACTTACCAGATGCAAATGGGACCTCTTCTTAAAATGCTATGCATTCTTTGGAGATGTTGTCAAATGTTTKTSKKSTTTTTTTYYCMRKT